>CM067167.1:108190728-108262573 GCA_034093135.1 Erigeron breviscapus | reverse complement strand
CTCCAATTTTATTAATCAAAGGTATGCGATAAACGCAATTTAAAAACCCGCCCTTTTAGAAGGCTAGCGCACTCCGGCTTATACCTCTCTTAGAGTTTGTTCAAATGGGTGAGCCGGTGTATCTCAAGGTTGCAAGACTCCAATTTTATTAATGAAATCTCTATTTCGATAGTTCTTAGTCAAGTTTATTTTAAAAAACCCGCCCTTTTAGAAGGCTAGCGCACTCCGGCTTATACCTCTCTTAGAGTTTGTTCAAATGGGTGAGCCAGTGTATCTCAAGGTTGCAAGACTCCAATTTTATTAATGAAATCTCTATTTCGATAGTTCTTAGTCAAGTTTATTTTAAAACCAATTTTTGCATCACCTTTATACAACTTATAAATCATACAAAAATTAATAAACATGCTAATTCCGAACTACTTAGTCAAGTAACAAGTTAAGGTAGGCTACCTAAACATGGTCACTATGGTTCATGCATATGTTTAAACCCAGCTCCCCCTTCCGGAAAAGAGGACCACATACATCAAGTTTCCTTGATTGCGTAAGCCATTAAACAATTTAATTAATAAACAATTAATCACATAAACACATAAACATGCTGTCTGGAATTTTCCAGTAGATTCACGACCAGTTTAAGCCTGTTTCTGGTCCGATTCAGCTTTCGACCAGAACTACAAAATTGTATCCCTATGAGTCGACAGTACACAGTTCAAATTTCGACTTCTAACTCATTACCGATTAAAAGATATGAATTTTTAGTAAACTGTCGCAAACCAGAAAATTTACACGAAAAATTCACATTGTCACATAATTATCTAATAATTAACCCTAATTATTTGATCATTATTCTTTGCTCAATATATCTCTATATATTCAGTAAAATCACAATTAATTTTTCATGAATTTCTAGTGATTTTACTCTTATTTAACAACTTTAAATAATCAAGATACACGTAATCATGCAATTCATCACATAAAACATGTCAATTCACAATTCAAAACTTGCTTGAGGGTTTCAATCTCCATTGAATTTGGTTAAAATTTTAATTAAACAAAAAACCCTTATTTGTTATTTAATTAATAACCGAAAATTTTAATTAATTAAAATAAGAAAAAACATCCTTTTAATTATTTTACAATTAATTAAAATCAACCAACCCTTAAACCCCCCTTCAAGTTTTGATCTTTGTAATTAATAGATCACATATGTGTCTCTGATACCACTGTTAGAATATGAGCATATACATAAACACATAATCACGAGTAAGCGCAACGGAAGAAATCGAAACATATATGCAATCAAATTAATTAACAAAGAATAGAATTGAGTTGTGTACCTTTTGCAAAGCTCCAATAAAATATAATAATAATAATATTATTATTGCTTAGGGTTTAAAGCAAAACCCCTCTACGATCGCACACTAGACACCCCGAATAATGTATGCTAGTACCCCGATCACGAACCGAACAACCCTTTGTTACTATCCCTAAACCTTAAAGCCGAAAATCCCTTTGGAAGAGAGGATCGGCCGAACCAAAGAAAGAGGGAGAAAGAGGAGAGAAAACTTATGTGAAAGTATGAATGAAAACCTAGAATTAAGCCCTCTATTTATAGGGGATAATTAGGTTAAACAATCTTGGAAAACAAGTTAGAATTAAGACTTACAAAGCCTTAATATGGTCGGCCCCCCATAGCTTTTAGGGTCCAAATCCATTTTCCAATTTTCACATTTTAATCCTCCTTTTAATTAATTAAATACAATTAACCCTTTAATTATGTTTAATTAATCATTTCGTGATTAAACTAATTAATATATTACTTTAATATATCAATTACTATTATCGAGTTACCGTGTCATTTCGTGTGACCCCGTAGGCTTAAATTATTTCCGGACATGCGATTTATAATAAAATGATCACACTCCAACAATATGAAGTTAGCATGTATGTTGTAAACATCTTTCACTCTTTTTGGTTGTAAATCTATATCTTTCAACCAAGGGTGGCTTAAGGTTTTTTGAGACTTAAACGAGATCAATTTTGGGTGGATTGTTTATTACCATATAAATTAAAGTAAAAAAAAAAAGTAGTTCAACTTTTGTTATTGAACTACTAGTAATAAAAAAGATGCTGATGTAAAAACCAATTAGAGTGTTATCCCAATGCAAATTATATAGCGATACTTAATCCAAAATCCAACATTTAGTCTAATATACATAGTATTGAGACCTAAGAATTCTGAGGCCTAAAACAATCCTCCAATCTCATAGTACTGTTGAGCTTGTGGTTTGGAGGGGATCTCCTTATTTCCCAATTGCAGGATGGCTATTTCCCAAACTATTACTTTGAAAACTTTTAGAGAAATGTTTTCCAAAACAGTCATAGGGGATATAACAAAGTAACATAAATAGGATTTGCTAACTAGTGCTCATAATGCACTAGTTAAAAACCATTTAATGAACTCGTTATTTCCTTATTAATCAAAAAATATATTTAATGTGTATTAATTCAACCTAACAATTTATATTTTTAATCAATAATTAATACATTAACCCTTTAATTATGTTTAATTAATCATTTCGTGATTAAACTAATTAATATATTACTTTAATATATCAATTACTATTATCGAGTTACCGTGTCATTTCGTGTGACCCCGTAGGCTTAAATTATTTCCGGACATGCGATTTATAATAAAATGATCACACTCCAACAATATGAAGTTAGCATGTATGTTGTAAACATCTTTCACTCTTTTTGGTTGTAAATCTATATCTTTCAACCAAGGGTGGCTTAAGGTTTTTTGAGACTTAAACGAGATCAATTTTGGGTGGATTGTTTATTACCATATAAATTAAAGTAAAAAAAAAAAGTAGTTCAACTTTTGTTATTGAACTACTAGTAATAAAAAAGATGCTGATGTAAAAACCAATTAGAGTGTTATCCCAATGCAAATTATATAGCGATACTTAATCCAAAATCCAACATTTAGTCTAATATACATAGTATTGAGACCTAAGAATTCTGAGGCCTAAAACAATCCTCCAATCTCATAGTACTGTTGAGCTTGTGGTTTGGAGGGGATCTCCTTATTTCCCAAACTATTACTTTGAAAACTTTTAGAGAAATGTTTTCCAAAACAGTCATAGGGGATATAACAAAGTAACATAAATAGGATTTGCTAACTAGTGCTCATAATGCACTAGTTAAAAACCATTTAATGAACTCGTTATTTCCTTATTAATCAAAAAATATATTTAATGTGTATTAATTCAACCTAACAATTTATATTTTTGAATCAATAATTAATACATATTTTTATATTTTAGGAAAGTTGGACTTCATTAAATGCTTCTTAACTAGTACACTAGGGGCACTAGTTAGCAAATCTACCTATTATTGAACATTCACAAATGTAAATAAAAGAGTAAGATTTATATTCATTTTTAATCGAAAAAATATTTTCCTTCTAAATCTTAATAACTATTCATGTCCCCAACAAATGAATTGAAGCATTTTGCAGTGAATAGTGATGAGTGATCCACTATTTATTAAACAGTGAATCAATTTTATGTAGCTACATTTTTTTTGAAAAGTATATCTCATTCACAGTATCACTCCACTCCGCAATTACGGAGTAATGTCAATAGTACAAAGAATTAGTTTACATTGAAAATAATCCAATCTTCCCATCTAATACTGCATTTCATCCTACTTTTATACCAATGAAAACCCAATACCTTGATCTCATGAAAAATCTTGTCAATACAAATCGTCGCTTGATTAAATAACCGAGACTCAAACAAAGCACCAACCCCGTACCCGTCAAGTTGAAGACATCATTTGACTCTCTTGCTTAAACTAGTTTCGTTACAAAGACCGGTACCCCAAGACATCTTTTACAACTTCCCTAATCAAACAATTGGTTTGGTTATTGAAATAACAATTATACCTATCGATTGTACCCAACCGTTAACACATTTCTTCCTATTATCATGAACGATTATCTACCGTACCCGTCATAGACCAAATCGTTTGTACCCAAACAATCAAAATGAAATATATGTAATCAATAACTACCATTAAAGACACACATAAATCACCAATCAATTCAAGATAAATAATAAGGAAGAAATACTCTAAGATCTCGATATAACGTTGATGTGCTAAATCGAGTTTAAAATTTAAAACTAGAAGTACCTCGAAACTCACTACTACACACTATCGGGCAGTGGACCCGATCGTATGCAATATAGTTACAAAGTAAGTCCAGGTTCGTTCACGGGGATTGGTTTGAATCAATTGTCTAATAAAGTAGTTTGGAAAACAGGGTGGAATACTTTGAATCTCACTTTGACAAATAAATTAAAGTAAATTTAAAAGACTAAACACGTAAAAGTAAAGGTAAAGCTTCAAACAATAATAGTAAAGATCATCCACCTTGACTTCGCTAGACTTCAAACATGATTGCATTCAATTAAGACTAAATTCATTGAGAGTTGACACGATAATCGTGAAAGGATAAAATGCTCGCGTGGTACCACCAACCGCTCACAAGGCACCCAATCACCTAAGTTGCTAGTTTAATTACCCAAGCCGGTACCACCAATGCCTAGACAACCTTACCAACAATTAGTTTGCTTGATCAACAAATTACCAATTGTGCCTATGTGAATTAAAACGTGGTACCACCAACCGTTTCTAAACACGTCGACAAAATGATTCCTTTTATTAAAATGACATTCACTATCATATCATGAACTAGTGATAATTGCTCATAGACAAGCAACCGTTTGAAAATCACATCTGTATCCAACTAGTACCACTAACGAAGGACACACATGCCACCAATATCATAATAATAAATATAAAGAAATTAAATCATCAAGATCTCGACACAACGATAAATGAAATCAACTCTTGGAATTAAAACATATAGCAATCACGTCATTCGTCTAGTTTCATCAAGGTGGGTGATTAAAAGATTAGCCACTCATGATTAAATTGAAATAACAATCAAAATAAAAGAAGAACATGATGTACCAATCGTTTGAGAAATAGAAATTGCGAGACAATAAAATAGATACGATCTAGATGGGTGCACGTGAATCTTCAATGAATCGGAAGACGATGAAATCTTGATTTGATCCTTGAAGGTGTTCCTTGTAGTGCAGCTCCTAGAAAGAAAACTTGATGCTTTGGGAATTAGGTTATGTTTTCTATTTATACATCCCTTTAATCTGAAGCAAAAGCTGCCCAAAACCTTTCAGCCCCGTACTCTCACTGCGACGCAGTGGGCGAGTGATGCCCCCACTGCGGCGCAGTGCTTATACCACTGCGGCGCGTGGTCAGTGATGCCCCACTGCGGCGCAGTGGGCACCTGCCCCCACTGCGGCGCAGTCCAATGTTACTGGTTGAGTTCTCCTTTCTCCACTAGCTGACTGCGGCGCAGTGGGCCTTGGTCACCCCCACTGCGGCGCAGTAGGCGAGTGATGCACTGCGGCGCAGTGGGCCTTGGTCACCCCCACTGCGGCGCAGTATAATATTACTGGACTCGATGCTCATTTCCTTGAGATGACTGCGGCGCAGTGGACTTGTTCACCACCACTGCGTCGCAGTATAATATTACTGGACTCGATGCTCATTTCCTTGAGATGACTGCGGCGCAGTGGAATGTTACTGGTTGAGTTCTCCTTTCTCCACTAGCTGACTGCGGCGCAGTTGTTACTGGTTGAGTTCTCCTCTCCACTAGCTGACTGCGGCGCAGTACAATGTTACTGGTTGAGTTCTCCTTTCTCCACTAGCTGACTGCGGCGCAGTCCAATGTTACTGGTTGAGTTCTCCTTTCTCCACTAGCTGACTGCGGCGCAGTGGGCCTTGGTCACCCCCACTGCGTCGCAGTATAAATATACTGAACCGAAGGCCACACATCAACTTATGAAGACTTGCATATTTTCTATCTCTTTTCACCTTAATAACTCTCGAACTCTCCAATCAACTTCATGGCCTCAAAATTACTCGAAATTGCACCAAACGGAAACGTCTCCTGTTTAGAACCTGAAACCACTAACAAAACCCATAAACGCGCCAAATGCCAGCAAAATCGACTAAAAACATATAATAAAAAAGCCAATAACGATGTGGGCGATGGGTATAAATTGGTCACATCAAATCCCCCCACACTTGAGCATTGCTTGTCCTCAAGCAAATCCAACATTTAAAGAAAAAGTAATCCTTGGCAATGAAGCTAAATCAACAATTACGAGTATCAAAAAGAAGCAACACCAAGTATGTCAAAGACAAAGAAGTTGGGTGAAGCAGTTTTAATCTTAAATGAAAACCCGAAATGTTTGACAATATCTGAACAATCCACAAGCCTCAATAACACGACTATGCACAAGTGAAACAAATGAACCTATCAATATCATTGTACTCCAACGAACTTACTTTTGGGGTTGAATATTCAAGAATCACTCATAGCACAGTCGTGATGCATATCTTACCATAGGCTTGAACAAGGATCATAGCTCCACCGACATGGCGTAAGCACCAAGTACATCATCAAAATAGGCATATAAGATGGTTGTATAGTTAGGCTAAGGTATATATATTGGACATTTACAATGAGTGAGGGAGTGTAGGTTAGAAATGAAAGGAATCAATCAAAAGTATAAGGTAAGTATGAAATATGTACAAAATAGTCTAATCAAAACCCTTACCATTGATTGCCAACAACCCATAAATTGCTATTCCGCTAAAACACCTCAAAAATACCAAGCAAACTCGACACCATTGTGGTGTATCAACTTCAAACAACTTAAAGTCAACCAAGCCCTCCATTCTTAATGATACAACACAACTCTAGACATATAAAAATGAGGAGTACCCACTAGTAGCCCAAGCTTTTTTTTTTTTTTAATGAACCACTTTTACTCTACTGGTAGGCACCCTCTTACAATGATGAACAATGTCTAACACAATCTACTTCCTTTGAACAACACAGGACATTCCTCAATAATTTTGACCAATCGACGTATTCCCAAGTACTAAGAATATTCCAACTGACAATCCACTGAATCTCTCCCAAACCATCCAAACAAACCAATGACAATCAATGGCCCCCCGGATTAGACTATCGGTATAGTAAGGTATAATTAGGTAAAGTTTACATAAATGAGTGGATATATACAATGGAAAAGGCCAAGTTAAAAGGATATATAAGAAAGGTTTACAAAGAAAGGAAGCATGTATATGTAAGTGAGTATAAGTATAGTAAGGTATAATTAGGTAAAGTTTACATAAATGAGTGGATATATACAATGGAAAAGGCCAAGTTAAAAGGATATATAAGAAAGGTTTACAAAGAAAGGAAGCATGTATATGTAAGTGAGTATAAGTATAGTAAGGGTATGAATATACAAAAGGAAAAGTGAAAATAAAGAAAGAAAAGTATGGGTCAAACCTATATGCCAATTCGTCATCCGATGTACTTTTATCACAAAAGTGATCTCACTGCGGTCTCGTCACGATCACAAGGCCAAGTTCTAGCTCAACACATCACCGGCACACTCAAATCAAAGAAAAGAACCCGGAAATGGAATAAATTAACCTCAAATTCGCACATCTTAGTGCAGAGTTCGAAATAGAACCCTTACTCCCGAATAAATCCAAGAGCCTAAGAGAGGGACAAATTACAAGGCAATCAAACCAAAACCGTAAACACCTAGCACATCTATATATGAACAATGAATCTCACAACTTTAGGTGTTTGGGAAATTTGAGTATGCAAGTAATGTTATCAATCCACAAGGATAAGCCCCATAACCGTTCAGAACACATTTCGCCGATTAAAATTTTTGCCAAAGGAAAATTTTGTAGTAAAAATTGCTTATTAAGTTATCATGAATTAAGTGACAAAAGCAATTTACCACAAGGACAAACTCAACTCAAGTTTTAAAAACATATCAACTTCTATCATCTCGCCAAATTGAAACAACCAATTCTCAAACATGCACATCATAGTTCAGAATTCAAGATAGAACCCTTACTCCCGAATAAATCCAAGAGCCTAAGAGAGGGACAAATTACAAGGCAATCAAACCAAAACCGTAAACACCTAGCACATCTATATATGAACAATGAATCTCACAACTTTAGGTGTTTGGGAAATTTGAGTATGCAAGTAATGTTATCAATCCACAAGGATAAGCCCCATAACCGTTCAGAACACATTTCGCCGATTAAAATTTTTGCCAAAGGAAAATTTTGTAGTAAAAATTGCTTATTAAGTTATCATGAATTAAGTGACAAAAGCAATTTACCACAAGGACAAACTCAACTCAAGTTTTAAAAACATATCAACTTCTATCATCTCGCCAAATTGAAACAACCAATTCTCAAACATGCACATCATAGTTCAGAATTCAAGATAGAACCCTTACTCTTGGATAAAACCCAAAAGCCTACGAGAGGGACACATTCACAAGAACGGCTAAAATCTCAATGGCAAAACAACAAAAGAGATAAACCCGGTAGCTTAAACCTATTTGCCACCCCCCCACACTTAAGATGGACAATGCCCTCAATGTCCATATTCGGTCAAACAAAGGTAAATAGGGGTAAGCAACATAGAAAAATCAGAGCACATACCGGAGTACGGACACATCCCGTTTTGAAACAAGTTAGTCATCCCCGTGTCACAGATGGTGCTTCCTAAAAAGGAAGAACAAGTCGCTTGGCGGGAGAAACAACTTGTACCAAAACGGAAAGTGCGAGAGTTGCGTGTGCATCAAACAAACCAATCACAAATATGGCGCTGAACTTACTGCCAGCATATGCACACCATCACACAATCAACAATTTGATGCCACAGAGTAAAGATGAGAAGAGAATCCAACGGGTTCCCCCCCACAATTCTCAAACATGCACATCATAGTTCAGAATTCAAGATAGAACCCTTACTCTTGGATAAAACCCAAAAGCCTACGAGAGGGACACATTCACAAGAACGGCTAAAATCTCAATGGCAAAACAACAAAAGAGATAAACCCGGTAGCTTAAACCTATTTGCCACCCCCCCACACTAGTGTTGCACAATAGCCATCAAATTGAATAGTCCTGTTGCACTTGCACCACAAACAAACCACATAACCAAACATATCAAAATAACTACTGTTTTATGCAGAAAAATCAAAACCTAAAAGAAAGTAAACAAACGAAAGTACAATGTCTCATCACCCCGTAGGGTAGATACCAGAAAATAAGGAACCGAAAATAAGACACAATGTATAAAGTACAGTCATCCTGAATACCAATCATCATAAATCATAAAATGATTTGATCCCACGGAACCGGGTGGGAACCATAATCATCATCACTGTCGTCACTGCTGCTGACCATGATAGCCAAAGGGAAGACCAGATGTATCAAAAAGATCGGTGATCCAATTGCGGTCTCCTTCTTGACCCGAACCAGAGGCGCCAACATCTCCTCCAGACGGTCCACCGCCAAATCCTGAGCCAGAACCTGGCCATGGTCTCCAATCTGCACTAGTACCTGCATCAAAAGAAGATCTACCGCCAAAAGAACCAAACTGCACAGGACCACGAGGAGATCCTCCTAGATCATGTGGGAAGAAAGAACCGCCTCCCTGACGATATGTCGGAACATGAATAGGGGGTGGTGAAAAATCAGGAATAGGAGTATCTGGAACGAACGGCTGCCCATGGTACTGCGCATCCCACATAGGCTGATAATAATCTAGGGTATAGTTGGTGCGGGCCTGCTGCGATCCCATCCAAGTCATATCCTGATCCATCCTCCTTTGATAATCATCAAATGCCTGACGGCTAGCCTGCTGTCCATCAACAATCTGCTGCAGCTGGGATCCTATATCAGTCAAATCAATACTTGGACGCCCCCGCCTCCTCTGAGGCTCCTGAGGGGCATCCTCCATCTCATCATCATCAGAATCCTCCACCTCTGGAGGCGGTGCAGCGATAACACCTGTATCATCCAATAACCTCGCTTGCTCATTCTTCTTTGGCTTCTTCACTATCTTGGCTATTATCAACTCCTTCTCAGTTAAATGCTCCTGTCTAACCTGCAAAGACAATCCCTCATGACATATATCAGAATCAAAAACTCCCATCCTCTTGTAAAGACGGGTGATAAACTGCCCAAGCACCAACTTTGAATCCGAGTGATTCACCATCCTATCCAGAACAACCATCGGGGCCAAAGCAAACCTCCTCGGTGCCCCCTCAGAAAACAACTTAATCAGCCATAAATCTAGCTGGTACGCCTTGTCCCAATGGGTGGACCTTTGTACCAGAAACGTGACAAGCATCCTATGCAACATCCTCAGCTTCACACTGCTAATCTTAGACACACTAACATAGCCACAAGAAGGCCAATTGTGTCCCCCCGAAATACGAGTCCAATACTGAGATATCAACTCTCCATCTCCCAAATCCTGTTTCACATACAAACCCTTCCTCAACAAAGCCCTAAATTCCTGACTATCTAACTGCTCCCTCGTATACATACCACAATAAAAACCAAATTCAGGAATAGATAACTTCCTAGGCTGTCCCCCGCAGAAAAAAGTTACTACCCGCTCTTCAAAAATATCCTTGACTTTATTAAGCTCCTTGGTCAACTTCAAAGTAGAATAAAACTCAAGACAAAGTTCACAAAAAACTGGTTCCCGATTATTGAAAATGTTGTGCCACATATCACTACTAACCACCTGGTCACCGATTTGAACCTCAATACGAAACCACCGACGGATATCCTCCTGTATCCCATAATTTCTCGCAAAAATCGGATCAAGATATTTGGGAGGGCATACTACCTGACGATGAAGAGCAAAGAGATTATTCAAGAAGTTGTTCTTATGGGGTTGCCTAGCCCCATTGAACTCTAACCATGCGTGAGACTCGTCCATATCGTGCTCTCCAAACTTTAAATCAGGCACTTCTGGCTCTTGCCTAGCCCTCTTGGCACCAGTCCCGCTTCCTTGACCAACTTCCATCTGCCTTCTCTGATCTCCAGTCTGCAATCACAAAATTAAAGCAAACAGACACGTTAAAGAAGGAATGCAAAACTGAAATCACAATAATCTTCAACACAAATTTTGGACAGAACAATCCCACTGCGGCGCAGTGAGACTGGGTGGTCCTCACTGCGGCGCAGTGAGGCAATAGTCACTGCGGCGCAGTGAGACTGGTGGTCCTCACTGCGGCGCAGTGGCTAACAACAATACCACTGCGGCGCAGTGAGACTGGAATGGTCCTCACTGCGGCGCAGTGGCTAACAACAATACCACTGCGGCGCAGTGAGACTGGTGGTCCTCACTGCGGCGCAGTGGCTAACACACAATACCACTGCGGCGCAGTGGCTAACACACAATACCACTGCGGCGCAGTGGCTAACACAAATACCACTGCGGCGCAGTGGCTGGGTTCCTCACTGCGGCGCAGTGGCCTAAAAATTCTGGGCAACATTCTCGGTGTTCATCACAACTTTCAGCAAAAGTGTACAACCATACCATCAATCAACTTTATTTCAACAATTTACAATCACCTAGGCTATCATTTACCTCCCCCACACTTGTTCATCAAAAACCCCTAAATTTCAAAACTCTAGCATTTATTTTATCTCAAAATCGGATGAACAAGTGTTAGAATCGAAAAATTAAACACCACATTGGTATCAATAGCCCATAACTAACACAACCCACTAATTAATTTGAAAATTAAAACCCTAAAAATTAAAAATTGAAAATTAAGGAAATAAAAAGAAAAACTGTCAAAATTAAAACCCACTAATTAATTTGAAAATTAAAACCCTAAAAATTAAAAATTGAAAATTAAGGAAATAAAAAGAAAAACTTGTCAAGAAATCTTACCTCTTTTCCCATGATGACGACAGAATACTGGTAATGCAGGAGAAAAAGAAGAAGAAAATGCAAGAATGGTGAATTAATGGGAGAATTCAGGAGCAAAAGGGAGGTTTTTTTTTATATATATTTATATATGCTTAAGATCGGTTTAAAAGTGAGAGAGAAAACAATACTGATAAAAATTTGAGTGGTAAAAAGTAACTCCCTCATCTGACTGGCAATAATACACTCTGGTTGACCGGTCAAAGGCCCACTGCGGCGCAGTGGGCATCGCCCTCACTGCGGCGCAGTGAGACTGGTGGTCCTCACTGCGGCGCAGTGAGACTGGCTGGTCCTCACTGCGGCGCAGTGAGACTGGATGGTCCTCACTGCGGCGCAGTGAGACTGGCTGGTCCTCACTGCGGCGCAGTGAGACTGGATGGTCCTCACTGCGGCGCAGTGAGACTGGCTGGTCCTCACTGCGGCGCAGTGAGACTGGGTGGTCCTCACTGCGGCGCAGTGAGACTGGTGGTCCTCACTGCGGCGCAGTGGCTAACACACAATACCACTGCGGCGCAGTGGCTAACACACAATACCACTGCGGCGCAGTGAGGCAATATCACTGGCAGGTCAGAAGCCAGCCACTGCGGCGCAGTGGCTAACACACAATACCACTGCGGCGCAGTGGGCATCGGCCTCCCCCACTGCGGCGCAGTGGGCATCCCTCCCCCACTGCGGCGCAGTGGATCCCTCCCCCACTGCGGCGCAGTGGGATCCCTCCCCCACTGCGGCGCAGTGGGATCCCTCCCCCACTGCGGCGCAGTGGGATCCCTCCCCCACTGCGGCGCAGTGGGATCCCTCCCCCACTGCGGCGCAGTGGGATCCCTCCCCCACTGCGGCGCAGTGGATCCTCCCCCATGCGGCGCAGTATGCCCACTGCGGCGCAGTGGGCATCGGCCTCCCCCACTGCGGCGCAGTGGGGCACTTTTGCTCCCAAACTTCAGTAATAATCGACTGCGGCGCAGTGAGATAGTAACCTACCCCACTGCGGCGCAGTGGGCATCGGCCTCCCCCACTGCGGCGCAGTGGGATCCCTCCCCCACTGCGGCGCAGTGGATCCTATTGCCCCCACTGCGGCGCAGTGGATCCCTCCCCCACTGCGGCGCAGTGGATCCTATTGCCCCCACTGCGGCGCAGTGGATCCCTCCCCCACTGCGGCGCAGTGGATCCTATTGCCCCCACTGCGGCGCAGTGGATCCCTCCCCCACTGCGGCGCAGTGGATCCTATTGCCCCCACTGCGGCGCAGTGATAAAACCCTCCCCACTGCGGCGCAGTGAAGGCCCACTGCGGCGCAGTGGGCATCGGCCTCCCCCACTGCGGCGCAGTGGGGCACTTTTGCTCCCAAACTTCAGTAATAATCGACTACGGCGCAGTGAGATAGAAACCCCACCACTGCGTCGCAGTACAAATCTACTGGTCTCGACCCCCCTGTTTCCCTTAGAAAAATTTTGACCAAGAAGATTTTGACACTTACCTCAATCCGCTTCGCACTAAATTGTACCTGCATTTTTCTTGACAAAACATCAAATCTAACTGACAAAAACAAAAATAAAATGCAAGAAAATAACACGGGTTGCCTCCCGAGAAGCGCTTAATTTATTAACGAGTCATTAGCTAGACTCGACCAACCTTCAAGTTTCCAATTCAAAAACGGGGATCTCCTCGATCATCCCCTCAACTTGCTCTTCTTCCAAATACAATTTAAGCCTATGACCATTTACAATGAATGAACCTTCTCCATTTCTCTTAAACAGTTCAACATAACCTGACGGATAAACATGCTTAATAACAAAAGGTCCAATCCATCTAGAAGTTAGCTTAGGTTGCTTGATCTTAAACTTAGACAAAAACAACAAAACCTTAGCTCCAACCTTAAACTCCTTTCTACGGATCCTCTTATCATGCCAAACCTTGGTTCGCTCCTTGTAAAGCCTAGAATTCTCATATGCACCTAACCTAAGCTCATCAAGCTCATGGAGTTGCAACATCCTAAGTTCACCGGCTTCCATCATATCCAAGTTTAAATTTCTCAAAGCCCAATACGCCTTATGCTCTATCTCAATAGGTAAATGACAAGTCTTACCATAGAGCAACCGGTATGGCGTGGTGCCAATCGGCATCTTATAAGCCGTCCTAAACGCCCACAAGGCGTCATCCAACTTATTTGACCAAACCTTAGGGTTATCTCCCACAGTTTTCTCCAGAATTCTCTTCAAAGCCCTATTGGTGTTTTTTACTTGTCCACTAGTTTGTGGATGATAGGAAGTAGAAAAGTAATGCACAACACCATATCTTTTCATGACCTTAGCTAATTGATGATTTGCAAAGTGGGTTCCTCGGTCACTAATTAATGCTCTAGGGCAACCAAATCGGCAAAACAATTGTTTAAGGAAATCAATGACTACCCTAGCATCATTCGTGGGCAAAGCCTTGGCTTCGGCCCATTTAGACACGTAGTCAACGGCGACAAGAATATATAGGAACTTATTAGACGGTGGGAATGGTCCCATGAAGTCTATACCCCAAATATCAAAAACCTCACATACCTGAATGCTCTGTTGAGGCATCTCATCCCGCTTAGTGATATTTCCTTGTCTTTGACAAATGTCATAAGTCTCCACCAAGGTTTGAGCCTCCTTGAAAATTGTAGGCCAATAAAAACCTGCATCAAACACTTTCTTACCGGTGACTGAAGGACCGTAATGACCTCCAGTAGGACCATAGTGACAAGCATCCAGAATCTCCCTAGTCTCAGCTCCAGCTACACATCTCCTCACCATACCATCTGCACAAGCATGAAACAAGTATGGGCTATCCCAAAAATAGTACTTGGCATCCGATATGAGCTTCTTCTTCTGTTGGTGCGTGAAGTCATTTGGTATCTCACCTGCAACCAAATAATTAGCAATATCTGCAAACCAAGGTGCATCATCAGAAGTAGAAATAAACATTAAACACTCATCAGGGAAGTGATCATTGATCTCCCCATCACGAAGTTCCTCCCGGTGAGGATCTTCCAAGCGACTCAAATGGTCGGCAGCCAAATTTTCAGCCCCTTTCTTATCCTTGATCTCAATATCAAACTCTTGTAACAACAAGATCCAACGGATAAGCCTAGGTTTAGCATCTTGTTTCGAGAACAAGTACTTAAGGGCTGAATGGTCAGTAAAAACTATGGTCTTACTTAACACCAAATAAGATCTAAACTTATCAAAAGCAAAAACCACGGCAAGCAACTCCTTCTCTGTTGTGGTGTAATTTTGCTGGGCGGGGTTCAAAGTCTTACTAGCAAAATAAATAGGCTTGAAATGCTTATCAATCCTTTGCCCAAGCACAGCTCCCACAGCAAAATCACTTGCATCACACATCAATTCAAAGGGCAATTCCCAATTCGGCCCGACCATGATAGGAGAATTAGTCAACTTCTCCTTAAGAACCTGAAAAGCACTTAAACAAACATCATTAAACATAAAAGGGACGTCCTTCTCCAACAAGTGGGTCATAGGACGAGTAATCTTAGAAAAATCTTTAATGAAATGGCGATAAAAACAGGCATGTCCAAGAAAACTCCTTACCCCTTTCACATTGGAAGGCGGGGGTAGTTTGGCTATAACATCAATCTTAGCCCTATCAACCTCTATCCCGGCCTTAGACACCTTGTGACCTAGCACAATACCCTCGGTCACCATGAAGTGACACTTTTCCCAATTCAAAACAAGGTGTGCCCTCTCACACCGTTCCAACATCTTATCCAAGTTATGCAAGCAAGTACGAAATGAGTCCCCAAAAACCGAGAAATCATCCATGAAAACCTCCATGGAGGTTTCAAGCATGTCCTGGAATATAGCTATCATGCACCTTTGGAAGGTGCCCGGGGCGTTACACAAACCAAACGGCATTCGCCGGTAAGCAAAAGTGCCAAAGGGGCACGTGAAAGTGGTCTTTTCTTGATCCTTTGGATCAATGGGTATTTGAAAGTACCCGGAAAACCCATCTAAGAAACAAAAGTACTCATTACCTGCAAGTCTCTCTAACATCTGATCAATAAAAGGCAATGAAAAGTGATCCTTTCGGGTGGCATCATTAAGCTTACGGTAATCAATACAAACCCGCCATCCCGTTACAGTTCTAGTGGCCAAGAGTTCCTTATTTTCATTTTCAACCACTGTCACGCCCCCCTTTTTGGGCACACAGTGGACAGGACTTACCCAAGAACTATCTGCAATAGGGAAAATGATCCCTGTATCTAACAACTTAATAACTTCTTTCTTAACAACCTCTTTCATGTTAGGATTTAGCCTCCTTTGTCTCTGGACAACGGGCTTAACATCATCAACAAAATCAATCTTATGCTGGCAAAAGTTAGGACTAATACCTGGAATGTCGATGGTCTTCCAAGCAAAAGCCCGCTTATGGGCTCGGAGCACAGCCAAAAGACAATCTTTCTCGTCACTCGAGAGTGAGGACGAGATAACCACGGGTAAAGATGATTTACCTGCCAAGTAAGCATACTCGAAATGTGCAGGCAATGGCTTAAGCTCCAAATCTGTAGGTGGTACATCAACTGAATTAGGTACCCTTGAGCTTCCATCAGCAACAACTCTCTCAAAGCTCTCATCCACTGGAGGTGTCTCATCCAAGCTAAGTGCCATAACCTCTGCAAACAAATCATCATCAGAAATTTCTCCCGATCCTAGATTAGCAATCTCCTCATCTCCCAGATCGGTTTCCATCAACTCCTGAAACTCTCGGTCCAAAGCCTCATCAATCACATCAATCCTGAAACATGACTCATCATTAGAATACGAATGCTTAATAGACCTCTCAACATTAAAAACAATCCTATCCGTACCCACACCCAAAGAAATTTCCTTATCTTTCACACGAATGATAGCATCCGCGGTATTAAGGAATGGTCTACCGAGTATTAGGGGTACCTGTGCATCCTCCTCCATCTCGAGGATAACAAAGTCAACTAGGAAAACAATGTGGCCTACTTTGACTCTAATGTTTTCAGCAATCCCCATGGGATACTGAAATGAATGGTCAGCTAATCTTATACTCATGCGAGTTGGGCGAAGGATTCCTAAAGCCAACTTACTCCAAACCGAATAAGGCATCAAATTAATGCTAGCACCTAAATCAGCTAAAGCCTTACAAATAATGGTTCTAATAGAGCAAGTAATAAGAAAACTCCCTGGGTCTTCAAGCTTAGGTGGAATGCGGTTCTGCAAGATAGCAGAACACTCGGCATTGAGAAAAGTAGCTTTGGCCTCCTCCATCTCGAGGATAACAAAGTCAACTAGGAAAACAATGTGGCCTACTTTGACTCTAATGTTTTCAGCAATCCCCATGGGATACTGAAATGAATGGTCAGCTAATCTTATACTCATGCGAGTTGGGCGAAGGATTCCTAAAGCCAACTTACTCCAAACCGAATAAGGCATCAAATTAATGCTAGCACCTAAATCAGCTAAAGCCTTACAAATAATGGTTCTAATAGAGCAAGTAATAAGAAAACTCCCTGGGTCTTCAAGCTTAGGTGGAATGCGGTTCTGCAAGATAGCAGAACACTCGGCATTGAGAAAAGTAGCTTTGGCCTCCTCCATCTCGAGGATAACAAAGTCAACTAGGAAAACAATGTGGCCTACTTTGACTCTAATGTTTTCAGCAATCCCCATGGGATACTGAAATGAATGGTCAGCTAATCTTATACTCATGCGAGTTGGGCGAAGGATTCCTAAAGCCAACTTACTCCAAACCGAATAAGGCATCAAATTAATGCTAGCACCTAAATCAGCTAAAGCCTTACAAATAATGGTTCTAATAGAGCAAGTAATAAGAAAACTCCCTGGGTCTTCAAGCTTAGGTGGAATGCGGTTCTGCAAGATAGCAGAACACTCGGCATTGAGAAAAGTAGCTTTGGCCTCCTCCATCTTTCCTTTGTCCGTCACAAGTTCCTTAATGAACTTGGCATAATGAGGCATCCCCTGTATCAAATCAACTAAAGGCACATTAATATGAACATTTGAACAAACTTGTTATATTGTTCCTTTAGCTTTGCCTTCCTGAACCGTTGTGGAAATGGAACTTTTGGTTTATAAGCTTTAACCTCAGTTTCCACAACCGGTTTTGGTGGAGTGACCGGAGTCTTCTCGGTCGGATTCTCTTCCATCTCAATCTCCTCATCAACCTCATCATCATTACCTGAATCCTGTACATCTGAAACAACAACATTAGGCATAGTAGGAGGGTCATAAGATCTACCTGTACGAGTGGTAATGGCCTTGGCTTCCTCATTACGGGCTTGAGGTGGAGTGTACTTCTTCCCTGCATTTTGTCCCTGATTCGGCCCCATGCTAAACTGAGGCCTAGGATTCTGTTGAGTATTGCTAGGTAAAGTGCCTGGAGGCCTAGAAAGTGCAGCCATCCTACTCTCAAGATCCTTAAAGTTAACGCATTGATTCTTCATATTTATTTCCACCTTCCCATCTATCCTATCCAACCTCTCATTCAATGCCTTAGTATCATCCCGAATCATCTGAATGCTAGTGTTAGTTTCAGCCTGATTACTAACCAACTGTTTCATCATCTCCCTCAACTCGGCATTTGGATCGGTATTAGAGGAAAAAGAACCTGATCCTTGTCCTTGTTGAGTTTGATGTTGTGGCTGACTCTGAAAGTTATCCCTTTGCCACCTATTTCCTGAAAAACGAGAATTATTAGTAGGAAAAGAAGAGTTATAAGAAAGATTACCTGAAGAACGGTTTTGGAAACCGGTATTGCGTGGGTAGCTCCCTTGTTGTTGATTCTGGATGTAACTCACATCTTCGGGTGCCCGATTGGGGCACTCATCTGAATAATGCATATCACCACAATGATCACATCCATCGGCCACTACCTTAACATCCCGTTCAATTGCTCCAAACCGATTCTCTTGCATAGCAAATCCCTTTTCCATGCGCTCAGATAGCGCTCTAATCTCTCCAATCATCCCTGAATCATGACTAGCTTCAACCTTTGCAACCCTACCTTGGCTAGTACCTTTCTTTAACCTTCTCTCATTCTTCAAAAATTTATCATCATCCACATTTGCATTGTCCTTTGCCATGGACTCCAAAATATCAAAACCTTCATTGGGTGTAATTTTGTTGAAACCACCCCCAAAAGCATATCCTAACTCCCGCTTAGACTTCTTATCTAGGCCATCAAAGAAAAGCTCAACATATTATTCCTTAGTCATGTTATGGCCCGGACAATTCCTCAACATCTCCTTAAACCGAATCCATGCATCCACCACATCTTCATCTTCATCTTCATCTTGGTCAAAGGACCTAATCAAATTCTTCAACTTCCTTTGAGTTCTAAGTGAATAAAACTCACCAATGAAAGCTTGCTTGAGTTGGTCCCAAGTTGTTATGGAATTTTTCGGAAGATCATTAAACCAATCTAAAGCATCACCGGTAATGGACATGCGAAATGTCTCAAGTTTAACGGCATTCATTTGGTTGTTCCCATATTGGTATAACCGTGCCAACTTCTCAAACCTCTCTAAGTGTTGGTATGGATCCCATTTCCTTTTACCGTCAAACTGTTGCTCCTCAATACTTTTAAGATGATTACCTTTCAGATTAAAATCATGAGCAATGGCTGGAGGTCTTATAGGACTACCACGGTTGGTAGGAATAGTACGAACCCTCTCACCATAACGAATATCATTCGGATCCCTTTGTTCGTCTCCCATTTCCTTTTACCGTCAAACTGTTGCTCCTCAATACTTTTAAGATGATTACCTTTCAGATTAAAATCATGAGCAATGGCTGGAGGTCTTATAGGACTACCACGGTTGGTAGGAATAGTACGAACCCTCTCACCATAACGAATATCATTCGGATCCCTTTGTTCGTCTCCCATTTCCTCTTCTAACTTAACTTCTAAATTGAAGAACTCGTCTAAATAAAACCCTTCCTCGTCCGAATCAGGAGTGAGTCTAGCAATAGGTGAGAATGGTGTAGGTGTTGTGAAGTTAAACCTATGATTGATTCAATTAAACCAATCTAAAGCATCACCGGTAATGGACATGCGAAATGTCTCAAGTTTAACGGCATTCATTTGGTTGTTCCCATATTGGTATAACCGTGCCAACTTCTCAAACCTCTCTAAGTGTTGGTATGGATCCCATTTCCTTTTACCGTCAAACTGTTGCTCCTCAATACTTTTAAGATGATTACCTTTCAGATTAAAATCATGAGCAATGGCTGGAGGTCTTATAGGACTACCACGGTTGGTAGGAATAGTACGAACCCTCTCACCATAACGAATATCATTCGGATCCCTTTGTTCGTCTCCCATTTCCTCTTCTAACTTAACTTCTAAATTGAAGAACTCGTCTAAATAAAACCCTTCCTCGTCCGAATCAGGAGTGAGTCTAGCAATAGGTGAGAATGGTGTAGGTGTTGTGAAGTTAAACTGATTGATTCATTAAACCAATCTAAAGCATCACCGGTAATGGACATGCGAAATGTCTCAAGTTTAACGGCATTCATTTGGTTGTTCCCATATTGGTATAACCGTGCCAACTTCTCAAACCTCTCTAAGTGTTGGTATGGATCCCATTTCCTTTTACCGTCAAACTGTTGCTCCTCAATACTTTTAAGATGATTACCTTTCAGATTAAAATCATGAGCAATGGCTGGAGGTCTTATAGGACTACCACGGTTGGTAGGAATAGTACGAACCCTCTCACCATAACGAATATCATTCGGATCCCTTTGTTCGTCTCCCATTTCCTTTTACCGTCAAACTGTTGCTCCTCAATACTTTTAAGATGATTACCTTTCAGATTAAAATCATGAGCAATGGCTGGAGGTCTTATAGGACTACCACGGTTGGTAGGAATAGTACGAACCCTCTCACCATAACGAATATCATTCGGATCCCTTTGTTCGTCTCCCATTTCCTCTTCTAACTTAACTTCTAAATTGAAGAACTCGTCTAAATAAAACCCTTCCTCGTCCGAATCAGGAGTGAGTCTAGCAATAGGTGAGAATGGTGTAGGTGTTGTGAAGTTAAACATGATTGCATTCAATTAAGACCAAATTCATTGAGAGTTGACACGATAATCGTGAAAGGATAAAATGCTCGTGTGGTACCACCAACCGCTCACAAGGCACCCAATCACCTAAGTTGCTAGTTTAATTACCCAAGCCGGTACCACCAATGCCTAGACAACCTTACCAACAATTAGTTTGCTTGATCAACAAATTACCAATTGTGCCTATGTGAATTAAAACGTGGTACCACCAATGCCTAGACAACCTTACCAACAATTAGTTTGCTTGATCAACAAATTACCAATTGTGCCTATGTGAATTAAAACGTGGTACCACCAACCGTTTCTAAACACGTTGACAAAATGATTCCTTTTATTAAAATGACATTCACTATCATACCATGAACTAGTGATAATTGCTCATAGACAAGCAACTGTTTGAAAATCACATCTGTATCCAACTAGTACCACTAAAGAAGGACACACATGCCACCAATATCATAATAATAAATATAAAGGAATTAAATCATCAAGATCTCGACACAACGATAAATGAAATCAACTCTTGGAATTAAAACATATAGCAATCACGTCATTCGTCTAGTTTCATCAAGATGGATGATGAAGTGATTAGCCACTCATATTAAAAGAAGAATAACAATTAAAATAAGAAGAATTCATTGTTACCTAATGATAATAATTGAAAGCTACGAACGAAATAGATCAAATCGTGTTTGAAAACCCAAAATATGATGAAAATCTCCAACTAGGGCTCCAAAAATGGCTGCTAAAAAGAGAAGAGTGTTTTGGGCTTATTTTGCAAGCTATTTATACGATCCCCAAAAGCTGTTAGAAACGGGCCCAGTTGCGGCGCAACTGATGTTGACTTTTGGCTTTGACTTTGACTTTCGTTGACCAAAGCTGGCTTAAACTTGAACCCATTGCGGCGCAACTGAAGGAGTTGCGGCGCAACTAGGGCAGTTGCGGCGCAACTTATCTTTCTGGAATTGGGTTGTGGCGCAACTCCCAGTTGCGGCGCAATCAGGAGTTGCGGCGCAATTCGCCGTTGACTTGCGTTGACCATTGACTAATGTTGACTCGTGGCTGGCCAGGAAGGAGAGACGTTGCGGCGCAACTAGGGCAGTTGCGGCGCAACTTATCTTTCTGGAATTGGGTTGTGGCGCAACTCCCAGTTGCGGCGCAATTGGCCTTCTTCAGCTTTGACTTTTGTTGACTTCCTGCACTCTTCATCCAAATGCTTCCGAAATCCTCCGTTAGCACTTGATTCTCCTCAACAATGTCGTTTTCTCCAGATTTGCGCTCAAATACCTGTCAGTAACCTGAAACACTAACAAATACCATAAACGCACCAAATATATACTAAAACGACTCATAAACCATGCGAAATCAACTAAATACAATGTGGGAAATGGGTATAAAATACGACATATCAAATCCCCCCACACTTAAGCTTTGCTTGTCCTCATGCAATTCCAAACTTCAAAACTCAATTTACCTTGGCACAAATGGGAATAACATTACCGTAATCAAAAAGAAGCTAAACCATCATTGAAAATGAAACGAGATGGTTAGGCAGTTTTAATCTTAAATGAAAACTGGAATGTTTGACAATACTTGACTGATATACAAGCCTTAATAATACGACTAAGCACAAAAGAATCGAATCAATGATATCTCGTCTATCTACTCCAACTAACTTACATTTGGGGTTGAATATTCGAATAATCACTCAATGCCAAGTCGTGATGCATAATCTTTTAACCATAGGCTTGTACTAGGTTCGTTCCTTCACCGCCATGATGCAAGCACCACAACGTCTATCAAAAGAGGACTTTAAGGGTTTTAATGAACTATGAGGCTAAACAAGGTATTTAAAAGGGTATGGAAATTTGGGTAAACAAAGGGTGTTAAAAACAAATAACACAACATTGTGGTGTGTGACACTAAAAAACTCAATCAACCAATTCTAACCATGTTGGCTTAAAACGAACGCGCCAACCCACAAATAACAACTTAAGATTATAGCATTCAGATCCTTTCGTTGGTGTAATTGATGTACCAACTTACAAAAATGATTTGACCAAAAGTGAGAAATACCAACTGACAGCCCAAGCTCTTTTTTCTTTTTTTTTTTCTGTTTTTTCAATTCTTTTATTCTTTTTTTTTTTTGTGAGCTACTTTTACTCTGACTAATTGGTATTCTCTTACATAACATTTGAAACAATGACAAATCATATACTCATATGCTGAAATGAACGATTCAGACTTTATCCAAACAAACATGACGAAATCAATCTATTCTCAGAAACCGAGAATATCCCAACCCGACATAAAGGACAACCCCAAACCATCCACTAGCATAGGCAACCAATGACCTACCAGGACTTCGACTATCGGTATGGTTAGGAAAAGGTGCATATATAAAGGTGGATTAAATAACAAAGAACAGGCTAGTGACAACATGTTTTCTATTGTTTCTTGCACTAAAAGTGAGTGCAACATAAGGGTTTAACAGGTGGTTCACTAACCAATGTAGTTAGCTACTAAGCACATTAACAAAACATGCACATAACGAATTTTTACGAAACAAGGGTGAATCAAACAAAGAACAAAGGTTTTATCCTAAATTTGCCTCTTCTGATAAATAACACAGAACGATCAACCAGGACAAGTTCTAGAATCAACGCAATCACCGGCACACTCATAGCAAATGAAATAATCCAGAGATGGAAAATCAACCTCAACCTTGCACATCATAGTTCAGAGCTCTAAAAGAGACCCTTACTCCTGGATAAATCCAAAAGCCTACGAGAGGGACAAATTAACAAGGCTAATAATTCCAAAACCGTAACACCTATCACAACTAGCAATGAAACAATAATCTCACAATTTGGGTGTTTTGGTGCTTTGAGCGTGCTAGTCATATTATTAATCCAGAAGGGATTGCCTAATTAATCAGTCAAAACACATTCCACATATTAAAATTTTGTACCCAGGGCGTAGTCAAATTGCTTATTAAGTTCTATAATTAAGTGACAAAAACAATTAACTACAAGGACAAGCATGCAAAAGTTTCAAAATCCTCTAAAAATACCCGACTTTTTCCTATTTACCACCCCCCCACACTTAAGTTGGACAATGCCCTCAATGTCCAATGAACTAAGGCAAACTAAGGGAAATAGGGGAAAGCAAACAAAAACAAAATCAAGAACAAGAAAAACTTGTTGGGTATGATGTATGTTCCATGCCTGAATATGATGCCAACAAAATATGTCGCTGAACTTACTGCCAGCATATGCACATGACATTCCCTTTGCTATCAACATGAACACACCATTAACGAGCAACATAATCAAATAAACCATGCAATCAACCTATCCCTAATTATTCAAACGGAAATGGAAAAGTAAAATACGATGTTCTAGCACCCTTAAGGGTGATTACAAACCAAACAAATGAAAATAAAAAGTACGGAAATAAAATTGTTCAAACAAATACAATTACAAGCCATCATCACCAACCGACGGCAGCAGCATCATCTCATCAAAAATCACTGAGGAGGGTAGGGGTAGCCAGGCATAGGTCCTGAACCAAAAATCGATCCAACCACCTGCTCAGCAAAAGATGGTTCTGCCGAACCTGATCCTCCAGCATCCGCACCAGCCTGTGTACCTGCAAAAGATCCAAAGCTAACAGGGTTATCGGGCCCCGTCCCTCCAAGATTATGGGAAGGAGTCACCTCGTACTGGCACTCTGGTGGATAGAAGAATCCACCTCCGGCTCTGTGCTCAGGAATGAAGATGCTAGGAGGGCTGTAGTCTGGAATCGGCTGAGGTGGATGAAACTGCTCACCCCTAAACTGGGCCTCCCACATGGGCTGATATTTATGCTGATCATGCATCAAATGACCCATGCCTGAGCCCATCCACCTAAAATCACTGTCTACCCTCGACTGAAAGTTCTCATGGGACTGCTGAAAGTTCTGCTGAGACTCCTACATGTTATTGATCATAGTCCCCAAAGAAGTAAAATCCCATGGACCTGAATGGGCGGCAGCAGAAGAAGATGGTCCCTCAGAAGGTGTAGTGGTGGCACGACGCTTAGTACGTCGTGCGGGCTCTAGTGGCTGCTCTGGTGCATCAGCCATCTCAGCATCATCATCATCATCTGAATCCTCCTCATCATCAGAATCAGCACCACCGAAATCAATCAACTCGGGAATATCATGCTTATGGGCTAAAGGCTTAATCAATTTCCACCTCTTCAAATCATTCCAAGTAAATGGTTTCATAGGCTTGCAGTTCAAAGCGTCTGCATTATCAACACCTTCAAAATACCTCACCATTTTGAAATGAAATGGCCACAAACTAACCCTCTATCCCGAACTCCTTTCGTCCCCATATGTTTTGCCAACACATAGGGGGCACAAGCTTCCTATACACATCTCCCTCATCAAACAACCTCAACAACCACAAATCCTCTATATAAAGCTTGTCCGGGTGATTGGTCCTATGGACAAAAGAATGGACCAACATCTTGTGGAACAAGCGCAAAATAGGCGATTGGAGTGTATTCGCCCCACAAGCCGCTTTCCAAGCGCGACCCCCAGAAACCCGGTTATAGTAATCCCTAAAATCACCTGCTTCCCTAGTAAAACCAGAAGTAGCCCTAACAGAAATGTCTAAAAGACGCTCAAAAGCAGGGTCATCCAACGTCTCTTGGTGTACATCCCCGTGCACAACCCAAACTCAGCAATAGTGAGGGTTCTATTAACACCCCCACAACGAAAGAATATAACCGGCTCAGCAAAAACATCCTTCACTTTCTCTATATTCTCAACCGAAATAGTCGAGTAGACCTCTAAACACCACTCTTTACACACTACCTCCCAGATTCCGAAAGATATCAAACCATAAACTGAATTCCTTAGCTACGGGATTTCCATCCATATCATTAGAACTACCCATCAGCTGCATATACCTACTAATGCCCCCACGAGCATTCAACGTATCCAACATACTCGATTCCATATACCGAGGCTCAACTATGTCTTTCTGATAAATAGATGCTAACATGTTGGTATATTCAACTTTTTCTCGGGAGGAGCTCTAGGGAATCGTAACCATGGGTGAGTAGGAATTCCCATAGCAGTGGCCTCGGGAGTAAGACCACTCTCAATTGGTGCAGAAGCGAGGCTCTTCCTACACATAGAAGAAACAATTAACACATGGAAACCCGACATATAAGCATGTATATATAAGCATAAACCACATAGGTCTGAAAAAGGGTCAGTTGCGGCGCAACTTATTTGTTTGTTTTGCAGTTGCGGCGCAACCTGGAGTTGCGGCGCAACGCCTGTGTTTCTGGGTTGAGATCGAGCAGCAGCAGGGATGAACACAAAATTCCCACAAACAAAATATCAACTTAATTCTTACGGGTTAAACTTTCAATGTACATATAAATCCGAATTAACCCTAATTAATTTAATCACCCAACTCATGAACAAAACATCAATCTTTGTAACAAATTATCCCAACCCACATTGTTCTTTAAACCAAATAATCTCAAATTCGACCTCTAACAAGTAATGAAACCATAATATCAAGCAAAATCGAATTGAAACAAGAACAGATGGTAAGAATTGAATAACAAACAAATAATGAGATTGGAGGGTGGATCAAACTAACCTTTCCAGATCGAGTCATGGTGATGATTAAAGAGAAAGTAGAAGCAAAATTAAGAAGGAAGTGGGTTTGAATCGGATGGGGCTTAAGAGAATAAGTGAAACTCAATTATTTGAGATAATAAGTGTGTGTAAGTAATTATGACCCGATCCCCTTTTTGTTGAAAGTCTGTTGACCCAGTTTGACCCGAGTTGCGGCGCAACCCCACCCGTTGCGGCGCAATGGGTTATTTTTGAACTTAAATATTTTTTTTATTTTTTTTATTTTTTTTTTTTTTGTGAGCTACTTTTACTCTGACTAATTGGTATTCTCTTACATAACATTTGAAACAGTGACAAATCATATACTCATATGCTGAAATGAACGATTCAGACTTATCCAAACAAACATGACGAAATCAATCTATTCTCAGAAACCGAGAATATCCCAACCCGACATAAAGGACAACCCCAAACCATCCACTAGCATAGGCAACCAATGACCTACCAGGACTTCGACTATCGGTATGGTTAGGAAAAGGTGCATATATAAAGGTGGATTAAATAACAAAGAACAGGCTAGTGACAACATGTTTTCTATTGTTTCTTGCACTAAAAGTGAGTGCAACATAAGGGTTTAACAGGTGGTTCACTAACCAATGTAGTTAGCTACTAAGCACATTAACAAAACATGCACATAACGAATTTTTACGAAACAAGGGTGAATCAAACAAAGAACAAAGGTTTTATCCTAAATTTGCCTCTTCTGATAAATAACACAGAACGATCAACCAGGACAAGTTCTAGAATCAACGCAATCACCGGCACACTCATAGCAAATGAAATAATCCAGAGATGGAAAATCAACCTCAACCTTGCACATCATAGTTCAGAGCTCTAAAAGAGACCCTTACTCCTGGATAAATCCAAAAGCCTACGAGAGGGACAAATTAACAAGGCTAATAATTCCAAAACCGTAACACCTATCACAACTAGCAATGAAACAATAATCTCACAATTTGGGTGTTTTGGTGCTTTGAGCGTGCTAGTCATATTATTAATCCAGAAGGGATTGCCTAATTAATCAGTCAAAACACATTCCACATATTAAAATTTTGTACCCAGGGCGTAGTCAAATTGCTTATTAAGTTCTATAATTAAGTGACAAAAACAATTAACTACAAGGACAAGCATGCAAAAGTTTCAAAATCCTCTAAAAATACCCGACTTTTTCCTATTTACCACCCCCCCCCCCACACTTAAGTTGGACAATGCCCTCAATGTCCAATGAACTAAGGCAAACTAAGGGAAATAGGGGAAAGTAAACAAAAACAAAATCAAGAACAAGAAAAACTTGTCGGGTATGATGTATGTTCCATGCCTGAATATGATGCCAACAAAATATGTCGCTGAACTTACTGCCAGCATATGCACATGACATTCCCTTTGCTATCAACATGAACACACCATTAACGAGCAACATAATCAAATAAACCATGCAATCAACCTATCCCTAATTATTCAAACGGAAATGGAAAAGTAAAATACGATGTTCTAGCACCCTTAAGGGTGATTACAAACCAAACAAATGAAAATAAATAAAAGTACGGAAATAAAATTGTTCAAACAAATACAAGTACAAGCCATCATCACCAACCGACGGCAGCAGCATCATCTCATCAAAAATCACTAAGGAGGGTAGGGGTAGCCAGGCATAGGTCCTGAACCAAAAATCGATCCAACCACCTGCTCAGCAAAAGATGGTTCTGCCGAACCTGATCCTCCAGCATCCGCACCAGCCTGTGTACCTGCAAAAGATCCAAAGCTAACAGGGTTATCGGGCCCCGTCCCTCCAAGATTATGGGAAGGAGTCACCTCGTACTGGCACTCTGGTGGATAGAAGAATCCACCTCCGGCTCTGTGCTCAGGAATGAAGATGCTAGGAGGGCTGTAGTCTGGAATCGGCTGAGGTGGATGAAACTGCTCACCCCTAAACTGGGCCTCCCACATGGGCTGATATTTATGCTGATCATGCATCAAATGACCCATGCCTGAGCCCATCCACCTAAAATCACTGTCTACCCTCGACTGAAAGTTCTCATGGGACTGCTGAAAGTTCTGCTGAGACTCCTACATGTTATTGATCATAGTCCCCAAAGAAGTAAAATCCCATGGACCTGAATGGGCGGCAGCAGAAGAAGATGGTCCCTTAGAAGGTATAGTGGTGGCACGACGCTTAGTACGTCGTGCGGGCTCTAGTGGCTGCTCTGGTGCATCAGCCATCTCAGCATCATCATCATCATTTGAATCCTCCTCATCATCAGAATCAGCACCACCGAAATCAATCAACTCGGGAATATCATTCTTATGGGCTAAAGGCTTAATCAATTTCCACCTCTTCAAATCATTCCAAGTAAATGGTTTCATAGGCTTGCAGTTCAAAGCGACTGCATTATCAGCACCCTCAAAATACCTCACCATTTTGGAAATGAAATGGCCACAAACTAACCCTCTATCCCGAACTCCTTTCGTCCCCATATGTTTTGCCAACACATAGGGGGCACAAGCTTTCCTATTCACATCACCCTCATCAAACAACCTCAACAACCACAAATCCTCTATATAAAGCTTGTCCGGGTGATTGGTCCTATGGACAAAAGAATGGACCAACATCTTGTGGAACAAGCGCAAAATAGGCGATTGGAGTGTATTCGCCCCACAAGCCGCTTTCCAAGCGCGACCCCCAGAAACCCGGTTATAGTAATCCCTGAAAAAAGTTTTTTTTTTTTTTTTTTTTTTTTTCCCCCCCCCCCTAAAATCACCTGCTTCCCTAGTAAAACCAGAAGTAGCCCTAACAGAAATGTCTAAAAGACGCTCAAAAGCAGGGTCATCCAACGTCTCTTGGGTGTACATTCCCGTGCACAACCCAAACTCAGCAATAGTGAGGGTTCTATTAACACCCCCACAACGAAAGAATATAACCGGCTCAGCAAAAACATCCTTCACTTTCTCTATATTCTCAACCGAAATAGTCGAGTAGACCTCTAAACACCACTCTTTACACACTACCTCCCGATTCCGAAAGATATCAAACCATAAACTGAATTCCTTAGCTACGGGATTTCCATCCATATCATTAGAACTACCCATCAGCTGCATATACCTACTAATGCCCCCACGAGCATTCAACGTATCTAACATACTCGACTCCATATACCGAGGCTCAACTATGTCTTTCTGATAAATAGATGCTAACCTGTTGGTATATTCAATCTTTTTATCGGGAGGAGCTCTAGGGAATCGTAACCATGGGTGAGTAGGAATTCCCATAGCAGTGGCCTCGGGAGTAAGACCACTCTCAATTGGTGAAGAAGCGGGTTCCTACACATAGAAGAAACAATTAACACATGGAAACCCGACATATAAGCATGTATATATAAGCATAAACCACATAGGTCTGAAAAAGGGTCAGTTGCGGCGCAACTTATTTGTTTGTTTTGCAGTTGCGGCGCAACCTGGAGTTGCGGCGCAACGCCTGTGTTTCTGGGTTGAGATCGAGCAGCAGCAGGGATGAACACAAAATTCCCACAAACAAAATATCAACTTAATTCTTACGGGTTAAACTTTCAATGTACATATAAATCCGAATTAACCCTAATTAATTTAATCACCCAACTCATGAACAAAACATCAATCTTTGTAACAAATTATCCCAACCCACATTGTTCTTTAAACCAAATAATCTCAAATTCGACCTCTAACAAGTAATGAAAGCATGAAATCAAGCAAAATCGAACTGAAACAAGAACAAAAGGTAAGAATTGAATACAAACAAATGAGATTGAAGGGTGGATCAAACTAACCTTTTCAGATCGAGTCATGGTGATGATTAAAGAGAAAAGTAGAAGAAAATCAAGATGAAAGTGGGTTTGGATCGGATGGGGCTTGAGAGAATAAGTGAAACTCAATTATTTGAGATAATAAGTGTATGTAAGTAATTATGAGCCAATCCCCTTTTTGTTGAAAGTCTGTTGACCCGGTTTGACCCGAGTTGCGGCGCAACCCCACCCGTTGCGGCGCAATGGGTTATTTTTGAACTCAAAATTATTTTATTATTATTATTATTATTTTTTTTTATTTTTTTTTAACTTAAATGAAATCAACATTGAATTAATAAAATTGTGCAATCTTTACATATTGTCTCACTCCATCAAGATGGATGATGAAGTGATTAGCCACTCATATTAAAATAAGAATAACAATTAAAATAAGAAGAATTCATTGTTACCTAATGATAATAATCGAAAGCTACGAACGAAATAGATCAAATCGTGTTTGAAAACCCAAAATATGATGAAAATCTCCAACTAGGGCTCCAAAAACGGCTGCTAAAAAGAGAAGAGTGTTTTGGGCTTATTTTGCAAGCTATTTATACGATCCCCAAAAGCTGCCAGAAACGGGCCCAGTTGCGGCGCAACTGGGCGTTGCGGCGCAACAGATGTTGACTTTTGGCTTTGACTTTGACTTTCGTTGACCAAAGCTGGCTTGAACTTGAACCCATTGCGGCGCAACTGAAGGAGTTGCGGCGCAACTTATTCTTCTGCTTTTGGGTTGCGGCGCAACTCCCAGTTGCGGCGCAATTGGCCTTCTTTAGCTTTTAATTTGTTGTTGCCTTGTATAATTAATCATATGTACTTTTTAGTTTTCACTTCTCTTTGCAAGACTCTTTTTTTTTTTTTTCCGATTTTGTTTCTCTCTCATTTTTTTCTTTTTATTTGCTTCAACTTTTACAACTAGTTTAATACCATTGGTTGTGTAGGTGATTATTCTATCTTGACAATTTGCTAAGCCGGAATAGGGATGTGCAAATGGCCCGACCCGCGAAAACCTGGCCCGACCCGTGACCCGTAAGTGGATGAAAATCGGAACAGTGACCCGGCCCGTGATGGTTCGGTTCGGGCGGGTCGCGGCGGGTTACGGGTTTCCTTCACCTTTTTTCGGTTTTTGGCTTGACCCGGCCCGACCCGCGCAACCCGTGACCCGAAAATGCAACAAAAGCGTGACCCGTGACCCGGCCCGTTAGCCCTTCGGGCGGGTCGGTCCGGATCGGTTCCGGGTCGTGTCACGGGTTTCGGTCCAAATGCTCATCCCTAAGCCGGAATGCCGGATTCTATTTTTAATGCCATTTCCATATGGCAAAAAAAAAATAAAAAATCTCAACACAAACAAAAACAAAATTATCCACAAAAAAAAGAAAACAGAAAACAAAAAATAACCAGTCAGACTCCTACACACTCTCCTGTTTCCATGGCCGCCGCAATCTCTCTATCTTCCTCCGCTGCCATCCACCATCTCCGCCACCAAACACCACCGTATTTCAAAACCCACATCATAAACCCCAAATTCCCACCACGTTTCAATCGCACCATCACTTGCTCATCTCAATCTTCATCATCATCATCTCCAACTCTTCAAGAAAACCCATTTCCAACTGGGAAATTTCTTACAGACCCAGATCTCCAAAAGCTTCAATTCCTTCAAAGTTACAAGCTTTTTCACAAATTACCATCTGGGTCTATGCTTTTAATCCGTGTGATGCAAGAACAAGAAATGGATATGACAGTTGAGTTGTTGGCTGAATCTTTTGCAGAATCCATGCTGTTGCCTAAAGCTTATGTAAAGCTTTTGGCTTTTTTGGTGAAACAATACTTGGTTGAAAGAAGAGCTTTGATGCCTCATGCTGTAACTTTGATTGCTTTTCATAGAACTGAAAGAGATACTGATGAAGGGGGTGAAATGGAAGATATACAATTAGCAGGGACTGTTGAAGTAAGTTTTGATCAGTTTGGGGCCAATGTTTCACCTCCAACTCCCATTCCTCCTAAGAATGCACCTTATATATGTAACATGACAGTCAAGAAGTCCCTAAGAAGGTAATTTTCCATGAATTTCTTTTTTCATACAATGCTTATGGGTTACAATATTCTGCTTTTTTCGTTATTCGTGGCTTAGTTTATTATTTCATAATTCTGTATATGCACTAAGCTTAGTTTGTTAAGTATTGACCGTTGAAGGATTGTATCTAAGAATTGATCGTTAGGTTTGTCGGTTTTCTTGCCTTGTTGAAAACTTGATTATCTGATATTAGGGAAATGCTGGTTCTGTGTTGCTGTCAAGAGTATATAAATTCATTGGATTTTAACTAATAATAACAATTTTCAAAGATGTATGTTTGGATGGAAGACTGATTTAAGTTTGATGACTTACAGACAGGGCATCGGTTGGCATCTTTTAAAGGCAAGTGAGGAACTCATTTCTCAAATGAGTTCGGTTAGAGAGGTTTACTTGCACTGTAGAATGATTGATTCTGCTCCGTTCAATATGTATTCCAAAGCAGGATACTCGGTCTTCAAAACTGATAATATCTTGATCCTTTTAACTCTACAAAGACGCAAACATTTAATGTGTAAACAACTTCCTCCTGCCTCAAACATCATTACAGAGACAAATACATCGTATGCTGATGACGGTAAATTTGCACCAATGGATGTCTAGAAGTCTTCCAAGTTCTACTCTAGTATATGTGTCATTGTCGATGAAGGGATTTTTGAACTTCTGTTCATTCTACTTTGAAGTAGTCTGCCACAGACTTCTTAAAAAATTAGTTTGGCTCACTCTTGTCGTACAACCTTTTCAAACAGATGCATCTCAAAGATCAAATGTACGAGTCCTTGCTATGTCGCTACAGCCATCCTGAAACATAGCCATGAGGTATGACGTCTAAAGCTCTACGAATACTGTATCATAGTAACACATGTATTTTTTGCGTTCTTTGTATCTGAATGTATATATTTTACACATAAAAAACTAATGATATTATGTAAACTGACATCCGAAAGTACATTTACTCGAAAAGGATCACATGTCATATTCTTGCATTCTTTTTTGTTTACAGTTGGTTTTATAAGTTCCTTAGAAAAACACCAAATCTCCAATAGTATTATGCTATACATGTTTATAAGAACAAAAAATAATTATTCTGGAAATATAAAGGAATACAAGTCTATCAAATTCTCATAGCATTCTAAATGCGTGCATTGCCATGCCCAAGCCTTTAGTGTTTGTATAAATGATTATCTGAAGTTCTTTCACACATTCATCCATTGATGGTCTTTCGTTACTGTCAACACGCACACATCGTGATGCCAAGTTTGCATACATTGTTACTGACTCAATTGTGTATGAGCTTCGGCTCATTTCTGGATCTATGACCTTTCTCAACCTCTTCTTGTCATTCAATATATGCCTAACCTGAATTATTCAAAAACATTCATGGTAGTATCTTGACTAGACCATTGAAAGGGCAGCAATAGTATAAGCACAATACCTGCAGTACAAGATTTTGATCGTTGGGTCCTTGGTTGAGGTCCACGGCTCTACGCCCAGTCATAAGCTCAAGCAGAACAACACCAAATGCATAAACATCACTTTGTAAGGTGAGTTTTCCTGTCTGTTAGCAAAGTAAATTTTTGACTTTGTTATTGGTTTTCATAATATTCGTAAAAATGTCATTATAATTTAAGATCTTTCAAGATCATTATCTTGATTATCACAGCACAAATAGAATTGCTTCTTACCGATGTATACTCTGGGTCAAAGTAGCCAAAAGTACCCAGCACCCTTGCTGTCACTTGAGTTTCTTGACCCTCTGGCATTAACTTCGCTAGACCAAAATCTGATATCTGCGGACACCATTTTATTACTAATTTTAGAAATCGAATATCAAAGAAAGTGAGATAGTTATACCCTAAGTAGTTAAAGACATAAATTTCGGTGTTTCGGTCAAACACTGGTATGCGAAATTTCGGTTTTCTCGGTGGTATACCGGTGGTATACCGGTAATTTTAAATATTAATATTTTATATATTTTATATATAAATTTTTATATTTTATATAACATATCTATAGTTTTTTAGTAAAAAGTGGTTAATATTAATTACTAAACACCAAATAAAGAGTTTTTACTAATCATAAAAAGATATTCTAAAGGTTGTTTTTGTCAAAGATAAAAAAAAATACAAGTTGAGGGGTGTTAATGTATTTGAGTCAATATTCTAGGAAAGTGTCAAAATATTTATTATTTATAAAATATTAAAATAAAATATTAAAGACTTAATAAAAGCCTTACAGCTGTATTTCACTAAACTGTGTCTATGTAGTCTTTAGCAATGACATATAAATAAGTTAAAATAAGTTATATAATATATAAATATATTATACACCTGTCCCCAACTTCTTTCTATTTCCCAAAAATATCTCTCTCACACACAGCAAACAACTGAACCTTCATCTCCTTCATCGTGACCTGCATCAACATGAAGTTGAAGAACAAATAGCCACCTACGTTCTCTTTCATCATCAACAATTCAACTTCACCTCCTGCCTATCACTCCTCCGGCCACCACTAATACACCCACACCTAACTCGTTTTTCAGATTGCGGCACATTAAAAGGTTCTCACTTCTGTCTCTCTGTCTCACTTCTTTCTTTCTTTCTCCCTTCTCTTTGGTATTCTCCACCGGAAAAAATGGCGGAATCAACCACAGAACCACCACTTAACCTTACTTTCTCCCTTTTTATCACGTTTGGCCCAGAAACGTAAAAAAAAAAAAACAAACCGGCAAAATCACCGACACAACCGAAATCGAGAAGGTAATATTCCGGTCAAATTCCGGTCAAAACCGCCGAAAATTTCGGAAACGAAATCCTAACCGAAATTTGAAACCGAAATGATGTTGATGCACCGAAAACCGGTATACCACCGGTATATCACCGAAATTGATAACATAGGTTATACCTTGGCTTCGTAGTCATCTCCCAGAAGAATATTGGTAGATTTGAAGTCTCTATGTACAACAGGAATTCCAACAGCAGAACTTGAATGTAAATAAGCAAGTCCTCTTGCTGCTCCAATTGCCACTTTAAGCCTCACAGGCCAATCCATCTTCTTTTCCCCAATTCCTGTAACCACTTTTGTCAGTAACAATATAAACAAAAGTTTCAACTCAAGTGTTTATCGGCTTATTTAAAACCCACAATACGCTTCTTATCATCTTATTGTCTTATTAGCCTTAATTAGTTGTTTCTAAGCAGCCTTTGAAGGGGAGACTTTCCACAAGTGTTAGTTAAGCACTTGTAAACAAGCTAACACAAACAATTACAAATAATTTTCGGTTGCAGAGCTAAACATAAAAATTCATTTAATTGTAGCACACATAAACAGAGCCTAAAGAACAGTTATTTTCAAAAGGTAAATTATTCGATCAAATAATTTGATAACCAACAGATAAAACATATCAAGAAAAGATACCGTTTAAATGATCTTGTAGGTTTCCTTTGTGCATGTACTCATAAACTAGAAACCTTTGCTTCCCATCTGCACAATACCCTATCAAAGAAACAAGGTTTGGATGATCCAATCTGCTCAAAATATCAACCTCAACACGAAACTCACGCTCCCCTTCTGCTGCTTTAAATGGCGGTAACTCCATTTTCTTGATCGCCACAACCTTTCAATACAAAAATTCAAGATTCTTACTTTCCACTCAAAGTTCTATTTTTTCCCCCTAATTTGATCCATTTCCTTCTTTATCAAGTTAATTTTTTATCATATTATTCGTTTTTGCTTTTGGAAATTTACACAAGATTATTAATTCTGAAAACTTACCTCACCAGACTGCAGCTTTCCTTTGTAAACTTTGCCAAATCCTCCTTTTCCCAACAGATTTTCTTCACTGAAAGAACAAGTAGCCTCCTCCATTTCCTTTAGTGTATAAACTGATGATCCATGACGCCTTTTTGGAGGCGGGTTTTGGACCTTTTGATCATTTTCAAGTTTCCAATATTCCGCAGGTCTATAAAGCCCTGAAAGTTCATCATTTAGCGTTACAAATTCAAGAAATGTTGGGTGAGAACTTGCAGACACTTAGAAAACTTACATGGATCAAGATGATCATCTGACTTGCTCCTTCTTCGCTTATTCCAAGCTGACACTAACCCAAATGGCATGATTATGTTTAGCAACTGAAACACATCTAATATATGTTAGTTTCAAAGAAACATACAGATAAAAGTAATAACTTGGTATGTGGTGGCATAAGAAGATGAATGAGTAGAAGAAACGTATTCAGAGTACGTATAAAGCAAGAGTAGGTTAACAACAACCTTCTGTGGGATTTTTCACTTGAAGTATAAGAAATAGCAATGAACAGGAAACTATATTTATATTTATACAATATATATTTATTAAGAAAAGAATATATGTTCATGGAGTAATGAATTTCTTACCTATGGAAGGTTGTTTGGTTGGTGATAGTAGTCTTTGAAAATGAAAGAAGAACTGATATTTCCCTCCAACCTCAACCCTTTCAGCCACACTTGTAATTGCTTTATCTACCCTGATGTACAACTTCCACTTCATAGGGTACACATCATTGTGGCATTATTGTTCAAGATATGACAATTTTAGCATGAAGAAAGTATTTTTATAAGTTTTGAATTTGATGGTAGGAATGGAGAGTGTTGTGGTTGTGAAGTCTTTTTCATGGTTTTCTTTAATCATTTTTCTCCCTAATACTCTTGATTAACCTCTCGTTAACTTCGTTTACCAATTGATTATGTTTTTGGAATGATACCGTTATATGGTTAACTACATTTACTTCATTAACATTTTATACAAGTGTTTGATATGACATGACACTTACCTGCTCCATTAAGCGATTTGCTGGTAAAATTTCATCTTATAACTTTATACATACTAAGAATAAAGTTCAGGATTCTATAAATAAATTTTGAATTATTCTGTGTGATTGAATTATGTTTAATGAACTATTTGAAGACAACAACACAGAACATTGTTTATTTTAATTATTACGAGCATGGTACCCGCGCAATGCGACGCCGGTAACGACGACGGCGGTTTAGTGGCGTTGGTGACGGGCGGTGATGACAGCGACAATTGGTGTCGAGTGGTGTAAGTTGATGTAAAGATAATAGTGGAAATATTTTATAAGATAAAGACTTAGAATGTAAATTAGCAAGATAAGGGTTTAGAGTGTAAATTAATTCATTAAGGGCAAATTTGGTAATCTCTAATAACCCTTTCCATAGGGGGTGTTTATTAAAGGCAATTTCGTACTTTCCTATGTAACTATTGTGTAACACTTTCTATTTTTAGGGGGTGGATAATCTTTATAAAGGAGTATAGATTATAAAATCATATAAATCTGAAATTTCAAACTAAATATAACAGAGTAGAATTATTAGAAACAAGGATATATGCTGTATGTTTTTTTTGTTTGTTAAAATGGCATATCATACTTTGGTTTGTGATGTCATTAATCATGATACTTTATTAGGAGTCCCACCAAGGTGTGATTTGGATGCATTTATAATAATACGGACTATTTTAAAAAAGGGGATAGCATCGCTGCAGCGGGCTGCACATGCAGCGGGGTGTTTTTACCATGAAAATCAGGGGGGCATTTTTGTAATAGATCAATCACTTAAATGGTATGTGAGTGCAACTGCAGCCATGGAAGTTGCAGTCGACTGCAGCGATGATTTTCCCTTTAAAAAATTAGTTTGCTAACCAAAAGTCCAAGCAAAAAAGTTTGCTGTACTCAATAAAAAGTAACAATTGGTGTCCATTCTAAAATTGGAAAGAATTACGAGTATGCCTTTTATCAAATACAGCGTAAAAGCCAACACAATTAAATTCGTTGTATTAAATTTTAGATGTAAAATGTCTAAATACAGATTCTTTCTTTCTTAGGAACAAAATGCTGATTTTGCTTCAGTTAGAAGCAAAACTATTTTAGGATGTTTGAAATCAGTGGGTTGTCCTTGTCTTGTTTGTTTGAAGAAAAGCACAACAATCTCCTGCTAATTTAATAAGTAGCAGCTAAATGGTGATGCAAGTTTTTGACAAACATCTTATATGTGATCACACAAATAAAGGTTGTATGAATCACAACAAACATGGTGATGCCATTTCGTACCCAATAAAATCGCTCAAAGACTAACGATAAATCAAAGACGATTAATCAAACCCAAAAGTTTTAAGAACACAAGTTATTTAACTAGAACAAATCAACCAACAATCCAATAACCAAAACCCCTATATATAGATCCTGGAAGTCTAGAACCACTAAGATAGGTAATGAAATAAATGGATAAAAAGGAACCAAATAAAGTACCAATAAAATTAATAAATAGCTTGGACTAATAAATCATAGATAATGACCCCTATACTTGTGGTCTTCTCACCGGTCGAGTCACGGGTCAAGTTACCAGGTCTGCATCACATTTTTCGTGAATTCATCCTTTACAATTTTAACCTAGAAAACTGATTACATTGTGATTTTATTGTAGATAGAAACCATGAAATTATTTTACTATTCAGGAGTGCAAAGCTAATCTTGGACTGGAAAACAAGAAAGGTTTTGGAGGAATTTCTAAGGACTTTAAACTCCCTTCTAGCATTTCCAACACCTTACTCATTGATGGTCTGCTTGAAGGATCACTTTGTATGCACCATAAGCTTACAATAATCATCTTCATTACTCGTTCTTTAACCTCATCTAGCACACCACTTAATCCAAGATTTTTGTTTGAGACTAATTGTTTATATATCCAATGGGGGAAGTCGGTGTCATCATCATCATCATGAACCACAACATTCCTCCGCCCTCCAACGATTTCCAACACCATCATCCCGTAGCTGTACACGTCTGACTTGTGAGATACCCCTCCAAAGTTTCTTGAAAATACTTCTGGTGCAATATACCCTGGTGTCCCCCTCATACCTGACATAGATATGACACTTCTTTTCTCAGGACATAGCTTAGCGAGCCCAAAATCAGATATCTTAGGACATAGATCTTGATCTAAGAGAATATTATGGGGTTTTATGTCAAAATGCAGAATTTGAGTGTTACAACCACGATGCAAGTACTCTAGTCCTCTACCGATCCCGACTGCAATTTCATACAGCTTTTCCCATTCTAGTTGCCTACCTATTACTGAACTTTGATTATAAATAAATTTCTCGAGGGATCCATTAGGCATATACTCATAAATCAGAGCTCTGTGACGACCCTCAAAACAGAATCCCAATAGATTTACTATGTTAACATGAGAAGTCTTGCTAATGCTTGCGAGCTCATTAACTAAATCTTCCCCGTTACCTTTTAGTTCATTCAAAACTTTGACTGCTACACCGTTACCATTTGGTAATTCCCCTTGATACACAGAACCATAACCTCCTTCGCCTACTTTGACTTTGAAAGAGTTGGTCATCTTTTTCACACTCGAATAAGAGTACCTTTTTGGAGCAAGAGCTTCATGATTTTTTATAATGGCTTCCAGATCGATATAACTCTTGGTGTTAGACCATGAAAAGATCTTGAATCTGAGGCCAATGACCAGTAAGATTAATATAATAACAGTACCGATGCCAATAGTTGCTGCAAGCAATGAATGACAGATTAAAAAGCTTTGTAGTTTAGTTTCCAGATAGTTCACACAGAATTATGGAGAGATACGAGTAATTCTCAATTATCACAGAAATAAAGATGGTTTTACCTAGTGCAGATATTATCACCGTGTTTGTTGGATTTTCTGCGAAAGAACTTGATATTAGCACTAAATTTCAATAATATAAGAAAATAGGATGAAGAGATGTTGTGCATTACATATCATATGCAATGGAATTTTGCTTAGTAATTAAAAGACCAAGAATATCAGATAACCAACCTTTCTTCTTTTTAAGGTTGTTGTGTTTACACAAAAACTCCTGGTTCTCATTTGAGCACCGCCCTCCTCTCCTATGACATTCCTGGCAGTCATCGGATATTTGCAGTACAAGGTTAAGGTCATAGTTTAACAGTGAACAGATTGTTGAAGTTTGTATCTTTCGGTAGAGTAGATAGAGGATTTCCCGGCAGAAGAACCACAGAGCATGGAGTTGGTATGTTGGTGTTTTCCGAAATATACACACTTGAATACGTGTAATAATAGTTATAATTATCACAAACAACAAAAGCATAATATTCCCCTTGTGGCCTAAAATACTGCTCTACTTGTTCAATGAGGCCTGGAGTCTTTGCACATCTTAATACGGTGAGGGTCGTGGTAGGATAGGTAGGATAGATATAATAGAGAGAAGGTGAATTGGAAGGAAATCTGTACATCAAGGAGTCGCAATGATTATTACGTATCTGATCTGCAAAATAGGTGTCTCGAACTTGAATAACGACGCTACTGCCTTGCATTAAGACCCGGTCAAGATCATAGAATGGGTAGTTATCCTGCAACTTGATCTTTGGAACTGCACCATTACAATTCACCTCACACAATCCGCATGCCGAATTGTTGGCAGTATAGAATGGAAAGCTCAAGGGGCCAAGGGATGGACAGGAAAATGAACTTGGACAAATTGGCTGTGTACTGATTCCTTCATCTTCCGAGGAAGTAGACAGGAGGAGGCCGCATAATAGAATAAGAAATATCAGAACAACATTTGAGTTTGTCATTTGTCACTAATACGAGTTCCAATCTGGCTGCCCAAGGCCAAGTCGTCGTAATTTTTTTTTTTTAAAAACAGGTTGTGCAAAAAACTCAAAATATCGTCGTTTGAGTTTCAGGATTGGTGGCTGGTTACAATGAGGAAATATCCATCTTACATGAGAAGACCAATATGGCATTGACTTTTTTCACTTATATATATATATTACAGCTCTCTATATATATATATATATGGGACAATCAAATAAGAACAGCCTTAAAATAAGAACACGGTGAGAACACTTAAAAACTACATTTTGATGCATTAAAAGTCCATAAAACTAACATAGTGTATAACTAATTATCATTATTTAAGTGTTTAACAACACATTGATTTGTCAAAATCGAGAAAATCATGTTTTTTTGTTTTGTGCATCCATCTTGGATGCATATTCATCAAAATGGATGCATCCAACAAAAAACGTGATTTTTTTCGATTTTGACGAATCAATATGTTGTTAAACACTTAAATAATGATAATTAGTTATACACTATGTTAGTTTTATGGACTTTTAATGCATCAAAATGATGTTTTTAAGTGTTCTTACCGTGTTCTTATTTTAAAGGTGTTCTCACTAGTGTTACCCTATATATATATATATATATATATATGAGAGAGATCAAATGAGAAGGTGTCTTAAGGAGAGAAGGGAGAGAAGGTCCTATGAACCAATCAGAACGTGACATGTGGCTTTTTAAAAAAAACGCGGTGGCATTTTTGTAAATAATTTGACTTCAAACCCAAGCTGACCCAACCCACCCCAAGCTGACCCAACCCCAAGCTGACCCAACCCCAAGCTGACCCAACCCCAAGCTGACCCAACCTAACCCCAAGCTGACCCAACCCCAAGCTGACCCAACCTAACCCCAAGCTGACCCAACCCAACCCGACCCCAACCTGACCCAAGACCCAAGCTGACCCAACCTGACCCAACCTGACCCAACCCAGACCCCAACCTGACCCAACCTGACACAGACCCCAAGCTGACCCAACACCCACTGAACCCAAGCTGACCCAAAACTCATAATCTACATTTGTGTAGATTAATCTACATTTGTGTAGATTATGTGTAAATTGTGTCAAGCTGACCCAAGCTGACCCAACCCCAAGCTGACCCAACACTGACCCAGACCCCAAGCTGACTCAACCTGACCCAAGCTGACCCAACCCAGAACCCAAGCTGACCCAAAACCCATAATCTACATTTGTGTAGATTAATCTATATTTGTGTAGATTATGTGTAAATTGTGTCAAGCTGACCCAACCCCAAGCTGACCCAACGACCCAACCTGACCCAGACCCCAACCTGACCCAACCCCAACCTGACCCAACCCAGAACCCAAGCTGACCCAAAACCCATAATCTACATTTGTGTAGATTAATCTACATTTGTGTAGATTATGTGTAAATTGTGTCAAGCTGACCCAACCCCAAGCTGACCCAACCTGACCAGACCCCAAGCTGACCAACCTGACCCAAGCTGACCCAACCCAGAACCCAAGCTGACCCAAAACCCATAATCTACATTTGTGTAGATTAATCTATATTTGTGTAGATTATGTGTAAATTGTGTCAAGCTGACCCAACCCCAAGCTGACCCAACCTGACCCAGACCCCAACCTGACCCAACCTGACCCAACCCCAAGCTGACCCAACCCAAGCTGACCCAAAACCCATAATCTACATTTGTATTTGTGTAGATTAATCTACATTTGTGTAGATTATGTGTAAATTGTGTCAAGCTGACCCAGACCCCAAGCTGACCCAAGCTGACCCAGACCCCAAGCTGACCCAACCCTGACCCAGACCCCAAACTGACCCAACCCTAAGCTGACCCAAGCTGACCTAACCTGACCAGACCCCAAGCTGACCCAAGCTGACCCAGACCCCAAGCTGACCCAACCTGACCCAAACTGAACCCCAATCTGACCAACTCAAGCTGACCCAACCCAAGCTGACCCAACCCGACTGAGAGCCCAAGTTGACCAAGCTTCAAAAAAGTTTAATTTATTTACAAAATTGCCACCGCGTTTTTTTTTTATTTTGACACATGTCGCGTTCTGATTAGCCAATATGACCTTCTCTCCTTAAACACCTTCTTCCGGGATCCTCACCCTATATCTATACTATATTAATAAACAAACTACCCTCCCCTATTTTCAACTCTCTACCTTTAAAATACCTAAAATACCCGTAATATATCCCTAAAATATTTTACACTGATATTTATCCAAACTATCTATCTTCTTTATTAATTAATTTAAATATTTATACCTAATATCTCTATAATATTCTTAATAAAGTTATTTACAAAAGATACATCTCTTAACCATAAAATAACTACACTACCATTTACGTCAATTACTTTTAGATTAATAACCACATCGTTACCACCACCGCCACTAGCACCACCCGTTGCCGCCACCGCCGCGGCATTGCGCGGGTACCTATCTCGTATATATTAAATGGGGTGTCATTTAATTTGTACCTTTCATTTCAAATCGGTATTCAAAGATTTAATTTTTCAACTCTTGCCACAACGTGTGGGTTGAAAATTCCTCGTTAATATTATTAGTACATACATTACACGATATATAGATACATCAGATATAGCAATAGCATATATATAATTGGTTGGCCAAGCTAGGGTCAAACAAAAGCTAATATATACATACGACAACTATATATATAAAACGACGTCTAATGATAAATGTCGGAAAACTCAAACCACAAATTTCGTCCAACTAACTGGCTAGTTGGGATGTGCACGGTTTGGTCCAAACCGGCTAAACCATTTAAACCGAGGTATTTGGACGGATTGGTTGGTTTTAAATCAAAATTTTGAACCGTCGGTTTGTTTTTTCCGTAAACCATTTGTATGGTTTGGTTTTGGTTTTAGATATTATACAATCCGGTAAAACCAAACCGGACCATTTAGTTATAATAATTGTAAGTTTATATTTATATTAATAGTTAATAATGTAAATTATATATACTTATTATTTGTCAAAGTTGTAGACATGATATCGAATCTTAAATTGTTATGTTTGTTTTGTCTAATAAGACTTATGAATATTTTGTTATGTCATGATATCGAATCTTAAATGCTACGTATTATTTTATGCTTTTATACATTTAATTTCAAAAAAAATAAAAAACCGTTTAACCGTCCAAACCAAACCGGATTAATTGGTTTTAGTTGGTTTGGTTCGACATAACAATTTGGACGGATTGGTTTGAAAAATCGTGAAACCGTATGTATTGGTTTGGTTGAGATTTTTGGCTAAAACCGTCCAAACCGGACCATGCACATCCCTACTGGCTAGCTATATAAGTTTGAAGCTGTTCCGTGTGTATTAATCCATTCAACGTAGCGTATCTATAGTATGGCAAGCAAAAATGGCATCTCTCACTTATTCTTGATTAGAGAACGATGAACAATTGGACAGTAATTAATTAGATCATATATACAAGCTTAATAAAATACATTACTTTTTTAGAGCCATCCACATCTTCCACCAACTAATTTTCTCTATAAATATAATAACTATAAATAAATAAATATATTCTATCCTATGACTTTTCACTAAACTTATTGGTATGTGTTGCATTCTCCACTCGATCGTCTTATGTTGTGTGTTTGACTGAATGACTGTAATTTACCAAAAAATGAAACCAAAAAAAATAATAATAGTAATAATTCTACGACAAAATAGTACCTGTTGTGGTGACGCATCTAGCCGGTGTTTCTAGTTATTTGATATTAGGATCAAGATTATATATTCTAAAGAAATCAAAGAAAAAACTCTTATGCTTGACGGTTTTAAGGGTAACCTGAACAGGATTTGTTCTCCTTACATTTGACATTTTGACTCCACTACAACAACGACAATCATAAATCGTACGAGTAATATTTATTCATCACTGTTGTTAGCAAAGTTTTAAAATGAATTGTTATCTGGGCAAGAAAAAAAATTGGGCAAACTAATGTTGATCCATTTGAAAATGAACTAATATGGGCAGTGGCCCAATACTATTCACTTCATTCACTAATAATATACTATATATATATATATATAGTTTCCTTATTTTGAGAACTATTTTTTTTGTAAGAACCATGAGAACTCTTAAATTATATATTTGTTCACATGTTTTTTTTGTTCATTCACATGTGAAATGATATAAAAATATATGTTGTAGAAGAAACTTTTTCAAGAAACCTTCAAATTAGCCTTTTATGAACTTGTGAATGAATTTGTTCACGTTTTTTGTTCACATGTGACAAACGGCTATATATAAGGTTTCGGAAAAAAATTCTTCTACAACATATGTTTTTATAACGTTTCACATGTGAATGAACAAAAAAAACATGTGTTCCAATATGAAATTTAAGAGTTCTCACGGTTCTTACAAAAAAAATGGGTTCTCAAAATAAGGGTCCCCTATATATATATATATATATAAAGAGATGAAAAAACTGGTTTTTCAAAACTGGGACGGAAAAAATCAAAACCGAACCCGGTCAACTTTGATATCGGCTTCAAAGCTTTTTCACTGAAACCCAAACCAGGAATGGTTTGAACAAACGGTTCGGGTTTTGAAAAAATCGACGCTTTGAAATCAGTTTCGGTTTTGGGGTCCTAGGATCGGGTATTCGGGTTTCGACCGGTATAAGCTCGGGTCAAGTTCGGTTTTAAACAAAAAAGGAAAAAACCGGTCAACCTTTGACCTAAACCGGTTTCAAACCGGTTCGGGATTGGCAAAACCCGGTTTTTACTTTTTTAATCCCGTTCGGGTCGGATCGGTATTTGCTTTTGGGCATGACTATATACCATTAGTAAATAATTTTTCACTAATAATATAGTAAATAATATGTTTAAAATCTAATAAAATAAAAGTAGAAAATGTATTTATAAAGAAAAAGTATAGTAATACTACTCCGTAGTAATGTACATAGATACAGTAGAATAAATTTTTACTATGCACACTTTGCTCATCACACGGCCTTCTAATACACAGCCTCGCGCTACTTAATATTAATATACAAATGTATATGATCTGATGATGAAGTTTTCTGTTATACTTGTTCGTCTTGCAGAAGAGGGGTGGTTCTCTCGTCCGATATATTGGCCTCCACTTTGCCCCTCCTACTTTCATCCTCTCTAATTTGACCCCACATCATTGTGTAGTATCCAATCGCGGTCACTGCTGCTGCCATCAAGCTGTACACATTCACATTTCGAAGATCGTTAGGTAATATTCTCGAATCAATATACGTATACATATAAAATCAAGGTAACAGTTACGTACCTTCCGTAATGAAACGTTTCAGCAAAGAAGATGCTACCGAATATCCCTGCAATAGGAACCCCGAGAGGCTTGAACATTGTCACGTAAAATTGACTTTTTCTCCGTATGCACCACATATGTACATGGCTTTTAATTAAACTTCCAAATATCGCCTGCATGTTTTAAAAAAGGAAAATGATTAATGTGACTAATTTATACCTAAAAAAGAGATTTATTTTTAGGCATATATATCATTATCCTTTAAAAAATTCATTAGTACTATTGTAACCATTATTAAGGTTTTTTAGTCCGTCCTATTATAATTTATAATTTTAATATATGTTGAAAGTAAACTTTCGTGATCCATCTTGTACTAATTAAAGTAATAATTAGTATATTGTAGTAACTTAATTGAATGTTAAAAAAATAAATGTTAAGGTTAGCTCACAGTTAAGACAATGACAAGGAGTCCCATGTCAAACTGCAACCTCCAAGCAATCGGGTCTCTTTCAATGATTATTGCAACCAAAGCAGATTGACATGTCCCAAATAAGCTATAACTAGATGCCACTGTCATCACTTCTGGACATTTTTCAACCGTTCCCACCTACACGCCCAGAAATATTTTAATATATATAAGTGTGTTATAAATTAGTTAAAGACGACACGTCGCTAATTAATGATTGTCACGGATTTAATTAAGTGTTAAAAACCTGAATGATGTTCCATATGGAGTAAGCCAAGGACGCTGCTGCAAAAAGAGCGCAACCAAGTACCCAATGTTCGTTTGTAGACAAGAACACAAAAAGTCTGGGAGGAGCCGCGGAAAGAAGATGGCTTGAAGGGTCCTTAACCACCGGACCCCTGTAGAGAACGAGCAACATAGCTCCTGTGATCGATATCAACGTTCCCACCAATTTTGTTCGACTGCTTGAGCTTCCCAAATCAATGTTTGTCCTCCTATAAATTAATTAATCGGGACAGATTAAGTTATCAGGATAAGTAAACATTAAATAAGTCTAGAAACTCAAAATTATACTCTATAAAAGTATTGTAGTAACGAATAAATTGTGTACTTTCATCGACTAATTATATATGGAAAATGATGAATCTTCCTAAATATTAGTTTAAAAATCTTCCTATAACTATAAAAAGGTGATATATGTTATCCATTAATTCTCTTTTCTAATTTTGCCTCCTGATTTTTCTAAATGTTATCATCGAATAGTTAGTCTTGGAAGATTAATCATTTGTTATTATATATTGTTTAGATATTTTTAATGGTATTATGACGACCCAAATAATTTAGTTCAGCCTACCCAAAAGGGTTGTTTAATTTTTACTTTTCAGTTTTGTCCTTTTGTGATACTTTGATTCATGACCATATGATGGGCCAGACAAAATTGACGTCAACTTTTGGTATCCAGGGTGCGTTAGGAACCACGAGTTCTGAATCTAGGTTCCTGGTATTCTGTTTTCATCCAATCATTTTTATATCTAAATTAACAAATACCATAATATAATTTGACTTGTTAATTAGCTATCATCATCTTCATCTTATGTGTAACCTATAGTATAGTATCTTTATATATTTTACGAGTATACTACTACAGTATCTTTATTATTTTATCATATATAGAAGAATCTTCATTTCAGTATATGGAAACATATGCACGCATACTCACATTATTTAATTAATACTCTGTATTAACAATTAATATATTTTTATACATATAAAATGTAAAAAAGTTTCTAACATATATAAATGTAGAAATATTTTATGATTATTAAAATTTCGTTTTGATGTGAATATCCTTTTTTTTATGTGGATATCTTTATACAGTTTTAGATGCGAATGAATTAATAATTTTTTAAAATTATATTAAAAAATAGACACATATCTTGTCATGAACATATATTATAGTTACATAAATTAGGGAAAAGAAGGAAAAGAAAAAACATCGAAGTTGTTGATAGTTTACACCATTTAATTGTATTTGTATGATAATGGACTGAAATTATCTAAAGTTATTTTATAACTTTACTAAATAACTTTAAAGGATTCTCATCTGATGAGAATATCTTAAAATAATTTTGGCCTTGCGATCATATTAAAATTTGAAGCCAACGATCCCACTAACATATAGTTAAAAGGAGATGATAAATATATCATAAATTTTGATTGATTTATCACACCGGATAAGTTTTATAGTAGATTGTAAGTAAGTGATTCGTTAGTATATTAGATTTATGAAGTTGGATGGTAGGAGTATCAACTCCCGCTGAAATCATATACGAGTATGTTTTTGCATGTCACCCTAAAAGAAAGTAATTGGATGGCAATCCCCTGATCCCATGTACCATTTGGTACCAACTAATCCCACAGTCAGGCTAGAGTCCAGGTGATTCTCAACCACTTAATAATCCTCTGATTATCTCAAGTTTGCCTTTGACAAGACTCGAACCCAGGATCCCCTGGAAAGTGGCGGCTGGTTCACTGGGCTATTACCGTGTGTTATATATATATATATATATATATATATATTTATATATACATAATAATGTTAGAGATCGAGAAGATGATCGGAATGAAGTGAACCTGCAAAGAACCGCAAGAATGAAGGAAATAGAAGGGATCAAGCAGCCCATTCCAATAGCAACGATCGGGGAACTATAACTTAATCCAACAAATGCAAGATTTTGTGCCATTGTCACCCTACAACAAATTAATTATTATTATATATAAAGCTAGCTTGAATCATATATACGAGTAATATTTTCTACTTTTAAGATCTCAAAAAATCTTACTTTGTATGTATATATCAATGAGGTCTTGGTAATGATATCCAATATGGGTTGTTGTAAACGTGCATAAACAGTTGTAGTTTTTACTATAAAATTTAAAGGTGTGTTTTTGATATGAAAAGTATAATTTTTTTTGCACATTAAAACGACAGCATTAGGCATGTAGTTAAGATTGTTCATATCTATTACGAGTAATATATATATACAAAGTATCATTTACAATGTATTGGACAATGAAGTGAAGTGGTATTATAAAAAATATATGAACACTATGGTAAGTTATAAAGTAATAAGAAATTAAATTCGGGTTTCAACTGTTTTATCATATATATGCTTTCTTACGTACGTACAAGAAGAAGAAAAAAAAAGAAGAAATAGAATACCCTATGAAACCAAGAAGAAGAAATTCGGGTATAAGCTCGCCTCTCCTACAAGTGAAATTAAATAATATAGATCATAGTTAGAAAAACATGTAAAAAAACAACAACATGTATATAGGTGTATTGTTATCAATTAAGCTACTATAAATTCTTCATGCATGCATCATATCCTTTGAAAATATTGTTCATGCTAGCTATGATCATGATTCGCATTTATTCATATTATCTGGCATGTTGAATATGTAGATTTTGTTCGATTGGTTGAGTCCAATGATATATCTTAAAACTATATAGAGAGCTAGAATTGAAAGATCGAAGCGAACTTGTTTTTACGAACGATGAAGGTGTTGAAAGGAAGAAGAAAGACGGAAGATAAGGCGTTGGTGTAGACGACAAACACGAAGGGACTTAGCCCTTTCGACAAGACGGTGCTAGCCAAGATGGTCAATCCAATGGTGCAAACCTCCATTAGAACCATTAACATGCATGGGACTACCTCACCTAGCACCACAGTCTTGGTCTCCATATGTACCAGCTGGTGATTGATCTGTGGATATATCTCTATTGAGAGATAGATATAGTCAAGAATTTTGTTACAAATTGAGGGCCATTTAAAGGGGAGCTTCTATCAAGGTTTAAATTAAATGGTGAAGAACCCTTGAAGAAATGGTGAAGCTACTCTAGTTGGTTTTGTAGCGACTCGAGTGACCCAATCACATTAAGGGAGGGCATTCCATGCCACTTCTCAATTATTTTATTTTCCATTTTTACTATTTAAAGTTCCCACGTCGATTAAATGGCAATAGTATTAATTAGTATATTTCCTTCATTTTATTTTTATAATTATATTGAAGAATTGAACATTTTGGTATCCAAGTACGTGTAACTTCTCATATTATTAAGGGTTTAGTATCTGGGGGTGTAAGTAACTTTTACATTTTTTCTATTGTGTGAATGTAATTTTCATTTGGTTCATTGTATGTAACTAACCCGTTAAATTGAACAATTAATGTAAAAGTGTATACGTGGCACACCATATGAGCTGCCACGTAGAAATTTTTGATTGGTCAACATAAAATTTTACATTAATCGTTCAAATTTAGCGGGTTAGTTACATACAATGAACCAAATGAAAGTTACATTCACACAATAGAAAAAGTGTAAAAGTTACTTACACTCCCAGATACTTAACCCTATTATTAACTAGTTCTTTACCCGAGCGTTGCCCCGAAAAACTTAACGATACGTAAAACTTGTAACGCGTATAAGGTGGTTGATACATATAAACGATAAACGTATATTACAATAGCATTATCATAAATGTAAAAAAGTACAAAACGAAAAAGAAGTGCAAAAGTCTTTTTAAAAGATACAAATAAACTCTTAAGATAATTACTCTGTCATTTTTTACATCAATTAACTTTATATTGATAACCTACACCACTAGCCGTCGCCGCCATCACCACACCACTACCACTACCAATATGCATCTTGCAAACATATATCTAGCATTACCCAAATGTTTGGTGGTAAAAGTTAGGAACACCTAAAGTTTTTAATAATGGGTAGAAAGTAAAAAAAATGGGTGGCCAAAGTTACAAAATCCAAAAGTTTGATGGTAAAAAGTTAGAAATGGGTAGAAAGTAGAAAAAAGAAAGTTGGTGGCCAAAGTTGGAAACTCAAAAACTTAAGTGGTAAAAATAAAAAACCCTAAAAGTTTACTATAGCTAAGATGTCTTAAATTGTTATATATATAATAATAATTTGTTTGTTATAAGAATAAGAATAAATACCGTATATGTTGCATGCAATAATCAAGTTACTAATATCACATTATGGTACATCATACAAATGACTAATTAATTAAGTGACATGCTTAAGACATCATTTTTATATATTGCATCTATAATCTAATTAATGCATACTCATTTATTGGGAGGTATAAAGGGAGTAGATCGAGTAACATTCAGTTACTTAAGTTTTATTCAACTGATGATCAAGTTAACCTCATAATATATTAATTCAGAAAACTGATTATCACCGTATCTTTACTAATAAAACCAATTATAGTTTGGATTACATGCATGGACATAAGTAATGTCCAATAGAGTATATTAAAATTAAAATTTTTAGTAGGTATTAACATATATGGTGTCTTTAAGCTAACTGTTTGATATAATAGGTGTTGGTGGCTCATATTGAAAGTGACCCCACCAAAAATCAAAATCTTACCTTGTGCTTGATAATAAAATAATGTATCACGTCGACATTTAGTTTAATTTAAATCCCCAGTTTAGAGTTTAACACACATTACTTTCTATTTAATAACTACTGATATTTTCTTATCTTTGTTTCTTTAATCCATATGTAAACTTATTATTATATCCAACAATTTTCAAATACCATGTTGACTGTATATATAGAGACGACAAAAATATGACACGTCTGTTTTTTATCCCAAAAGAAAACGACATGTTTACTAACACGTCATTAAACTGGATCTCTATTTAACCAAAATAATCATGCATCTTAATTTCTTATATAAATTTTGCTTGAACCTAGTTCTTAACCATTTCTTAATTAGCTACATTTTCCTTAATATATTAATGTCCTATTTTTAAGTTGGATTGATCTCTAAAATTAAAGTAAACTTTATTAGTAAATTTGAAATTTTTGAGTGTTGGATTAAAATTTAGAGTCAAAATTCAAAGATGATTTTTCAATCTGGAATCTTAATTTCAATCAAATGATCAAGATGTCTCAGTTGGAAACAACTTTAAAGAACTTTCATCCTTTTAAGTTATTGATCGATTACCACAAACAATTTTCACTTGTTTTCTTATAGATAAAAATGAAAGTATTACCTGTGGGTTATAGTTAACTTATTAGCCTAACTCACTACAAATAATATTGTAATTATTATACTTTTAGATAATTTAAACAATTTCAAAAGTATGTCACATATAAACTATATTGAACTAAAAATGTGTAAAAGTTTACCCACATTAAAAACGATTGAAGCTTTAAAAATCCATAATTCTAGCCTTTTAGGTGTAAATATTTATATTTAATTTGTGACACACTAGTTAAATATGAAAGTGCACTGAAATTGGAAACTTTACCCAGACATAACATTAAATATGATCATCTTCAAATATGTTTTCTATACCTTTGATTGCAAACCCAAATTGGATATGAGTTTTGATTTATTACATTTTTTTTTCACCAAAGGCGGGCGATCTTCTAATAACTAAGAAAGTGGACGAGGCGAGGGTTGATGTTATGCGATGGATGGATCGGATTCAGGGAGCTCACTGAGTGATAATTTGATATTGGTATTTCTTTCATATCATCTCTTTCTTTTTAATTAATAATACTACAGTCCGTCCAGTAGCTTTTTGTTCTACATTATTGTTGTACTCACTAGCTATATGTGTATGTTAGAAAGAAAAATGAAAATTGCACACCAGGTGTTTGACTTTATGATTAAACAAAGAATCCCCAAATTAATATTGATACTTAAATCCATTCATGTAAGGAAAATAGGCTAAGGTGGTCGTGCTCCCCAATCTCTTACCTTCACCAATATCATATTATATATATATATATATACACAGTTATGTGTACGTGTGTGTGTGTGGTCATCATGTTAGTTTTGGTAGTTTCTAACGACTTCATCTTGATCTTTTCATTAGTGAAGAAAACATTTTTACTATTTCATCCCAATTAAGAGGAGTAATGTAACTAGATTACCCTATTTGTAACCCTTTACTACACCTGTATACTTTATGAATTAATCATTGCGTTCATCCGTAAACTCTTCAGAATTCATAGAGCGAGGGTACGTGATATATATATATATATATATTTGTTGGATTACATTTGTTGTGTCCAGCCGCCACTTTCCAGGGGGATCTGGGTTCGAGTCTTGTCAAAGGCAAACTTGAGATAATCAGGGGATTATTATGTGGTTGAGATTCACCTGGACACTAGCCTGGCTGGGGGATTAGTGGGTACCAAATGGTACATGGGATCAGGGGGTTCCTATCCAATTACCCTTTTAATTTACATTTGTTGTGTATCTATACAAGCCAGTATCTACAAGTTAGCTTGACAGACGGACTGTAATAATACTACAAGGCTGTGATTCTGATAAGGATGCATGAACGATATATGTAATACGACGATGACAAATTATATCCACAAATATATATATTATTATATCACAATTTGTCAAACATCAGACTACTTCTTGTAATCTAATTTATGATCCATAAACTTCTGTTCAACTGTCCTGCAAGATACAATAATGTAATCCAAAATGTGCAACTTTCTTTTAGCTCCAAAGGGTATCTACGTATGGGAAACCGACTCTTCCTGGCTAGGAAGCGTTGAATAGCTTCTTCTTAGCTTCAGCATGCACATTATTATTATTATTATACCAACATAGGAATTAATAATGTGTATTTGCTGAAAGTCAGAACAGTTGACTACTTGTGCGCATGCTCACTTGTATCCCGTCACCTCCCCACCCCATTGACGTGTGAACTTGAACAAGTCATCCTCCAGCTAGCCCCTTGCTGGCTAACTTATCTAAATCATATTTGGCTCCTGCAATGCAGTTAATTAACTGGTATGCTATTGTAGAGAAGGTGTTTAATTAAGAGGATAATTAGGTTCTTTTATAATCAAGTCTATCTTTTTAGATTTATGCTATCCATGCTTTTGTAATTCAGGGGACTAACTATTTTTTTCAACAAAATGTAACTTCAAGGGTCTACATGCCTGATGATATATGTCAATTTCATGTATACTTGTATAGTATATATAACTATGTATACATGTATTTATACTAAATTAATAAACATGTTGCATAATGTGTGTTTATATAATTAGATACTTCTTGCACTAGAATGCAATATACGTATATTTTGAAATTTGTTGTATTATTATTAACTTCTCAGTTGCTAGCAAAGCTACTGTGCTCTTATGTGACTTTACAGCCCTCGAATTATTTATAGCTATTGTCATGCTAATCTATGCATTTGCAATAACATTAGAGGTGGAAAGCTGACTGATTTATTACTAATAAACCAAACAATGTTTTTACTATTATATATCTGCATCTTGACAAATGCAGAGCTTATTTCTTATCTGTGGAAATGCTCAATATTATACAATGTTATTTTAACCTAAATATCGTCGGTTCAGCTGAAATTTTTCAATCTGCTGATGTGAAATTTGTTGTAATTATAAAGAGTCCATTTAAGAAATTATCTAAGTAGAGAATCCAAACAGGATTTATGATCCTTACATATAGGTTCTGATGTAGTATAACAAAGAAATACAATATAGGCACAATAATTAAGAAGCAATTGACTTTTTTTTTTTTGGCTAAAGCGTCTAAACATCTTCAATTTTTTTGGTATCCTAACGTTTTTTTGGCCGTGAGACAACACAAGAAAGTCGGATTCATTGATGTTTTGTATGCATGCACATATATATGTATCTTGCTAGTCGCTGACATGAAGAACTTGCACAAGTCACCATCCAGCTACCAGCAGCTCATGGCTGACCAAATTATCTATATTTGCCTAATATAATGCACCTACCTGATTCCCCAAAAGTGAAGTGGACAAAACTCGTAACATGCTATTTACAAGTTTTAACCTTAGCTTCTATTGAAAAAGTCTGGCTCTAATCTGATGTTCTTTTTCTGAATATGTTGTGTAAATTATGTTACTAACTTGCTATTACTAAAGATGGTAGCAGTTCTTAATAGTTGAGATGTTAAACAAGGTTGTTGCATTTTAACTTTTTAGGGGTGATTTGTAAATCGCATAAGTAGATGCATACACCAAAGGTGATACACCTTGGTATACACAATTACACATAATTTATTTGATGTAGAATACACTTACTTTTGATTTTTGCGCCTGAATGAGTTATCACTGTTACAAGTTGTGTCAATTGATGTATAAGCATCATACAAAGCAATGAGCTCTAGGTAAAGTAGAGATTGTTGATTACCCAAATATATATAATTTCAAGTAGAAACGTAAATCCTGGTACGAGGTTAAGAATTGCTGTGTCGGGCTGTCTGCTGTAGTAGAAGCGTATGTAACTCATGCATTCCGAACTAACTGTACCAAGAAACTGAAATGGATTGCTAAAAGGATTCAAGTTATAGGGCCAAGTATATTTACATCTGTGTTTTATTTGTAACTATGTTTTACAAACTCTTTAGTAGACTGCAGGAAATCAATCCAAATGCTATTTACTTATTTAGGCTTCTAATTACTTAGAACCAAGGTATCGTATTTAAGGATGGTTAACTGCAGTCCTTCATATACCGTTGAAAGTTGTGATTTGAAGACAAATCATATATCCTGATTCTATAGAGTATATCTATCCAATAACATATGTAATAAGCTATGCAAAGTTTAGATACCCTAGTATGCCAATTACAAGAAAAGCACCGCCCATTGAGAGAGCCAGTGCAGGTTGGTTATTAGGTGAGCAACTGCATAAGGTTAAGAATTGTTGTAGCAACTGTAGCGGAAACATATGTAACTCCTATGTGCCCAACTACATGTGTCAAGAATCTGAAACAATGGATTTGATAGACGAGAATAATAATATCTACTAGTGGACTCGGTGTAAGAGGTGACTTAAGTTTCTTTTGTGTCCAACAAGCAGGGTAAGTGTTGATTAGGGCTATGTAGTTGACCCGTAAATTTGAACTTTTGACGACAGATTATTTCGAGTCTCTATAGGTGTAGGGCGGTACAGAGCGTTTAGTGTGAAGCGCATATGTAAAATAGCTATAAAAATTTCAGATAACATATTATGCCAAGCTGAACAAACCCACTGATGGGTGAAAACTTTGTTGCAGGGCGATGTGGCAATCTGCAATTTAAATTAAGCTCTTGTCCCAACATGCTTGTCAGATAACGAAAAAAAAGAAACAGGTAACAGTACGTATGAATGAGAAAAAAAAAGAATGAAGAAGATAAGGAATGCTATAACTTTAAGTAAAATACTAAAATGCAAAAGGAACAATTTTGCATCCCAGTTGCTATGGCTTTTTGAGCAGCTAAAGTTAAATCCACCTGCGTAACCTGAGCGACCGCTATTGCCACAAATGGTGGGGCAATCTTGAGATTCATCCTCATCTTCATCTCTGTCACAGAATCAGTGAAGCTTCAAGAACTTTGGAGCTTCAAAAGTGCTTATATTTAAGTCAAACAGTATCAGTCAATGGTAGCCATAGTTTTGAAACCAATAAGACTTTAGTGAGGATCAAATTGAAAGAATTTCTTGGTAGTAAGACCACTTAGAATTTTGCAAATACGTTTATCTATTCATTATGTTGCTAAGTATGAGTTTCTATTTGTCACTCTGTATTACTTATAAGTAGTTGCACCTAGTGATGTAACCTCTTTGATTAATCTATGTTTGACTAGAAATTTTGTAAAGTTTTCACTGAAGCCGACTTTTTTTTTTACCAGGAAGCCACAAAAAATGGAAACAAGTGGGAATCAAACGTCAGACAACTTTTTCGGATTACTTGTATACAAGTGTTCAACCATTCGAGCACCATTAGCTGCTTTGTATACAAGTGTTCAACCATTTGAGCACCATTAGCTGCTTATATGGAAGCAAATCTTGTTGTAAGTATATTAACTAGGAGTATATTATTACGAGATTATATCTGTTTTAATAACTGGAAAGAAAAAGGAAACGACATTAGCAAATTAGACAGTGAACTGGTATCTCTATGAATTTATTATCGGAAGTTATCGTGAAACAGCATCAAATTTTATCTACACCGAGTCAAATGAAAACATTTACAGGTTGATACTTTTATAGTAGCACAACATTGTGCTCTTCAATATCATCTTGCAAGTGGGGGGACTTTGAGCTCTCAGTCTATTTTACTTCAACTATTTTTTCTTCTTTAGCCATTGCCCACATTACACAACAGAATCCAAGAACAATGACTAATGATCTGAGTACATTGCAAAAGTTAAAACACAAGTGTCAACGATGTGTCGTCGTGAAGATAACAAAAGTATTAAGAAATTTTAGTGCATCTTTACCATCCTAGATAGAGACCATCCCTTAGAAATATAACACCCAAAATAGCTACAATAACAATCCATAGTTGATGGAACATGGCAACAAACAGGGGCCCTTTTGTCTTCACACACCATACTTCAATTGTGTTTCGAAAACCGCTCCAAAGCACCCCTACATTGATGGAACATGGCAACAAACAGGGGCCCTTTTGCCACTGAAACTACTGTTCCATTGCTTTTGGCTGGCCCTCCATTATCAAGTCTTTCTACCCTAAAACAGTGGCAGATATATAATTATATTAGGGAGTAAGTTTCTGTTCTGTTAGTTGTATAGCAAATTCATTAAATCGTTTCAATCAAAGATTCCTGATTACCCAAAGATAATGGCGAATGTAAAGCCTGGTTTAACGTTTAGAATTGCTGTGACAACTGTACTAGGCAGGCGCATAGGTAGCTCCTGCATACCCACTACCCAACTAAGAATCAATCACTCGAGAGCAATAAAAGTAACGATTTGAAGACAAAAGTTATTCAAATATGGTCTAAATCATTTATGTGATATATACGGTATACAAATTGTAGATACCCATATAGTATTTATTAGGCCAAGCACACGAAAGCCACCAGCAATTGAGAAACTTATGCAGGACGATTTGGTGGTCTGCAAAGTAAAGAAAGATTTTTAATCTAACTAAGAAGAGTGAAGTTGTGGATCTGAATCTTATAAGAAACCCAAAGGTATGAATATTCCCTCTAAACAGAATTGAGATTGCGCGCTTTTAAGCAAAAGGTATCAACTTTAAACCGATTATTAAATAAATTAGTTTCATAGTGGTGAGGCTCCTTAATTATAATGCTTCAGTTATGTTAATTTATTCATAATGGTAGTCAGTACCGATTAGTGTATTTTTTTATTTTTACTAATAGTATATCATTAATATTAATTAAGTAGCTCATGTGATCTATAGCAGTATATATATACACGCACAAATTAATTAATTTATTAATCAAATTAGTATATTCTACAATCACATTTTCAAAAATCTTGTTTCTTACAGAACCTTGATTTGTTGGATTCGGAAAGACTTACAATATAGATACACATTTGCTGATCTATGCAGGAAAATAACATAGAAGTAAGGTGATCATATATATTGTTTATTTCATGGAAAAACAACAATATCCTCAAAGATATGACGGCTATGGGAGGTAAAATGTAAACAGTCATTTACTCTATGGATTTTTTCTATGCTTTGGGGAATCACAGGGTTTACTGATTACTAGAATCCTGTTGCTAGAAATGACCAAAGTTTTCTTATGTCGGAAGCACTTAAGATGGTCGATATCTTTAACTTCACACGACATTATTGTCTTTAGTGTCATCTTGCAAGAGAGGGGCCTTTGAGCTCCCAACCATGGTTGTGTCGATATTTTTATCTTCTTTGGCCTTTCCCCAAATTACACCACAGAATCCGGCAACAATGAATGCTGATCCTATTAAACTGACAGAGACGAGTGTACGTCAACGAGTTGTCGTGATTAAAACAAAAACAACTGATGAGATAGGTTAGTTGCCTAGTTGATTAGTAAAAGTGAATCATTACCTTCCAAGATAGAGACCGTCCCCTAAAAATAGAACACCCATAATAGCTGCAATGACAATCCCTAATGGTTGAAAAATGGTAACAAAAAGTGGTCCTTTTATTTTCATACACCATGATCCAATTGTGAGTTGAAAACCAGCTCCAAAGAATCCCTACATTATGATATAACTTTATCTATGAAAAAAGCCAAATCGTAATGCTTTAAGAGGGAGGGAATAAGGAAGTAGGTAGGAAGATCTAGTCAACTAACCGCATACAAGATGGCCAGTAACCTTGATTTAGACTGTAAAGTAAAAGTATTCAGGTCATGTTCCAAAATCAACGAGGTCAAAAGAGATAGGACGGCTATAATGAAGCAGTAAGCCGACATCAAGATCAGCACTGCTAAGTATTTCTCGAAGAGCAATGCCTGTAATATATATGTTAGTATTAGTGTAATTGGGGTATATGTTATGACACTTGAAAATGGGTTTGGAGGTACGGAGTGTACACCCTTTAAATGAATAACTTCCCAGACCCAAAAAGGATTTTCCTTGATCCATAATAAATATAATTAGTTTTGTAAAGATATAAATCTTGATTTGATTCTGTAAAAATAACTAAATCTTGAATTGATTATGTAACACAAAAATGGGTTTAGAGGTATGGAGTGTATACCTATTACAGGCATGCTGTAGCTACAAGCTAAACAAAAATACCAACTACAAAGGAAAAATACAAAATTGCTCTTGTAACACAAAATGGATTTAATCATTTGTTAATAGTATCCGGGTGCAAGTGCTAGCGTACCTGTGCGATAAGGAACAAAGTGGTTAAAACACTGTCAATTAGCATTAGCAGTCCGCCAAGGATCAAGTTTGATGATTCTCCAAGGAGAAGCGGAGCGATTGAACTTAAACAAGACTTTATAATTGCAGGGCCTGTGTAGAAAGTCACAATGAGTGCTCCAACAACTGAAACTACTGTTCCAATTATTTTAAACAACCCTCCTTCATTGTCTAGTCTCTCTAACCTGAAAGAGAGGGACCAATTGTGAAATAAATCCCAGTCTTTTGCGAATCATGTTAAACTTAAGTTCTTGATTACCCAAAAATGATGGCAAAAACAAACACAAAGCCTGGTACAAGGTTAAGAATTGCCGTGAAAACTGTAGCAGAAGCATATGTAACTCCTGCGTATCCAATTACTTGCATCAAGAATCTGAAAAGAGTGGATTCATCACAAAAGTAATTAGATATCGTTAGGATTTTATAAAGACATATAGGAGATTAGAGAATTAATATTGAAGTATTAAAGATACCCGAGAATGCCAAGTCCAAAGAAACTGCTGACGACTGAGAAAGTTAGTGCAGGGCGATTTGGTGGTCTGTATAATAAACAAAGATTCTATGTCTAATATTACTTGTAGAATGCAGAGACAAGAACAATAGACATATAATAAAGGAGAAACATATTATGGTAAAGTACCTATGAACAAGAAATACAATAGGAAGAAGAATTAAGAATGCTAAAGCGTTGGAATAGAATATATATGCAAAGTTGTGCATCCCAGTTGCTATGGATTTCTTGCTGGATAACGTTAGACCCACCTGTGCAACCTGAGCAACCACCCATTGCCATAAATGGCAGTGAACCCTTCATGTTCCTGTTCATCCCTGTCACAGAATTAGAGCGGCTTCAAGATCTTGGAGGATATTTTAGTCAAACTGTACCAGTCAACCAAGAGTAGACACTGTTTCAACTTGAAACCTATAATGAATGTATGGTATAACTATGTTTATCTATTAGAACTAGTGATGAGTACCAGTAAGAACTGTTTTTTTTTTTTTAATTAGTATGGCCATCTAGCTGGTTATGCAGAAATCACCTAATTTATTAAATATTGATTGATTCTTTGATTCATACAAGTATCTCATTTCATGTGCCACTTATGGGGTTAAATTAAGATATATGACCAGAAAATGTGATTCTTGTTGAAGTTCCTTCTTTTAGTAAAGCATATATCCATGTTAAGAAAACTAACTTAATTACATAATTTATCTCTTACAGAGTATGTCAGCCTGTCAGGTACTTCATTTTATGTCAATTGAAACCGAGTTTCACAAGTATAGGTGACCCATTACCCGTGGCCTGTATATATGCATAGATCACAAGACTTGTTTCTTATTGCTATATACGGTGATCTTTCTATGTATTTGGTCATAAAAGCAACCTACTCATATGAAAAAATGCAACTTTTATCGAATGATATGCTAATGCTCGTGGAAAAGGAATCGTGTCTTGGAAAGGTTGATGGATGATTTCAGAAATTTCTTCTCTTTTTATTTGCTTTTTTTGAATAGCAGAACAATACAATCAGTCCCTCTCCTCCCATAAGTCCATGTATAGCCAAGGAAGCTCAGATAAATCCCTTGGAGCGTGACCATGCAGACCAGTTGCATGTACCATTAGAGAAGGGATTTGCTATCCTCAAATTAGAGTTTTTGAACCACCGGGAAAATGTCTGGATCCCTGATATCATCCGACAATGAGTTGGGCCGACATGAACAAATTCATTTCGCCATCACCAGGTAACCCAAAACATTGACATAACAAATTCCATGAATGAAATTAGAAATCAACTTATTCTCTTTGTGAAAACAGGAACCAGAGATAATTCTTTGTGAAGAAAGAGGCATAATGAAATTCCATTGCTTACATCTGTGCTTCCCTGTTTGACATTTCCTGTGTGCCTTAATTGAGATAGGTGTCCACATCCACTTTTATTCCAATGAACTCTATACACTAAGAATAACAAACAAGTAGGTATAGTCACAACAGGAGTATGAACCTAAATCAAATAACTGGTGACCACCACAATTTTGAGCCATGAAAGCAGCATGTTTACCGCAATGGGCCAAAAGTAAGTACATAGCCAGCCAATCAACTATAATCCTAACTTTGGCGCAAATACATGACTTCTTTAATGCTAGGTAATACACTAGATGCTGTTCTCTTGTCGTACACTATAACGAAGAGAATTTCAAGGTTGATATATTTATAATCATACAACATTGTGCTCTTCAGGCTTGTCTTGCAAGAGAGGGAACTTTGAGCTCTCAACCATGCTTGCAGCAACAATTTTATCTTCTTTAGCCTTACCCCACATCACACCATAAAATCCAATAACAATGACTGCTGATCCGAGTAAACTGTGAATGTTTAAGCACAGGTTTCAGTACTATATTTTAACATATACCACAAACATCACAAAAAGTTGGCACATTTTTACCATCCAAGATAGAGACCATCCCCTAAAAATATGACACCCAAGATAGCTGCAATGACAATCCCCAACGGATGAAACATGGCAACAAAAAGTGGCCCTTTCATCTTCACACACCATGCTCCAATTGTGACTTGAAAACCGGCTCCAAAGAACCCCTATATTGTAACTTTTAGCACAGCCTTTATACTCTGATAGATATATTTATAATCATACAACATTGTGCTCTTCAGGCTTGTCTTGCAAGAGAGGGAACTTTGAGCTCTCAACCATGCTTGCAGCAACAATTTTATCTTCTTTAGCCTTACCCCACATCACACCATAAAATCCAATAACAATGACTGCTGATCCGAGTAAACTGTGAATGTTTAAGCACAGGTTTCAGTACTATATTTTAACATATACCACAAACATCACAAAAAGTTGGCACATTTTTACCATCCAAGATAGAGACCATCCCCTAAAAATATGACACCCAAGATAGCTGCAATGACAATCCCCAACGGATGAAACATGGCAACAAAAAGTGGCCCTTTCATCTTCACACACCATGCTCCAATTGTGACTTGAAAACCGGCTCCAAAGAACCCCTATATTGTAACTTTTAGCACAGCCTTTATACTCTGATAGATATATATATAAAAGGGATCGAGTAGGAACACGAACATCTATCAACTTACCGAGTACAGAACGGAAAATAACCTTGTTTTAGACTGTAAACTAAATGCATTCAGGTCGTGTTCTAAAATCAAGGAAGTTAAAAGAGAGAGAACGGCTATAATGAAGCAATAAGCCAGCATCACAATCAAAACTGCTGGATATTTCTTCAGTATCAATGCCTGTAAATATTCCTAAGTAAGCAAACGTATGCAAAGATTAAAAAGTGTGTATAAGTAGTAAGGTACCTGCGCGATAATGAACAATGCAGCTAAGACACTGTCAATTAGCATCAGCACTCCACCAAGTATCAAGTCTGATGATTCCCCAAGGAGAACTTTTGGGGCAATTGAACTTAAACGAGACGTTATAATCGCAGGGCCTGAGTAGAAAGTAACGATGAGAGCTCCTGCAACTGAAACTGTTGTCCCAATGATTTTGGCCCACCTTCCATAACCTAGTTTTTCTACCCTGGAAGAGTGGTAAGCAATGACATTTAGAAGTAAATTCTCGTTCTTCAAGTAGTACAGTAACTTATAAGAGAGCAATTCTTGAGTACCCAAAGATGATGGCAAGTACAAACGTGAAGCCCGGTATGAGATTAAGAATCGCTGTAGCAACAGTAGCAGAAGCATATGTAAGCCCAGTGTACCCAACTACCTGTACCAAGAATCTGAAATCAAAGCATTGATAAAAAAAATAAAATCAGATTCTTGGTTTTGAAAATTGGTGACTCACTGATCACTGTTTAATCATCCATTGACGACTGCAGTTGACTCGTGAAGTTAATGATCTGATAACTAAGTTATATGGATTCTCTAAAGATTTAAGAAGATATACATATACCATTTATAAGTTTTAGTATATGCTAAAACAGAGCAAATTTTAGATACATACCCTAGTATGCCAAGCCCAAGAAAACCACCGGCAACTGAGAAAGTTAGTGCAGGACGATTTGGTGGTCTGCGAATTGAAACAAAGAAAATATTCAGTTTAAGCAGATAGGAAGAACAAAAAGAGGGAAATAAGAGTACATACTTATGAATGATAAAAGCAGCTGGAAGAAGAATGAGGGATGCTACCGCATTGGAGTAAAATATGAAAGAAAAGTTGTGCATCCCGGTTTCTATGTTAAAGCTACCGCTAAACCCACCTGTGCAACCTGACCCACCACCATTGCCACAAACGGCAGTGCACTCTTGATCATCATCTCGCAAAATCTTGTATGTTCAAGTTCGTTAAAAAAAAAATTACCACCAATATGTATATATTTGAGTCAACCTTTGAACCTTAGTCTAGCATAGCAGTAAGATCCAATCTAATGAATCTATTTCCAGATGTACAGGCAGGCATCTTTTTTACCAATTATATTTTTTTTGTTTTAATAATATTAATGATGGTGTGTAGTACTAGTAATAAACTAATAATTTAGCTAGGTAAACATTTTTAAGCTTTTGTTTTTAGTAGGCTAGTGATGTTCTAGCATATATTGAGATTCATTTATTTATTCATGCAAGTAGGCCGGCAGAATTAATCCAGATTCTTTTGCACCACTATTGCAGTTTTTAGTCTAGAATCAATAAATCATCAAAATGTGTGTTGATTTTCTTTTCTTATATACTCTCATCATCCATTACTTTTTCTTAAAATTATGCACCGGTTTTATCAAAATGCACAAAAGGCTATTGTTAGCACCAGAATCATTCCCAAAATTTATTTATTTGTTATCAACTAGTAGGTTTATACTCGTATATGATTATTGTCTCTGTACGGAATCCAGCCTTTTACCTTTGAAAGATTGTCATTTCTTCTCATACTCCTAAGACATTATATAACAATATTGATCATGACTGTTTTGTTACTCATCATATACGTGGAAAACAAAAGAGAGGAAAAAACTTCAGGGAAATTTGTCCCCCCGAATATGATTCCAGGCATATGAGGTAAAGATTCAATTAATTCAATATGCATAATTGCAATTTCTGCATTCACAGGTGGGGAACAGAACCTGAAACCGAAAACGGTCAAATTGGGTTTGACCAAAACCCGGCGATTTGAAACCGGTTTTGGTTTTCGGGTTTCAGATCGGGTTTTGGGAAGAAAAAAAGGTCAGCCTTTGTTCAGGTTTGGTCAAACCCGCATTTTAGTACCGCTGACCAAAACCAGATTGGGTTGGGTCGGCCAAAAACCAAATTCGGGCACGGCTAATTCACATTGGCCAGTTGAAAATCACAAACCGCATAAAATAATACAATAGCAAAACTATTTGATAAAAGTGCAAGAAACATCAATAAACAGCTACTGCATTAAGTTTGATAAAACAATGACAACTTTTTCAATAGGTAGCAAGTTCTATTATAGAACAGGATTGCAACATGGGTAATATAACACACACACACACACACACAAAGTTCCTGACATTTGGCAGGCGATTCAAAATATAGTACAGGATATAATGCCAAACTCGACTTACATTTGCCTCCCACCTCAATAAATATCACCAAAACAGAATACCTGTACAACCTAGTACAAGTGACAGAAAAAGTAGTCAACGTCGTAAGTTTGGCGCAGCAGCCTTTGTAGGAGGAACTCAGTAGAGCAAGTGAGGAAAAAAATAATCAAGACTTTAGCTTCAGCAGACAATTAACACACTTAGCTAAGACACATATCAGAATTCAGAAGCCTTCTTGCCGAAGAAGGTAGCATTTTAAGATTCAACTTGAGTGGCCGGTTCAAACTAATCATTAAGAGCCAAAAGAAGAGATGTGAAGCTAAACCATGTGGTCTCTAACACGTTGAAATGAAGTGTCTGTATCTCACCCGAGAACCAAACCTCACAACACAAGCCAAATATATATGATAAATGTTTAGCAACCAAAGTTAATCATGACAAGTTTTAAACGCAAGTAATAGTCACATATAATTAACTTGAGAATGAAAGAGACCTCCAAGTTCGGCGAGATGAGTAGACACAAAAAAATGGAGTCCAACGCACCACCCTTTGGCTACACATCAACGTCAGGGATCAACGTTCAAAAACGGTAAATTGTCATCATTAATGAACAAAAATAGACCCTACTCTACTTTCATTACAAATTTTCATTAGAATTACATGAATCTTTTGCTCCACAGTTTGCTCCTATCCCTGCTCCAGCATCCTACAATCTGGGGAAAAACTCAACTTATTACAGCAAAGAAAGTTTACATAGTAATGTGCGTCTTTCACACAGTTGCAATTTTTCAATAGGTAGCAAGTTCTATTATAGAACAGGATTGCAACATGGGTAATATAACACCCACATACACACACACAACCACACACACACACACACACACACACACACACACGTACGTACTATATTCACACACACACACACACACACACACACACACACACACACACACACACACACACACACACACACACACACACACACACACACACACACACACACACACACACACACACACACACACACACACACACACACACACACACACACACACACACACACACACACACACACACACACACACACACACACACACACACACACACACACACACACACACACACACACACACACACACACACACACACACACACACACACACACACACACACACACACACACACACACACACACACACACACACACACACACACACACACACACACACACACACACACACACACACACACACACACACACACACACACACACACACACACACACACACACACACACACACACACACACACACACACACACACACACACACACACACACACACACACACACACACACACACACACACACACACACACACACACACACACACACACACACACACACACACACACACACACACACACACACACACACACACACACACACACACACACACACACACACACACACACACACACACACACACACACACACACACACACACACACACACACACACACACACACACACACACACACACACACACACCCACACCCACACACACACACACACATACTCACACACACACACACACACACACACACACACACACACACATACTCACACACAAACACACTAACACACATACACTCACACACACACACACACACACACACACACACACACACACACACACACACACGAGCACACACACACACGCACAATATAACACACACACACACACACACAAAGTTCCTGACATTTGGCAGGCGATTCAAAATATAGTACAGGATATAATGCCAAACTCGACTTACATTTGCCTCCCACCTCAATAAATATCACCAAAACAGAATACCTGTACAACCTAGTACAAGTGACAGAAAAAGTAGTCAACGTCGTAAGTTTGGCGCAGCAGCCTTTGTAGGAGGAACTCAGTAGAGCAAGTGAGGAAAAAAATAATCAAGACTTTAGCTTCAGCAGACAATTAACACACTTAGCTAAGACACATATCAGAATTCAGAAGCCTTCTTGCCGAAGAAGGTAGCATTTTAAGATTCAACTTGAGTGGCCGGTTCAAACTAATCATTAAGAGCCAAAAGAAGAGATGTGAAGCTAAACCATGTGGTCTCTAACACGTTGAAATGAAGTGTCTGTATCTCACCCGAGAACCAAACCTCACAACACAAGCCAAATATATATGATAAATGTTTAGCAACCAAAGTTAATCATGACAAGTTTTAAACGCAAGTAATAGTCACATATAATTAACTTGAGAATGAAAGAGACCTCCAAGTTCGGCGAGATGAGTAGACACAAAAAAATGGAGTCCAACGCACCACCCTTTGGCTACACATCAACGTCAGGGATCAACGTTCAAAAACGGTAAATTGTCATCATTAATGAACAAAAATAGACCCTACTCTACTTTCATTACAAATTTTCATTAGAATTACATGAATCTTTTGCTCCACAGTTTGCTCCTATCCCTGCTCCAGCATCCTACAATCTGGGGAAAAACTCAACTTATTACAGCAAAGAAAGTTTACATAGTAATGTGCGTCTTTCACACAGTTGCAATTTTTCAGTAGTAACTACTTAGCTGTTCACATAAAAATGTACATCTATCAAAGTATTGTATATAGCTTGTAACGAACATAATACGTATCTAGATAGAGAATATACCCATTAGCATAAGGTGACCAGCTGTATCTACGACCACGACCAGGTGATATGCTACGACGAGGTGGAGACTTTCTTCTACGAGGACTGTATCGTGGACTATAACTCCTGTAAACCATATTAGTGTCACCAATGGGTATATTCACGTCATTCATTTCTTTAACCCTATTGCAATGGCTGACCATCGTCAGCTAGAAAGTAAGTGTATCAGGCAAATATATGAACATCTAAAGCACCATCATATCAGAAAACTATTATCAACGTGTGACAACAAAATCATAATTCAATGATTCAAACGTATCACAGAAAAGTGAGCAGCCCAACTTACCGGGGACCATAACTTGGACTCGTACCGCGTCTTGGACTTGGACGGCGACAACGAGCGCTTCCTACACCTAGTGGACTAGTTTTTGAGCAACGTTCCCGCGCATAATGACCAGACTCGCCACATTCGTAACACTCGCATTCACCACCACCACGGCCTCCACCAACGTCTCCTTTAGTATTATGTGAAAGCTCCACACACCAACCATTTTTCCCTGGTTAATAAAAATACATATAACAATGGCAAACATATTTATAATGATCATGATCCATGCCAAACAAAAGGAAATATTAACACTGAACACCATATTTCATAGCCATTTTAGTTGCGTATAGTTTGCGGTTATCAACATACCATCGAGAGTCCGAATAGCATCTAGAGCATCCCTGAGATCATAACTTGGCAAATGCATAATCAGGTGAACCGCGTCAGGCATGGCGATATGGAGGTGACGTGCTGCAGGTATGACCACGAAGAGGTGATATCCTACGACGAGGTGGAGACTTCCTTCCACAAAGACTGTACCATGGACTATAACTCCTGCATAACATATTATACTGTCATCAATGGATAAATTCTAGTCATCCGTTTCTTTACTCATACTGCAATGGCTGACCATCATCAGCTAAATAAGTGGATAAGGCAAATATATGAACATCTAAAGCACTTTCATATCAGCAAACTGGTGTCAACGTCTAACAACGTCTGCAATAGTCTGTAAACTGTTTGGAAAAACTCATAATTTAATGATTCAAATGTACCACAGAAAAAGGCAGCTGCTCAACTTACAAACGACCATGACTTGGACTCCTACAGTGTCTTGGACTTGAAGTACGAAGATGACTGCTTCCTACACCTCGTGGACCAACTTTTGAGTGATATTCCCGCGCAAAATGACCAGGCTCACCACATTCGTAACAGTTGAGGTTATCACCACCACGAGGTCCACGACCATGGCCTCCCCCACCGTCTCCTTTAGAATAATGAAAAAGCTCCACATGCCAACCATTTTTCCCTGTTTAATAAAAATACATATAACAATGGCAAACATATTTATGATGATCATGATCAATGCCGGAAAGAAAAAATAAAAACTTAAAAATCGTATTTCACAGCCATTTTACTTGTGTATGGTTTTCGGTTATGAAACATACCATCGGGATCCCAAACAAAAAAAATACTAACATTGAAAACCCAACATTAACCACATTTTATAGCAATTTTACTTGTGTATGATTTCGGTTATAAATCATACCATCGAGAGCCCGAATAGCATCTAGAGCATCCCTGCGATCATCAAACTCGACAAATGCATCACCAGTTGGTATCCTAGCAATCCACACACTTTCCAAACACAACAACCGACTCATCATTATATAATAATAACTACTGGATTTTACATGAAAATAAATCAGGTGCAACAATTAACTCAATATATATAAATTAAATAAATGATAAAACTGACCCCCTAATAACGCCATAGACGCGATATTTATCTTCAAGTTCTCGCTCTGAAACTCGCGGATCCAAATTTCCAACGTACACATGCGACATTGTATTCAAATTTGCCCTCCCTGCCACCAAATCAACCTTAAACTTTCACCAAAACTGATATTAATACATACAGATTAAATAAATGTATACATATAATGATGAAAACGATGGTGGTTTCGGAGAACAAAAACCCAAATTACATTTGATAAATGAATTGGGGCAATAGAATTTATTACTATAAGTAACACAAGCCAAACATGTGAGCCAGACCTACCTAGTTCATCAGGACAATCATAATCGGAGTCATCATCCCTTAAATCATCACAAAAAGAAACATATTCTGCATATTTACGAAGCATATCTTCATCACTGGCACGAGGTCCAGGACCACGTCCTCCACCCCTGTCTCCTTCAGATTTATGAAAAAGCTTCACACGCCAACCATTTTTCCCTGTTTAATGAATTTACATCTAACAATGGCAAAAGTATTTATAATGATCATGATCCATGCCAAACAAAAGGAAATATTAACATTGAACACCCTATTTCATAGCCAATTTACTTGCGTACGGTTTTCGGTTATGAAACATACCATTGAGATCCCGAATAACATCATAAGCATCCATGCGGTCATCAAACTCGACAAATGCATAACCAGGTGGTCTCCTAGCAACCCACACACTTTCCAAACACAATAACAGACCATTATCATCATCACTATTATAATAATAATAATAATAATAATAATAATAATAAGAGTTATCGACACAAATCGTCCCTGTGGTTTACCCAAAACATCACCGTTCGTCCCTGTGCTTCAATAACCTCACCGGCAGTCCTTTATAGGAGGATAAGGTTCACCTTTAGTCCTTTGGGATAACGACCGTTATACCTCCTCCGTTACCACCCCCACGTGCGTTCCACGTGAGGGGTAATACAGACTTTTCCCTCTCCCCTTTTGGCTGCACTCTCCTTCTCCTCCTTTATAATACTCCTTTCTACCCACCCATTTTACATTAAATCATTAGTTTTGGAAATAATATTTCTTCCCTCCCTCCCTCATTCATACGAACCCAGCAACAAATTCAAGGATGGTGTTTTGTGGGTGTGGTAATCAAGCAATAATCATAACATCATGGACACCCAAAAACCCTGGAAGACGATTCTATGCTTGTCCTAACCAGGTTTGATTTCGGTTCATTTTCAATTAGGTTTTTACTATGAACAAAAATTGAATTGGGGGTTTTATCTTGAATAGGGTTCCAAGTGCAAATTCATAGGATGGTTTGATCCACCAATGTGTCAACGATCCACTGATATCATACCAGGACTGCTAAAATCAAAGAACAAATTAGAAGCAAAACTCCAAGAAAAAGATTGGGAAGAAGAAATTGAAGACACTGTTGGTGGTTGCTACCATTTTAATTGTCTTTCTTGTGTCTTTGTTATTAGTTTGAACCAAATGTGTGTACTCTTTTGTATTTGGAAGATATTGTCAGTTTATGGT
>CM067167.1:108170728-108185728 GCA_034093135.1 Erigeron breviscapus | reverse complement strand
ATAAGTTTTTATTTAATTTAATATTATTTAATTAATTTATTGATTTAATTTTTAATTAATTATTTTTACTCAATTATTTATCTTTAAATTATGTAACACATGTCTCTTGCCTTTTAACTATTTTTCTCCAGTAGGTTTTAGTTATTTTTATCAATGGTTAAGATAATTTAACCCCATTCTTGATTTACATAATTTATTTATTTATTTTTATGTCTTTTAATTACCATTTAAATTCAATAATTCATGGAAATTCTTAGAAATCATCACTAAACATTTTGGTCAAAAATCTCAGGCCTTTTAGGCAACTTTTATCAATATAAATTCATATCAATTCAACCTCTCTTGTGTCTTGCTCATTTTGAGCATTTTATGATTAAAAATCGTTTACCGAAATAGTGATTTTAGCCTCATTTCTTAAGCAATTAAAGTGCTTCAAAATGGATTTTCATTCTTGTTTCATTATTTCCATAAAGTTCATCATATTTTGGTGTCCAAAATCGTGATATGTGCAATTTGGTGCTTTCGGTTAGTGATTATTTGACCCGAAAAGGTGATTTTTGAGCTTATCGTTGTCATGAACCAATAGATCTGAGTTTTATACTTTTATTTCTACTTATTTCCAGTAGCTTTATCATATTTTCTTGGTCATAAGATTATGGTGCATGTGTGTGCTCAAAATGCATTTTTGCGTGTTTTCGGTTATGATTTCTAGCTTATTTTAACATGTTTTGGTCCAAGCTTTGTCTCTTTGTTATTTCATAAATTTTTCCAGAATATTAACATTAATATTAACATATTTTTCACTTATAACAAGTCCATATCCATCTCATAATCCAACAAAAGATCCAACTTTCTTAAATCTAGCATACATGCATTCAAATCAACACTTTTTACTATCAACTTTTATAGATCTAACATTCAACAATATAAAAACATCTTTTAAATGAAAAATCTCAGAATATACTCTTCAAAAATATACAAAAACATATAGATCTATCAACAAGAAAGTCACTTTAAAAGCTACTAATCTATAACAACACTTTTGGGTCTTAAACTTGTTGAATCCTTGGATCTTTCTTCTTAGATTCGACATGCATGAGCATGGAAAGAAAGATCCTATCAACTTTGCCCTCATTAAGTGTATATTAAAAGAAAACAAGAAGAAAGTATGAGTTTTTGATAAAACCTTTGAATATAAACAAAAACAAGATTAGATCTAGTAAAAAGGATGAAGATTATACCCACTTGAACTTGGTTTTTGATGGTGAAAAGGGGCAGAATTTTCGTGGTCTTTGGAGCCTCCAACAACCCTTAATCTAACCCAAAAACAATCCTTAAACCCTTGCTTGATATAACCCTTTAGTAATCTAACTTAATCCTTATTATTATTAAGTGTTTTAACTTGATTTTTGTTGGTGTTTTACTTGCTTGAGTTGGCCGAAAATAATAAGAAAAAGAGAGAAGAGAAGAGGTTTCTTGAGAGAGAAATGAGTTGTGTGTGAAGAGTGTAAGTGATTTGTGTTGGGAGTATAAGGTTGGTTAAATGTTGATTGGTGAAAGTGTATGGGGGAAAGGGGGGAGGGCCGGCCTCAAAGGGGCATAGGAAGGGTTTTTCTATCTTTTTTTTTAATAAAAATTGTGTATATAAGGTGTATATATATGTTAGGTGTATGTATATGTATTTATGTATGTATTGTAAGGTTAATTGTATTAGTTTGTAGTATAAGTTAATGTTTATTCTAGCATGTGTATATATGTATATATGTCGTGTATAGGTGTGTGTATGTATATATTTTTGTGTTTTTAATTTGTTACTTGAGCCTTTGTTTATAAACTTGTATTTATTTTAAGCATATATATATATTCTTATTGTTATTTAAACACTTTTATACACATATTAGTTTATAAATATACTTTGAGATAGAAATCTTTATTCTCATGTCATATTCACTTAAATTGGTTTGGTGATTGATTTGTTGGACATTTATAAGAATTTTGATTGATATCTCAACTTGTGAGGCTCATTTTATCATTTATAACTTGATTAATCATCAATGAAATTTTTGTTCAATGATACTTCATAATTCAAATTTAGAATTGAACAATAGCTTTAGATTGCTAATTTAGGGGCATTGTCTACTAGTTTCAGTATAACTATGGCTTGCGGGATCATAGGCAACATAACTAGCACATATATAATATTTAAAAAGTAGGGTTGTTACATCCTTACCCCCTTAGAAGAATTCCGTCTCGGAATTTGAATTTGCTTAGGGAGTAAGTGCGGATATTTCTCGCGTATAAAGTCCTCGCGCTCCCATGTAAACTCTGGTCCGCATTTCGTATCCCATCTAACTTCAACAATAGGGATCTTGCTCCTCTTTAGGCGTTTCTCATCGCGATCGAGAACTTCTATTGGCTCCTCACGAAATTGGAGCTTATCCTCCACACGTAGTTCTTCAAGCGGGACCACTTTCGAATCATCCGCCACACATTTCTTCAAGTTCGACACATGAAATGTGTCATGAACATCTCCCAATTCTTGGGGTAATTTCAACTTATAGGCTACGGGGCCTATTCTAGCAACAATTTCAAATGGCCCAATGTATCGGGGGCTCAACTTTCCTCTTTTTCCGAACCTTACGGTTCCTTTCCATGGCGACACCTTTAATAGTACCTTGTCGCCAACCTCAAATTCTAGTTCCTCCTTTGATCCGCATAACTCTTTTGCCGATCCCTTGCGGCCTTAAGCTTTTCTTTAATGATCGCCACTTTGTCCGTTGTCTCTTGGATAAAGTCAACGGTAGCTAGGCTTCTCTCGCCCGCCTCTACCCAACACATGGGTGATCTACATTTACGCCCGTAGAGAGCTTCAAACGGCGCACATTGTATGCTAGAATGATAACTATTGTTGTAAGTAAATTCCGCGTATGGCAAGCGTTCATCCCAACTTCCACTAAATTCTAATGCGCAGGCTCTTAGCATATCCTCCAGCGTTTGTATCGTGCGCTCACTTTGCCCATCTGGTTGTGGGTGGTAAGCCGTGCTTAATGCTAACGTAGTGCCCATTGCTTCTTGCACAAGACCCCAGAAACGTGAGGTAAACCTACCATCCCTATCGGATATTATGGACAGAGGTACACCATGCAATGTCACAATCTTTTTAACGTACAAACGTGCTAAACGCTTAGTGTTCCAATCTTCTTTGATGGGGATGAAATGGGCTGATTTCGTAAGACGATCAACAATCACCCATATAGCATCATGACCTTTCTTTGTCCGAGGCAATTTCGTCACTAGGTCCATTGCTATCTGCTCCCACTTCCACTCAGGAATCTCTGGCTGCTTTAAAAGTCCAGCTGGCTTTTGGTGCTCAGCTTTGACCATCGCACAAGTCATGCATCGGCTCACATATAGTGCTACATCACCTTTCATCCCAGGCCACCAAAAAGTCCCTTTTTAGACCTTGGTACATCTTATCCGCTCCTGGATGAATCGAGTATTTTGAATTGTGAGCTTCATTCATTAACACCTCTCTCAGCCCATTGATATTTGGGACCCAAGCTCTTCCCTTGAAATACAAGATGCCTTCATCATCCCTATCGAACCTTGTTTCTATTCCACTCAAGGCCTCTTCTTCAATGTTCTTTCCTTCAAAAGCCTTTGTTTGATCTTCTAAGAATTTGTCCCTTAGAGACATTTTCACTCCTAAGTGATTAATTCTTGCCCTTGGCACCCTGGTGCTCACCTTCCTACTAAGAGCGTCAGCAACAACATTTGCCTTTCCTGGGTGGTACTTAATATCACACTCGTAATCATTAAGTAGCTCCTTTGCCTCATGTTCAACATCTTCTGATCAAAGATGTGTTGCAAGCTCTTGTGATCGGTAAATATGGTGCACTTGGTGCCATAAAGGTAATGTCGCCATATCTTCAAGGCAAACACTACGGATCCTAGCTCCAAATGGTGTGTCGAATAATTCTTCTCATGTGGCTTCAGTTGCCTAGATGCGTATGCAATAACCTTGTCTCTTTGCATTAGTACGCACCCTAGCCCTTTATTCGACGCATCACAATATACTACAAATCCTTCCATTTCATCCGGAAATGCTAGTATTGGGGCTTCACACAACATGTCCTTAAGCGTTTGAAACGCTTGCTCTTGTTCTTCACCCCATTCGAACTCTCTTGCCTTTTGGGTCAATTGGGTTAAAGGTACCGCAATCTTAGAGAATCCTTGGATGAACCTCCTATAGTAACCCGCCAAACCTAGGAAGCTACGCACTTCCGTTGGTGTCTTGGGTGTCTCTCATTTCTTGATTGCTTCTATTTTAGACGGATCTACATGAATCCCTTCTTCGTTCACAACGTGTCCCAGAAATTGGACTTGACGGAGCCAAAATTCACACTTAGAAAACTTAGCATATAGCTTCTCGTCTCTAAGTAACTGCAAGATTATCCTCAGGTGCTTCTCGTGCTCCTCCTTACTTCTAGAGTATATCAAAATGTCATCGATAAACACTATGACGAACTTATCCAAGTATGGCCTACAAATCCTATTCATTAGGTCCATGAAAACGGCTGGCGCATTTGTGAGACCAAATGGCATCACTAGAAACTCATAATGCCCATAGCGAGTTCTAAAGGCCGTTTTAGGTACGTCTTCTTCTCGTACCCTCAACTGATGATAGCCGGACCTAAGGTCAATTTTTGAGAAGTGCGACGCTCCTTGCAGTTGGTTGAACAAATCGTCTATTCGCGGCAGCGGGTACCTATTCTTGATCGTCAATTTATTCAACTCTCTATAGTCGATGCACATTCTCAAAGATCCATCCTTCTTCTTGACAAAGAGAATTGGCGCACCCCAGGGCGAAGAACTAGGTTGGATTAAACCTTTATCAAGCAATTCTTGCAATTGCTCCGAGAGTTCTCGCATTTCGGAGGGCGCTAGCCTGTATGGTGCTTTAGCCACAGGGGGCTGCCCCGGGAACTAAATCGATGGTAAACTCTACTTGTCTTGCTGGGGGAAGTCCAGGTAGTTCGTTCGGAAACACATCTAGAAAATCTCTAACCACCGTTACCTTGAGAGGATCCTTATCCTTCACTCGCTTATCCACTACTTGTGCCAAGTATGTGTGGTATTCCTTGCGTAAATACTTCCTCACTTTCATAGACGACACTATCTTGGGTTGGACTCCCCCCTTATGGCCTTGAACTATTAGTACCTCACCGCTATCTAAAGGAATCTTAATGATCCTTTCATGGCAAAGTATTTCAGCCCGCATTTTCGACAACCAATCCATTCCTACTATCACATCAAAACTTCCTATTTCTATGGGAATCAAGTCTATACTATAGTCCTTCTCATCTAAAGTTAACTTACAATCAGCAATAATTTCCTTAGTCTTATACTCATTTCCATTAGCATATTCAACATAATAAGTTTCCTCTAGTTCACTAGGTTTCTTATCAATCAATTCCTTAAATTCGAAGGAAATAAAACTTCTTTCAGCTCCAGAGTCAAACAACATAGATGCATAAACATTATTTATTGGAAACATACCTACGATGACATTAGGGTCATCACGTGCCTCATTTGCTCCCATGGCATACACCCTTCCTCGGGCTTGACCTCCTTGATTTCCATGATTTCCTTGGTTAACGTTGTTGCTTTGATTCCCCATATTGGCTTGATTCCCGACATTTCCCCGGTTAACTTGATTTCCATTGTTTCCTCGGTTTGCTTAGTTCTCGTGATTCCCAACATTCCTGAAGTTGCCACGGTTACCATTTCCATTTCCACGGTTGCCTTGCGCTCTTCTCAACCTAGGACAAGCATTTCTCCAATGATCCATGGCCCCACATTCACGACATGCTCCGGGGTTTCCTCCAACTCTTGCTCTACTCCGGCAATAGGCAGCAAGGTGTCCAAATCGATTGCAAGTCGTGCACTGCCTACATTCTCCTCGATGGGGTTGCCACAACGATTACATCTTGGCGGCATGCCACCGTTTGGGTTGGGGTTAACATCAACAATTCCATAGTTTCTCACTACTTTTTGTCTTTTGTCTGGCCCATTACCTTTCCTATCACCAAATCGATTTCCTCCTCCTTGCCTAGAGCTTGATTCGCCTCTCGTGTACTTCCCACGCCTAACCAAATCATTTACTAGCCTGGATGCCAAACTTATAGCTTGCTCAAGAGTGGTAGGGCTTGCAGCAGTGACCATCAACCTAACTTCAGGTGCCAATCCATAGATAAATCTCTCAACCTTCTTAGCCACAGGGGTTACCATCTCCGGCACCAACACGCTCAACTCGTGAAAGCGGATCACATAGGCCTCCAATTCCAGTCCTCTCATGGCATGGTTCCAAAATTCCATCTCCAGTTTTTGTACCTCTTCTCGTGGACAATACTCACGCTTCAACTCATCTTTAAACTGTTCCCAAGTCAAAGCATTGACTGCTGCAGGACCTCTAGTAGTCGCTTGGAGATTCCACCAAGTGAGAGCTCTTCCTTGAAGCTTACTAGCAGCAAACTTAACACGGTCCGCTGGCGCACAATCAATGATGTTCAAGTTGGCTTCCATGCTTTGGAACCAAGTAAGCAATCCAACAGGACCTTCTGTCCCATGAAACTCCTTGGGATTGCAAGACGTGAAAGCCTTGTAGGCATTCCTGTCAATAGCATTTCCTCCTCCGTCTTGTCTTCTAGCCGTGTTGAGTGTAGCGGTCACATTCTCCGCAATTTGGGTAGCAATGTTTGGCATGGCGGCATTGATCTGTTAGGAGATAAGCTCAGCTAACTCGGCTCTTCGCTGGGCCTCTTCACTTGTTTCTCCGCCGGTCCTTCGTGGTGCCATGTCTCTACAAAGGATAATATAGTTTAGTCATTCGTGTATTGAATCATATGTCATAAGCTCGACTCACGACTTCTTGATCTCACACGAGTATATCTAAAGTTATTTAATGCATAGAGGGCTCGTTTGCACACATATGTATATGTATATCCCGATTCGTATTCCTTTTTATAATCATGACGCACTTGTCATTATGAGTAAATAAATGGTTAGGTAAATTCTAAAATTTATCAACCATGCTTTCTAGGTTAGCCAGGAGGATTACAGAATCTGAGTACGGACTTGGAGTACGTAAAAGTGGCTTAAGATGGACGATCTGGGAAAAACTCATAAAATATAAAACGTAGCCCTATGAGTTAAGTTTCACCTCCAATTGAAATCAGGTCAAAAGACGAAATAGAACTCCAGATATGGCCGTTCTACTAAAAGTGGTCAGAACTGATTTCCTGCTGTAACTACAACGTTTATAATAGAGATAACTATATCACAACAAGGATAGCACATTATGTAACCATAGAGAGGCATTAAGCATACATATATATCATTCAAGATGAGTTCACAAAATTGCTACATGCCAAATACTATGTGATCATCGTCACACAAAAGCTAGAAAGTTCAAGAAAGTGAAACAAAGTACAAACGTTCATACATCGAATAAGTTCATAAATAAAGAAGCTCCTAGGTTTACTTCCTAAGCATGAGAGCTACTACGAGAGTGCAAACAGCCGTAAGCACACATCCCATAATAAATATCACCTCATTAACTCGTCGAACTTCTGATATCGCCAAACTCGCATAATCCCCCGTTCGATCCATAACTCCTAAGGCCCTTTCCATCATCACCTCTTGAGTCCTTACCCTTACTCTAGCATCCCTTAACCCGTTATCTATTCCCCACACCCTCTCCCTTTCTTCACGAGTCATACCAATGGGAGGTGGAGGGGGTACCCCATAGACTGGGCGATGTGGCTCCTCTCCTTGACGCCTATGTCCGAGATGGTACCAGGGATGATCACGAGGAAGACGCGGCTGAAAGTATGGGTCTTGGGCTGGAAATCGCCCATCACTTAGGTTCATGGGTGCATCTTGCATCGGCGGAGTAGGTGCTCTAGGGGCTGGTGGTGATGGTGGTGGCGAGGGTGAGCGGCGTTCAGGTTGGCTAGAGGCAATGCTCCTAGCATTATCGTCTTCCGATGGGTCTTCCATTGGATCGGTCTCTTCTTCTTCTTCTTCTTGGAGTGGTTGGGGAGGTTGCTCTTGCTCTAGGCGTCTCCTTTTTTCCTCTTCCATGTAGTCCACAAATCCATACAAGTTCCTTGGTCTAGGGGCTGATCCGGAAGCTCCACTTGCTCATGACATGATGTTCCTACACAAGTTTCACAAAGGCGTAAGATAACGACTTGACTCGACGCTTAGACGACCATGGACGACCGACTCGACCATTGACGACCCATGTGGCAACTTACGGACAGCAAGACGACTCGACGGACCATGAGACGACCTTAACTATTTGACAAGCAACCAACCAACTCGACCAACGACTCACAAGCTTAACAACCGAACAACGACATGACCATTCACAACCGACGACCAACTCGACTCGCACAACCGACATAACCATTTATAATTAAAGTAACGACTAAGATTCAACTTGTGCATCGCTCTCATGTATTATATCTAAATGGACAAAGTAATGCTAGCCAAGTGGGGGTATCAACTAAGGGTTCTAATAGGTAATGCAAACATTGGATTTGGTTATGTATCTTTTGCACCAAGAATCGTTTTTAAAGCTTATTTTCAAAAGACTCATTTTGAATATTCCTTAGACAATCATTTCGATCATTCCATATTAAATTTTTAGTTAGGCATAGTTGATCAGGCTATGCATAAGTAAAACAAGAATACTTTATGATCGACTCAATTGTTTAAGAAATATTCGACTCGTTTGAAAATACGTAGGTTATAGCAAAAATTCTCTATAACCTTGCATCTCTGATACCATTTTTCTGTAACACCCCGACTATAGCGGAAACACGAGATGCCACAGAACGACATGGTACAAAAGATCTAAGTATAAAACATCAACATAACGTTTCAAATGCCATCCAAATTCAAAAGGTTACAAGTTCAAGTTGACGTTTAATAAACATTACATAACCAAATTCATAATCAAAAGATCAAATGTTCGCATTACTAGTCCAACATACAACAATTAAACACATCATCCATGAGGCGGTCCAAAAAGCTAACTTACTGCCCTAGACCTGAAAAGCATGAAGAAAAAGTGCCAACTACGAGAGTTGAGTGAGTTCATAGGATTATGCTAACAACACATATATATATTTAATTCAATTTAAGAAATAATATGTCATAAATTTCCAAACATTCCATCGTACTGTCCATACCCAAACCGTATGTTCAACCAATAATTTCCATCCACGATAATAATGATTTCCATTCAGCCAAAGGCACAATTCGATGAGTATATGCTTGAGCCACTACTACGACCATTTTACATGTCCCAAACAACATAATATTTCATTTCAGAGCACAAGCTGTCAATCAAGTGCTTTAATCACAATTTGGGTCGTGCCATGGAAACGACCAATAATATAATAAGATAGTTAGAGCACCGCTCGGGTCGGACTGGCAATGAAGGTGGCCACCAAGGCATACCAAACATTCCACCGTTACCTATTTAGTGGGTGAGTGGACGACTCTAGTTGCGCAACCCTCTAACTACAGGCCTCCACTATCAGAGTTAATAGTAGTGTACTGAAGTATCTCAGTTTGACAGAACTCAAGCTCATCGTATAACGTATAACACATTGAACATACAATATATCCCATTTCATAATCATTCTTTCAAGAATCATTTCATATATATAAAGCCATTTTATTTATCATGCTTTTCACCGCGTAAGTAAAACACATAAAAGAGTTTGAAAGGGGGCTATGACTCACTTGATTAGAGAGTGAAAGGGTCTGATCAAACGCGATTCCTTTGCTTAGATTTGTTGCGCCTCAAGCAAGCCTAAACCATAACGTATATATTCACGACGTAAGTTCGCGTGACATGAACTAGTGAGCTAGATCATGAGATGTATACTAGTAGACTTGCCCATCTTTGGTTGTTATTAGATTATGGTATTTAAGTGCATTATGATGTTCTCTTTATTTGGTTATGAGAGATTTGGTGGTAAGAGTCATTTTCTCATTATACGTTTTTGTACGTTTATTGGATTTCGGTAGTTTGGTGTTGGTTTATATGATTTCCATTGTATACTTTGCTTAGTAATAATATTTGACATTAGTTATCTCATAATGTTGGTGTTTATGAATATTTTCAGATTTATAAGTTTTTATTTAATTTAATATTATTTAATTAATTATTTATTCATTTATTGATTTATTAATTAAATAATTCCTTAAAAATACCTTTAAGTGTCATAATTGTCTTTATAAATTATGAATGATTTTAGTTAGGTTATATTCTGATATATAAGCTTCTTAATTTATAATTTCATGATTTATACCTTTATTTATGTATTTTCCATTTATTTTAATAATAATACTTAATTAATTATTTTTACTTAATTATTTATCTTTAAATTATGTAACACATGTCTCTTGCCTTTTAACTATTTTTCTCCAGTAGGTTTTAGTTATTTTATCAATGGTTAAGATGATTTAACCCCATTCTTGATTTACATAATTTATTTATTGATTTTTATGTCTTTTAATTACCATTTAAATTCAATAATTCATGGAAATTCTTAGAAATCATCACTAAACATTTTGGTCAAAAATCTCAGGCCTTTTAGGAAACTTTTATCAATATAAATTCATATCAATTCAACCTCTCTTGTGTCTTGCTCATTTTGAGCATTTTATGATTAAAAATCGTTTACCGAAATAGTGATTTTAGCCTCATTTCTTAAGCAATTAAAGTGCTTCAAAATGGATTTTCATTCTTGTTTCATTATTTCCAGAAAGTTCATCATATTTTGGTGTCCAAAATCGTGATAGTGGTGGTGGTGTGATATGTGCAATTTGGTGCTTTCGGTTAGTGATTATTTGACCCGAAAAGGTGATTTTTGAGCTTATCGTTGTCATGAACCAATAGATCTGAGTTTTATATTTTTATTTCAACTTATTTCCAGTAGCTTTATCATATTTTCTTGGTCATAAGATTATGGTGCATGTGTGTGCTCAAAATGCATTTTTGCGTGTTTTCGGTTTATGATTTCTAGCTTATTTTAACATGTTTTGGTCCAAGCTTTGTCTCTTTGTTATTTCATAAATTTTTCCAGAATATTAACATTAATATTAACATATTTTTCACTTATAACAAGTCCATATCCATCTCATAATCCAACAAAAGATCCAACTTTCTTAAATCTAGCATACATGCATTCAAATCAACACTTTTTACTATCAACTTTAATAGATCTAACATTCAACAATATAAAAACATCTTTTAAATGAAAAATCTCAGAATATACTCTTCAAAAATATACAAAAACATATGGCTCTATCAACAAGAAAGTCACTTTAAAAGCTACTAATTTATAACAACACTTTTGGGTCTTAAACTTGTTGAATCCTTGGATCTTTCTTCTTAGATTCGACATGCATGAGCATGGAAAGAAAGATCCTATCAACTTTGCCCTGATTAAGTGTATATTACAAAGAAAACAAGAAGAAAGTATGAGTTTTTGATAAAACCTTTGAATATAAACAAAAACAAGATTAGATCTAGTAAAAAGGATGAAGATTATACCCACTTGAACTTGGTTTTTGATGGTGAAAAGGGGCAGAATTTTCGTGGTCTTTGGAGCCTCCAACAACCCTTAATCTAACCCAAAAACAATCCTTAAACCCTTGCTTGATATAACCCTTTAGTAATCTAACTTAATCCTTATTATTATTAAGTGTTTTAACTTGATTTTTGTTGGTGTTTTACTTGCTTGAGTTGGCCGAAAATAATAAGAAAAAGAGAGAAGAGGTTTCTTGAGAGAGAAATGAGTTGTGTGTGAAGAGTGTAAGTGATTTGTGTTGGGAGTATAAGGTTGGTTAAATGTTGATTGGTGAAAGTGTATGGGGGAAAGGGGGGAGGGCCGGCCTCAAAGGGGCATAGGAAGGGTTTTTGTATCTTTTTTTTTAATAAAAATTGTGTATATAAGGTGTATATATATGTTAGGTGTATGTATATGTATTTATGTATGTATTGTAAGGTTAATTGTATTAGTTTGTAGTATAAGTTAATGTTTATTCTAGCATGTGTATATATGTATATATGTCGTGTATAGGTGTGTGTATGTATATATTTTTGTGTTTTTAATTTGTTACTTGAGCCTTTGTTTATAAACTTGTATTTATTTTAAGCATATATATATATTCTTATTGTTATTTAAACACTTTTATACACATATTAGTTTATAAATATACTTTGAGATAGAAATCTTTATTCTCATGTCATATTCACTTAAATTGGTTTGGTGATTGATTTGTTGGACATTTATAAGAATTTTGATTGATATCTCAACTTGTGAGGCTCATTTTATCATTTATAACTTGATTAATCATCAATGAATTTTTTGTTCAATGATACTTCATAATTCAAATTTAGAATTGAACAATAGCTTTAGATTGCTAATTTAGGGGCATTGTCTACTAGCTTCAGTATAACTATGGCTTGCGGGATCATAGGCAACATAACTAGCACATATATAATATTTAAAAAGTAGGGTTGTTACAGCTGTACCCCTCCATTGTTGTTTCATATTCTCATGAATATGTTTTAGACAGTATCTGTGTTGAGCACAAGGAAAAACTTTTGCTATAGCTGGGATAATGCCCTACATAGATACATTATTGATTAGTTAAAAAGATGCAGTGTAATGAAATATTGTAAGTGTAATTATGCAGTAAATATTACCTTTTGCCTGTCACTTACAAAAGTGTAGTTAGACCTCCTTTCAATATCTAAATCATCACCCAAACATTCTAGGAACCATGTCCATGAGCTTGTTGTCTCAGATTCCACTATTGCATATGCAACAGGGTAGATTCCATTATTGGAGTCAATACTCATAGCAGTCAGCACTTGTCCAGGGAAGGGACCAGACATAAAGGCACCATCAAGACCTAACAACTCCCTACCAGCACTTCTGAACCCCCTTTTTAGTGCACCCAAACACACATAAACCCTTTTAAATACCCTCTCATTAGAATCAGGATCCATGGGTGGCTCAACCTCTATATGCACTGTAGTACCAGGATTTTGGGTCTGAAGCACTGTCAAATTGATCATTATGTATTACATCAATCTCTGGATCCTCTTCGCCATCTTCTGGTACTTCCTGTCTACCTACATTTCCCCCCATGAACTCTACATCTTCATCTACATGCAATGTAAACTGTCTCATATCCACTTCCACATCTTCTATCTCATTATCCTCATCCACAATGTAGTCACTGTCCTCACTATCATCATCATCACTAGTATCACTGTCATTATAACTAGTTTCTACATCTACTTGACCCTTGCCCTTTTCATCTACATTCACCTTGGCATTGTCACTAACTAAGTTTTCTTGAGTGCTAGGGGTTAAATGAGGTTCCTCATTCCAATCAAGTAATAATCTCCTATAAGGTCCAGTTTTTTGCTTTGGCAAGGGCCTAGATGAAGTAGCTGTGTCATCATCAGGGATCTCCTCAATCACAACTTTGGAGTTTCTAGGCACAAAATAATCTGCTAAGTTTGTCATGCCATGTTCTATGTAAACAGATATCAGATTGGCATTCTCTACATACTTAGACATATTATTAACATCTTGGTCACTTACTAGGGGTTGCAGACCATCATCTAATGAACTTCCTGGTTTTAAAAAATGATAGTACATAACCTGTCCTTCAGTGTAACCTAAATCTTCCATAATGGAGTCCATTTCATGAACTGAAAACTGATCAATATTTATGCAGTCAGCATAGTTAATCTTACCTTTTTCATATGATAGACCTGGTCATTCGGTGAAAAAACCTCCATGGTGAATCATCAATGAGAACAACCCAGCATAAGAATCTACATGAAACATATAATGAAAAAAAATTACTTTAACAGTTAAAAAGAAAAAAACCAAGAATAAATATTAAACCCAAAAAAAACAAAAAATATAAATCAAACCCTAAAAACAAGAGAAAAACTTACGATATATTTGGTCGAGGTTCCATAAGTGGTCTTCTCCACGAGCACGAATAGTATACAGTGGACAAGACATTTTTTTAGGGTTTTTTTAGAACATTGAAAAGGGAGAAATGAAAAGGGTTTTGTTGAATCGTTTTTTTATTTTTGGGGATTAATAAAGAATGAAAAAAGGGTGTAAAGGAGTATTGTAAAGGAGAAGAAGGAGAGTGCAGCCAAAAGGGGAGAGGGAAAAGTCTGTATTACCCCTCACGTGGAACGCACGTGGGGGTGGTAACGGAGGAGGTATAACGGTCGTTATCCCAAAGGACTAAAGCTGGACCTTATCCTCCTATAAAGGACTGCCGGTGAGGTTATTGAAGCACAGGGACGAACGGTGATGTTTTGGGTAAACCACAGGGACGGTTTGTGTCGATATCTCTTATAATAATAATAATAATAATAATAATAACAACAACAACTACTGTCAGTCTTTACACGAAAATAAATGAGAAATTGTGTGCAACAATGAACTTATATATATAAATTAAATAATAGTAAGAAAACTGACTCCTTAATAACGCCATAACCGCAAAATTCATCTTGAAGTTGTTGCTCCCCAACGTGCAGATCAAAATTTGCAACGTAGACAACCGACATTGTTCTCAAAGCCCTCCCTACCACCAAATTAATCATTTGCAATCTATTTAGCTAATTTTTGTATTTGTTGTCTAAAATATTAACAATTTTACTAACTTTCTTTCACAATCTATGATTAATTTTGGATATTCTAAGTAATTTTCTTATATATATACTCTTTTTAAGAAAAGTTGTTAACTTTGTTTAAAATATTTATCAAAAATATTAGTAATATCATATAGAAGACATTTTAAGTAGTAAATTATGATACTCTTAAATAGAAACTTGCATTGCATAAAAATAATGTTAGAAAAAAGTAA
>CM067167.1:107928228-108165728 GCA_034093135.1 Erigeron breviscapus | reverse complement strand
GGTTGGGTCAGCTTGGGGTTGGGTCAGCTTGGGCGGTCAGCTTGGGGTTGGGTCAGCTTGAGGTTGGGTCAGCTTGGGGTTGGGTCAGCTTGGGGTTGGGTCAGCTTGGGTCAGCTTGGGGTGGGTTGGGTCAGCTTGGGTTTGAAGTCAAATTATTTACAAAAATGTCACCGCGTTTTTTTTTTAAAGCCACATGTCACGTTCTGATTGGTTCATAGGACCTTCTCTCCCTTCTCTCCTTAAGACACCTTCTCATTTGATCTCTCTCATATATATATATATATATATATATATATATATAGATATAAGATAATATAAAAGAATCTAAGTCATTTTTTGTTTGGTCATAAGTAGGTTAGAGAAAAGTAATTAGTAGAATCGAACGGTGCCGTTTAGTGATTACATACGATATATATATATGTCAAGATTCTTTTGCATTACTGTAACAGTTTAGTCAGTCATTAGAATCCTGATGAATCAATAAATAATCAATATTACACCAAGTAAGAATTTACAACAAAAATATGTGTTGATTCTTTTCTTATATACACTCTCATCATCCATTATTTTTTCTTAAAATTATGCACCCGTTCTTATCAAAATGCGAAAAAAGGCCTATTGTTACTAGTTAATACCAGAATCATTCTCCAAAACATTTTTTTTTCCTGCCATTAGGTTTTTTATATATTGGTCTTTGCATGAAATCATCCTTTTACCTTTGGAAAATTGTCATTTCTAGTAGTTTTGTCCCAGCTCATTTGTAAACAGGTTGGTTGGTTGGTTGAGTGAAGATGTGCACTTTTCACCTACTCCTATGATCGTCAAGACATTAATACGACTAGCCAAAAAAGTACATCATTTCTCAAATAACAATATTGATCATGACTGGTTTGTTATTCATCATACATGTGGAAAAAAGAGGAAAAATGTTCAAGGAAAAGAATCATTACATCTCCCTGTATAAGATTACAGGCTTATGAGTTAAAGATTCAATTAATTCAATATTCAAGATTGTAACATTGTTCTGCATTTACATTGGCCAGCTGAAATAAAAGCAAAGTGCATAAAATAAAACAATATATAGCGTAACTATATTGACAAAAGTGCAGGAAACATCAATAAACAGCTACTGCATAAACTTTGATAAATGATTAGACTTATGTACTTTTTGAGACTTCCATAAAGCACTAATGTATGACATAAATTTTGCAATACATAGCAATCTCTGTTATAGAACAGCATTTCAACATGGGTAATAAAACACACGCAGAAAAAAAAAAGTTCCAGAGATTTGGCAACGCTTGGTGTTCATGCGATTGAAAATAGAGTATAGAATATAATGCCAAACTCGAATTACATTTGCTTCCCTCAATAAATATCACAAAAACAGAATACTGTACCTGTACAACCCAAGTACAACCGACAGAAGTAGTAGTCAATGTCGTAACTTTGGCGCAGCAGCCTTTGGAAGAGGCGATTCAGTAGAGCAGGTGAGGAAAAAAATAGTCAAGACTTTAGCGTCAGCAGTCAATTAAGACACTTAAGACACATATCAGAAGCCTTCTTGCAACTTGAGTGAGTGGTTCAAATAATCATTAAGAGCTAAAAGAAGTGACTACATGTGGATGATAATGAAGCACAGAGAAGACGTGAAGCTAACACATGCAGCCTCTAACACATAGAATGTGAAGAGCAAATGAAGTGGCCGTATCTCACCCGATTACCAAACCTCACAACACAAGCCAAAAGATATATGATACTTGTTTAGCAACCAAATCTATTCATTACAAGTATTAAACGCAAGTAATAGGCACATAGAATGAACTTGAGCATGAAAGAGACCTCCAAGTTCGGCGAGATGAGTAGACACAAAAAAATGGAGCCCAACGCACCACCCTTTGGCTACACATCCACGTCGGGGATCAACATTCAAACACAGTAACATGTCATCATATATGGACAAAAATATACCCTGCTCCACTTTCATCACAATTCTGATCAGAATTACATGAATAATCTCCACAGTTTGCTCCTATCCCCGCTCCAGCATCCTACAATCTAGGGGGGGCGGAAACCAAAACAAATCAATTTATTGCAGCAAAGAAAGTTTACATAAAAATGTGTCTGTCACAGAGTTGCAATTTTTCAGTAGCAACTACTAAGATATTCACATAAAAATGTACATCTGTCGAAGACCTGTATATAGCTTGTAACAGAAAATAAATACATATCTAGACAGAGAACATACCCATTTGCATAAGGTGACCAGCTGTAGCTACGATCACGACCAGGTGATATGCTACGACGAGGTGGAGACATTCTCCCACGAGGACTGTACCGTGGACTATAAGTCCTGCAAAACATATTAGTGTCATCAATGGGTATATTCTAGTCATTCGCTTCTTTAATCTTGCAATGGCTGACCATCGTCAGCTAGAATGTAAGTGGATAAGGCAACTATATGAACATCTAAAGCACTATTGTATCAGCAAACTATTATCAACGTCTGCTATAATCTGTAAACGGTTTGGAAAAATTCATATTCAATGATTCAAATGTATCACAGAAGTGAGCCGGCCAACTCACCGACAACCATAACTTGGACTCCTACGGCGTCTTGGACTTGGACTGCGACGACGACCACTTCCTACGCCTCGTGGACCAACTTTTGAACGACGTTCCCGAGCAAAATGACCAGGCTCACCACAGTCGTAACACTCGCGGTCATCACCGCCACGAGGTCCACGACCACAGTCTCCACCAACGTCTCCTTTAGAATTATGGAAAAGCTCCACACACCAACCATTTTTCCCTGTTCAATAAAACCCATTAACAATGGCAAACATAATTATAATGATCATGATCAATGCCAAACAAAAGGAAATATTAACATTGAACACTTCGGTTATGAAACATACCGTCGAGACTCCGAATAGCATCTAGAGCATCCCTAAGATCATAACTTGGCAAATGCATAACAAGGTGAACCACGTCTGGCATGGGGATATGGCAATATGGAGGTGACCTGCTGTAGGTACGATCACGACCAGGTGATATGCTACGACGAGGTGGAGACATTCTCCCACGAGGACTGTACCGTGGACTATAAGTCCTGCAAAACATATTAGTGTCATCAATGGGTATATTCTAGTCATTCGCTTCTTTAATCTTGCAATGGCTGACCATCGTCAGCTAGAATGTAAGTGGATAAGGGAGATATATGAACATCTAAAGCACTTTCGTATCAGCAAACTATTATCAACGTTTAACAATGTCTGACCATCATCAGCTAGAATGTAAGTGGATAAGGGAGATATATGAACATCTAAAGCACTTTCGTATCAGCAAACTATTATCAACGTTTAACAATGTCTGCGATAGACTGTAAACTGTTTGGAAAAAATCATAATTCAGTTATTCAAATGTATCACAGAAAAAGCCAGCTGCTCAACTTACTGACGACTATAACTTGGACTCCTACTGCGTCTTGGACTTGGACTACGACGACGACTGCTTCCTAAACCTCGTGGACCAACTTTTAAGTGATATTCCCGCACATAATGACCAGGCTCACCACATTTGTAACACTTGAGGTTATCACCACCACGAGGTCCACGACCACAGTCTCCCCCAACGTCTCCTTTAGAATTATGGAAAAGCTCCACACACCAACCATTTTTCCCTGTTCAATAAAAATACATATAACAATGGCAAACATATTTATAATGATCATGATCAATGCCAAAAAAAAAAAACTACTGAACACTGTATTTCAACGCCATTTTACTTGTGTATGATTTCGGTTATAAATCATACCATCGAGAGCCCGAATAGCATCTAGAGCATCCCTGCGATCATCAAACTCGACAAATGCACAATCCCATTGTATCATCCACACTTTCCAAACACAACAACACCATCATCAATTCATCATTACAATAATAACTACTGGCATTTTTTACACAAAAATAATCTGAAATTATGTGCAACAATTAACTCAATATATAATAACAATAATATAATAATAATAAAACTGACTTTTTAAGAACTCCATAGGCGCGAAATTCAGCTTCAAGTTCTTGCTCCGAAACTCGTGGATCCAAATTTCCAACGTACACACGAGACATTGTTCTCAATTTTGTCCTCCCTATGACCAAATTGACATTCAACTTTTACCAAATGTATTAAACAAAACACACACACACACACACACACACACACACACACACATATATATATATATATCATGGAAGATTGTGATTTCAAGCAAACAAAAACCTTAATTATATTTCAAACTAAATTTTATAACAATGAATTGGGGCAAATGAGTGAATAGGGTTTAGTATAAGTAACACGCGCCAAACATGTGGGCCTAACCTAGTTACTCGTCTCGTTCAGCAGGATCTAATCTTTTCTTCAAAGGAACTTGAGAAGCAGAAGAAGCCTTCCTGGTGGCAGCATACCCCCCATGATGATCGTAATCGGAGTCATCATCCGTTAAATCATCATCACTCCCATAACTTGGACTCCTACGGCGTCTTGGACTTGAACTACAATAACGACTGCTTGCTACACCTCGTGGACCAACTATTAAGTGACAAGCCCGCTCAAAATGACCAGGCTCACCACATACGTAACACTTGATGTCATCACCACCACGAGGTCCATGACCACGGCCTCCATCACCGTCTCCTTTAGAAATACAGAAAAGCTTCACACGCCAACCATTTTTACCTGTTTAATGAAAAAACATATAACAATGGAAAACAAATTTATAATGATCATGATCAATGCCGAACAAAAGGAAATATAACACCGTATTTCATAGCCAATTTACTTGCGCATGGTTTTTGGTTATGAAACATACCATCGAGAGCCCGGATAGCATCTTGAGCATCCCTGCGATCACGAAACTCGACAAATGCACAATCCCTTATCATCGTCACACTTTCCAAACACAACAACAGACCACCATCAATATAATAATAATAATAATAACTACTGGAATTATTTACATGGAAATAAATCAGGTGCAACAATTAACTAATACATATAAATTAAATAATAAAAGAAACTAACTCCCTAAGAGGGCCATAGACGCCAAATATATCTTCAAGATCTAGCGTCCGAACTTGGGGATCCATATTTCTAACGTAGACAACCGACATTGTTTTCAAAGCCCTCCCTACCACCAAATTAACCTTAAACTTTTAGCAAAACTGATGTTAAAACCTACAAATGAAATACATGTATATACTAATATATATATATTATATATATATATATATATAATATATATATATATAATATATATATATATATATATTATATATATATATATAATATATATATATATAATATATATATATAATATATATATATATATAATATATATATATATTATGTATACATATATATTATACTATATTATATATATATATATATATATATTTTTATTTTTATTTTTTTTATAGTTTTTTGATGTTTTTGGTAGGATATATTATGAAGTGCTAAAGGGATTTAAGGGAATAAGGGATTTGAACTAAGAGACTTGGATAGGAAATTAAGCTGCCATAAAAACTTGAAAATTATTATTGATATGAACTTTTTATATATATATATATACAGGGGTGGGATAAATTGAGTCCAGCTTAATTTGAGTCCAAAAAGGGTCCATGTAACTTACACATGTGTAAGTTAACTTACACATGTGTAAGTTAACTTACAACTTACACATGTGTAAGTCGTGGTGGCGGTGGTCGCCGTCGCCGGAAAATCATGGTGGTGGTCGGAGATGATGGTGGTGGTGGTAGGAGGTGGTTGGAATTTGAGGAGATGGAAGAAAATCAATAGACTCAAATTGGACTCAAAATAAGCTGGACTCATTTTATCTTTTCCCTATATATATATATATATATATATATGTGAAATGTTCATTTGAAAACTAAAATTTCTGTGAAAACTAGAAAACTGGTCAAAACACACTGTGATTTGAATATAACACAATGTGTTTTAATTGTGTTTTATATGTTTTTATTGTGTAATCTAAAAACACATTGTGTTAAGTTTTAAATCACAGTGTGTTTTTGATAGCGCGTGAAAATCATAAAATTGTTCAAACACACTGTGATATGAACTTAACACAATGTGTTTTTTTAAAACACATTAAGTTTTAAATCACAATGTGTTTTTGATAGCGCGTGAAAATCAGAAAATTGTTCAAACACACTGTGATATGAACTTAACACAATGTGTTTTCTAAAAACACATTAAAAACACATTGTGTTAAATTCAGATCACATTGTGTTTTGGCCAGTTTTCTAGTTTTCACGAAAATTTTAGTTTTCAAATGATGACAACCCATATAAATATATAATATAAATATATTATATAATTATAAATTTTATATCACGGACATATATATATATTGTAATTTCAGGCGAACGAAGACCCTGATTACATTTAATAAAAATGAAATGGGGCAATACCTAGTTCATCAGGACAATCGTAATCGGACAACTCTTCATATCTATCATCAACCATAGAAGCATGTTCTGCATATGTACCAAGCATATCATCATCACTGCCATCACGTGGCCTCCCTTCAAATACACGAAGCATTTCATCCAAGTCGGCCATACTTGAAAATTAACACTATATGATTAATATCCTGCAATAAAATCATACATTTGTGTGGAAACTTTTATATATCTGCACGAATAACATTAGTAGTGGTATGCTTGTATTACGAATTAAAAAAAAAAGAGGGGGGGGGGGGGGGGGGGTTTACTTGGGTCGATTTGTTGCTGTTTCAATAATAATAATAATGATAATGTAGAAGACGAAGAACAGAGGGACAATAAGATGATTATATGAAGGTCACTAACTTATTTCTGGTCCACCAAGAATTTTTACCGAAAGAGAAAGATAGTTTGATCAAATGAATTAGGGGTTTCTCCATGCAAAAAGCATCGGCTCTTTGGCAACCCTATAGCACATGCATCAGCTAGTTTTGGCAAGTTTAATCGGCTAGTTTTGGCTATATATATCGGCATGTTTTGGCCGATCCTTGTGAACGTTGGGAGCGTGCCTTTGTGACCGTTTTTTTTTGTTCTTGTGCCAAACCTTTCGACTTCACCGGAAACCTAACCGGAAAATTTGGGGGTTTTTCGATTTGAGGCTAGATCTATGTTTTTCTTGGCTTCTATTGCCGGAATACATGCCGATAAAACTTGCCGATGCTCCTTAACATTATATAGCACGCTTTCCGGTGAGATCAGAAACCCCTTTTTGGGGTTTCCGGTGGTTGCCGGCCAGATTCGTTCACTTTTTTTACGGCCAAATCTTTGTTTGGCTTTGGCAAGGATGTACGTGGCTATTTGGCTACTTTAATCGATTTAGGGTTTCCTGTTGCTTCGGTTTTCCGGCGAGCCCTTTTGGGTTTCCGGTGAACTGCTGCTGCTGCTTGTTGCTTCGGTTTTCCGGCGAGCCCTTTCTTGGGTTTACCGGTTAACTGCTGCGGCTGCTTACGGTGGCTGTGGTTTTCCGGCGAGCCCTTTCTTGGGTTTTTACGGTGAACTGTTGCTGCTGCTTACATATATATATATGTATATTTTTTATCTTTTTACATTGCCGTTAATTGCATGTTTGTGATTAGCTTTGTAGTGTTAACTTAGCGGTAGCGTTGCCGGATTTTTCCTTAGTAGTGTTGCCGTATTTTGTTCCATTAAAGCAATAGGTAGCCGGAAAAAGTAGTTTTAGCCGATGATGGTATCGTTGAACAGTTAGGTTGTCGGTGTTACGTTAAATGGGCGATGATGATACAAAATGTTCGTAAAAATGGGACTCGGATGATCCGGGGCGTATCTTGGCGGGGTAAACCCTTCGGGTTAGCAACCATGGCGTCTCCGACTTCCGAAATTCCCGACCCCCAAATTCTGAGCCCAAGGTTCTTTTTTTTTTTAAAAACGGTCACTTTTTTTGCATTTCCGGCAACCTTTAAACTTTTTCCGGCATTGGCATTTTGGCAAGAATTGGCAAGTTTAGTTGCACTACACCATGTTTTTTGGCAAGTTTTGGCAAAAACACGTGGCGCATTTTGATTCGCCGAAAACTTGCGAAAACTTGCCAATTTGCCAAAGTTTTGGCACTACACCATGTTTTTTGGCAAGTTTTGGCAAAAACACGTGGCGCATTTTGATTCGCCGAAAACTTGCGAAAACTTGCCAATTTGCCAAAGTTTTGGCACTACACCCTTGCCCCTTAGGTATTTTGGTTCGAAATCTCGAAAGGATAGACGAATCGAGCCATATAAAGGACAGACGGGTTACCAATATTATTCAGCAATGAGAACTTGGGCGGATTGGTGTCATCTCAAATTTTAACTCCTTATTGTTGTGTAATCTGATGTAATTTTGCTAGCTTCTTGCTAGTTTTATTCTAATGAAATGTTACTGTCGGAAAAAAAAAAAATCAGCAATGCGACACTTGTGTTCCTCTTCTAAAGGAAAGAAAAGAACCAATATAAAAGATTTCAAAATAAATTGTGTTTTTGAATGAAGGAAAAAAATAAAAAAATAAAAAAGTTTGGGGGTGTTTAGTGGAGAAACGCTAAAAAACAAAAAATGTCAAATCCTAGTTTTCCAAAAATGTTTTTCAAGAAAACAGAAAACACTGTTTTTCATTTTTCTATGGGAAATTAGAAAACACTTTTTTTATTGTTTTCCACTTTTCATTTTCCATTTTCTAAATTTTAAAAACCTCAAATTGTATTAACTCTCCCCTACGCCCCGTCCGTGCCCCGGTCACCCATCGGCCCCGCCCTGTCACCCCCTGCCCCAGCTCACCCCCAACCTCTCATTTAACCAAGTATGTTAGAACATGTTTTTTAATATGGAAAATGAAAATAACATTTTCTAGTTTGAACGTGTTTTTTAAAATTTTCATTTCTTTTCTAGAGATGGACAACTCCTTTCATGTTCTAGAAAATTACAAAAGGAAAACTAAAAAACGTTCTTCACAACTAAACGCGCCTTAGCATCCAATGTCGTTTTCTACATGTTTTGGGTCCCAATAGCTCTACAATATAGGGGGAGGTTAAGATGTAGACAGCATTACTCTTACCATAACAGTGTAGATAGGCTGCTTCCAGGTTCAAATCTAAGATTAAAAAAGGACCACTGGCCTTGCAAGATATGAGAATAAAACCCTAGTTGTTAACCACTTAACCAACCTTGTTGGTTCTCAATGAAATTCATTATTCATTAATTGATTTTGTTCAACAAATCTTCTTCCCATATTTAACATAACTTGAAAAGATGAAACTATACCCTGATGTATGTTTTATTGTGAGAAAAACAAAAATGATTTTTAATTAGAAAAATATCAATGGTTTTAAATTTATAAAAATGTTGTACAAGTAAATACCTCAAACTAAACACACAATTACGAGCAGAGAACCCGGTCAAGTGTAGTATAGTAAGTGATAAGTACAGGATCGTTCACAGGGATGCTTGCACTACCTAGTCAAATAATGTGTGTAATTCTAGCGGTTATGGGTTATCATGATTTCCTATTTAAACTACTAAAAACAATTAAAAGTAAATAGAAGGCCGCAACCGCTTGGTCTAGCGAGAAGCCTCTTTTAGCCTAGTAACTAAAATTGAAAGCAGAAAACAGTAATTAAAAACAAATACTTGTTTGGCATCTCCGATCACATGCATATGATAATTAATATCCTATTTATTGCTAGACTGTTGGAAAACTTATTCACGGCTCAGATTCTCCCTAGATTCACTTCACCTATGTAAGTAATGATGTCGCTAGACTCACACTACTCTTTAAACAAATTCTCGTTAGAATCATTGTTTAAGCTTTATTACCTAAGTTTGTGTTCCTAATTCATCTTTAGCTATACCCGGCTCTTAAGCCATGACCAGATAATAATTCCCTCCGGTGACCATAGTGCACGTTTCCATGTCACTAGATCGCGTCTGACATTGTTAAGCTTCATGTTCAACTTGTTCTAATTACTACGATTCTGGATCCGTCCGTTAGAACCGAATCACCTTTTACATCTAATTATATGTAACAACTCGCAAAAATCTGAGTAAATATAAAATTTGATTAATTCAATATTTTCTGTAACAATTCAAAAGAACAAACTAGATACTTGAGTTCTTTTATATAATATATGTTGATATATATATATTTTTCCAAACTATTTAACGTATGTGAAATTATTAGTTTTCACAGAAATACTTTGAAATAACTTATAAATAATAAGAAAGTTAAATATTTATTTTATATTTGTCTTTTGAATGGAAATGAAGGCATGTGACTACATGATGTAGTTTGTCGATTATTGCTTTGATTATTACTACACTCAATATTCCATAACAAAAGAACAACTCATATCTCACATAATGGCATGTGCTCTCTTACCTGGCTCTCTATATATATATCTGTTTTAAAACACCGAATAGTGCGATCCAAAATAAGGCCCATAAGATGCTCTGGGTTTTTTTTTAGTTTAATACAAGGAGACATGATCCGTGATTAAATCTTGTCGTTTGCAATTATCAAATTGTGAAACCACAGTTCACTCATGTGAACCAACAATCAATCATAACCATATTAAATATTATATATATATAGGAACACAACACACACACATACTTACACCGACACTCACACACATACTACTATATATATCATACATATATATAGATATATATCTTTCCCTCCTTCCCTCAACTCTCGGCAAAACATATAAACATACATATACGTATGGAATTAGGAGTGTTGAGCATCATTGAACTCCACCACCTTTAAACACTCCCTAGAGCTGCTACTGTTGTTACTGATCGACAACCCACCGCCACCTTCCGAATATCACATCACCGCCTTCGATCACTTATATCACGAACATCACCACCTTCTGCTTTCTCAACACCCCTCACGCAACCACCACCACGTAATACTGCTGCTGCTGCACTACTACTACTGTCCGGTTTTCACCACCACTACAAACTAGCCACCACCTTTATATTACTGCCGCTGCCGCTGCCGCTGTCTAGCTGCTGCTGCTCGTTACTACTGTTGCCAAGTCGTTGTTGCGGCTGTTTGTTTTGCTGCTGCTGCCGAGACTTCTTTCAACACCAAACGACCATCACCATCTTTAAAACTCCATCACCTTTCTGAATATATATATGACGCATACATGCTGATCGACTACATCATCAGGTTAACCAATTCACAAACTCTTGTTTCTTTCTTTTGATATTATCACCACCGAACCACCATTTTTACTATTCATCATCATCTTCGTGGTTGTTGTTGTTTGATGATCAAGAAACAAAACAACACATTATTGCATCGTTAAAACAGATTATTTCCCATGTTGAACTAAAAACAAGAATTATAAATTGGTAATCTGACCGTTAACACCGTTAGATTTTCTGACAGTTTCAGTCCTAAACCGTTATATTTTCTGACAGTTTCAGTCCTAAACCGTTAGATTTCTGACAGTTTCAGTCCTAAACCGTTATATTTTCTGACAGTTTCAGTCCTAAACCGTTAGATTTTCTGACAGTTTCAGTCCTAAACCGTTAGATTTTCTGACAGTTTCAGTCCTAAACCGTTATATTTTCTGACAGTTTTAGTCCTAAACCGTTATATTTTCTGACAGTTTCAGTCCTAAACCGTTAGATTTTCTGACAGTTTCAGTCCTAAACCGTTATATTTTCTGACAGTTTCAGTCCTGAACCGTTAAACTGTTTACAGTTTTAGTCCTTCGTCCGTCATTTGCTTACTAAACTGATGACTCTATTAAAATGGGTTATTCTATACAGTTTCCTTTACCGAAGACTAATACGTTTGGGCTATTCGGGTACATTTCAGACTATTACATACCTCACACTGTTTGACAGGCGTTTCAGGTGAGTTTCGTAAACCCTCCCTACTCAATTGAGATTCGGGCTGAAAAGTGTACATGTTTGTTTAACTGTTGATTGTTGATTTGATTGATTGTATGATTGAATTGTTGATGTGGACATGTTAGCGCATTATTCATTATATAAGTCGCACCGTTAGCGCATTGTTAATTATTAACTATGTAAGCCGCACCGTTGTTGAACGTTATTGATTGTTATGGAACGTTGTTGAACGTTATATGGAATCGTTGTTGTTGAACGTTGACTTGTATTGAATTGTGATAATGTGAAACCTTATAGGTTTTCCTTGGATGTGATTAGTTCTCCTAATCCTCACTTATTGTTAACGGTTGTTATCCGACACGGTTATTCCTTGTTACTTGTCCCTACGAACTCACCAACTTTATGTTGACGCATTTTAGTACACTTTTCAGGTAATCAGGTTAATCAGAGACAAAATGGATGATTATGTGCTTGCATTGCTAAGATTGGACTTGCTTTGGACTTTCTGGATCCGTGATCCTTATTTCCCTTTAACGGGTTATGCTTAGGATCAACTACTATCATTTAAACATTTCCATTTAATATTGATTGAGTGTGTATCTTTGATAGATGTTGATTATTGTATACATTTGAGTGAGTTTGTGGATTGTTTCAATCCTATGAATGCATATAGTTCAACTCTACATAATTTCCATGTCGTGCTGTGCTTTTCTAAGTGATACCCCATGATTCCGCCATGTTGGGGTGTTACAGAATGGTATCAGAGCCGTGGTTGTAGAGAATTAGGTGAAATGACCTAGTCTATAGCCATTGCACCCACATTTCATATTAGCATGCATGATAGGAAATTTTGTGTGCAACGTGAACTGTATGATGCATAAAAATGGTTTAAACGGAGTTCGTAGGTTACTTATGATTTGATGACTTGATTGTTATATGACAACTTGATGGACGTATATGATAGTGTCGGGATACACCGTGAATTGTGGAATTATTTTGATAAACGTTGATGTGTGTGGAATCTTGGATGCATTTATTATTTGTCCCCCAGCAAAATGAAATGATGGCATTAATGGAGTATAACATTCGATAACCCTAGAGGCGCCTGATCAACAAATCTATGGTTATCCTATGTCATATAAAGTTAATGATCTCGTGGATTGCGCCTTGTGGATAAAGTATAGTAGCTAACCTGGTGTGTTTAATGAGTGTTGGTTAGGTGGAGGGTTAGCCGCTGGTACACCCTGTATACATACCCAACCAATACTTAGAGAACATATCGGTACCGAGTTTTGACATCCATTCAATATATTAACGGTGTGGAGGGTTAGCCGATGGTATACCCTGTATACAAACACTTTTAATGTGTCGAATGTTGAAGTTAAAATTCGGACTATGCTTTACTCACCTTGTTATGACTTGACCCTTTTATTTATATAGTGTTGAATGTTTTCATGATTGTATTGTTGATTGTAAATTGTACGATTGCTGAAGCCTTAGATTATTGCCATGATAATATCCCTGTAGAGATAACTATATTCATGCAATGATTTATAAGGACTTGATGTGGAAATTGTGTATTACTTGAAGGTCAATTTTGATATTCAAGTGTGGATTGTGTGGACTTGAATTTTATGTTAATAGAAATGGTAGTACAGGCATAGGGTATTTTGAACGGGTTGGTAATGCGATGGGCTGGCAAATGGTATGCCTTATATTATAAGCATTACCGGATGGCCCATGTCTAAGCTATATTACTTATAATTGTCTACAATTATCAGTCATTGTTGGAATAACAGTACGAGAATAAGATCTAGAATACATGCTTATTAAGGTCTTAGATACTTATAATCTATAATTGTAGACCAATGATTTATTATGAACTATAGACTAAGTTCAAACTTATAGTTACGATTGACTGATAGAATGAGCTAAGATTTTTGGAGACTATAATGTTTAAGTAAAGTGAGATATTATGAAATATTAATAGATCTAGTGTGTTAAGAAGCATTTTTTTACGAACATGGAGCTTAGGTTAGTAATTTGATGAATGTGTTCAAGAAAATGGCTGGAAAAGAGCAAACAGGATAGTAGTAGAAGATTATGAACTTAAGTGATTATATGCAGGAATCAAATCCCGTAGATTTCACCTTATATTGGCCTTGTACCTAGAATAAGAATACATGATTTTACTGAGAGGTACTATTCGCTCATATAACGTAAGCAATGACGTCAAATGAAAATAATTTTTCAAAATGGCCGACAACAAATAAGATATCTGGATCTTGATGGAACAAGATAAAGTAGGATGGCTTTATCAAACTATTTTGATATAAGCAATAATAAAAGTGTTAACTACAAACAAATTATATATAAATTTCGCAATAAAGAAAAGAGGGAAATAGACATACGAAAATCACTAACTGTTTATGTAATCCTACTTTATAGTTTAAGTAGCCAAATTCCTAAATCTATGAAGATCACACATTTATCTATTCAATGCATACTTGTTAGTCCCATGTTTAACCCAATGATCCTTCAAGTCAATTGGACAATCGAGATCGTACCCTGCTAACAATAATTTCTCTATGACCTTTGAGAATGTACTACAACTCATTCTTCTACCCGGCAACCTTACAATACGACTTGGCCCGACATATGTTGGCAACGGATACATGGAATGAGTAGCTGTACAACAAGTAGAGGTCCATCCCTCTGTAGTCCAACCGCGACAGGCCCTAGGTATCCCTGTGCATGAGCATATCGGTGTTGGCATCTCTGATACGTCCATTTCTTCCCCAAATACTACCAAAGTAGTATTTTGTTTCACAAACTGGTAAGACCTTCTTGACCTTACATTTCTTTGGGCTTTAGTGGACGATACCTCTACAGATTTCTTCTTTTGACTATAAAGCTTGCAAATATAAGCCCATGAGTCTTCTACGAGCTTCTCAAACTCGGGTCCATGATTCATTATCGTATCAACCGGTTCCACCCTGTTCGAGGTTGAGACCCCATAATATGTGTCACTAATTGGATTGGGGTATAGTGTGGGCGAGTCTGACATTGGACGTTTGCCTGGTGCCCTGTTACCCTCCTCGGAAGATTCTGGTTGGAATGATGGTTCCGGTTGGAATGTTGATTTCAACTGGAATGTTGCTTCTGGTGTATCGAGAGAGAAGTTTTGATATAAAGGGTTCATTGGGATTGGAGATGAAACTCCATGATGTACTGCATCAACAAAAGTTGGGAACGATGCACTGACATTTTCTGTTGGGGGTTCTAACTGTGATGTTGGTACTGTATTTTGAAGAAGCCAGTTTTGGCAAAAATCATCGATTGATGTTCCCCATTCACTAGTACCAATCATCGGGTTTTGCCATGCGTCCATGATTATATTGAATTATTCTTATCTACAATAAGTTTTGGTCAGACAATTGACATAACAAATACATAAGAAACATTATCAACAATATTATTCTGATTAAAAACACATTCTGGACAACTTAAGACCTGATTTATAAAAATTTATAACAGATTCCAAATATTTCTATAAAATCCCTCTTGATTTCAAGAATTAGGAGTTCTGTCAGAGCTCGACCCTGACATGTTGCTTCCCCCAGCAGCATTTCTTTTTCTTCTCTTAAGTGGTGGAATATTGGGATTTTCTTCTTCTTCTTCAGATGACATGGCGAAAATGGACTTCTCCCTTTGAGAGAGATTATCTTCTTCTTGCTGAGCTAAGGCTCTTGCAAACTTTTCATCTTCTTTTATTTGACGATTTACAAGGATAGATTTCTCCTCTGTTAAAAATTGAGATAAAAGTTTTATATAAACATATAAATAGATAGTATATTATCCAAGATGAGAAAGAGTACAAAAATGTAGCTTACCAAAGAGAAATGTAACCTGAAAGAACGGACAGATGTCCATAAACTACAGAAATTTTAATCATTACTACGGTAATTAGTAATTACCGAATTATATTTTTTTTTAAAAGATAAAAGTTTTATATAAACATATAAATAGATAGTATATTATCCAAGATGAGAAAGAGTACAAAAATGTAGCTTACCAAAGAGAAATGTAACCTGAAAGAACGGACAGATGTCCATAAACTACAGAAATTTTAATCATTACTACGGTAATTAGTAATTACCGAATTATATTTTTTTTTCTAAAAAGATAAAAGTTTTATATAAACATATAAATAGATAGTATATTATCCAAGATGAGAAAGAGTACAAAAATGTAGCTTACCAAAGAGAAAGTCGGATATCTGTTAGAACACAAGCTGGCTGTGAACGGAATAGCTAAAAACAAATTAGCAGATGAAGAACTAAGTAAATAAAAGAGATAGAGAAAGAAGATTTAGTGTGCATTCTTCCATAAGAAAACGCGTTTCTATATAGAGGATGAAAAGGGAAATGTAACCTGAAAGAACGGACAGATGTCCATAAACTACAGAAATTTTAATCATTACTACGGTAATTAGTAATTACCGAATTATATTTTTTTTTCTTCACTGCTTCTTTTTCAAGAACCATATCAATTGCTAATTCATCTTTTTGAACCCTAGATGAATTTTTGATCCAAACTATTGTTTCAGGAGTGATCCAGGTAATATTTGTTTCTTTGACCCGTGGATCGCCTTTAATGATTGAATTTAAGAAAATGAGACAAATGTTATCAACAAAAATATGTTGACTTTTCCAACTGGATAACAGTAGTGTCTTGGTAAAAGAACTTCAAATTTGAAAATAAGAATTATTTGAAAGGCTAAAATTTATGATGGGCGATCAACGATTAAAATAGACAAATGAACTTGGTATAAAAATCTATCAAGACAAATATGGGAAATTATTTTAACTGGGGAATTTCCCTAATCGACAACAATCCCAAAAGAGATCCAAGAAATTTGTATTTCATTATTCATACAATACGGGTGAAACTCGTTACATTATTTTAATGGAAATACAACAATTAGGGATACAACATATTTAAAAACCATACAAAGAAACCCATGTGGCTACAAACAGTAAGGGAACAACGCCAAAGACGAATGCTACTAACCACGGATAAGCCTCATCCAATGGTAGTTGAGCCACAGTAAGTAACCAAGCTATGATAATTATGTAAATCACAATTAGAAAAGGGCTCAACATTTTTGGTATAAGTATTCGTTTTGGTTAGATTCTGAGGAAGGAAAATATTAAGTTAATATGAATGGAGAGATCTGGCTTGTTATCTTATTTTATAGTCTAAGAAGGAGCCGTTTCTAACGGTCAAATATGGAAAGAGAAATAAATTTGAATCCTGTATAGTGCCTTAGTCAGACTTACCTGTGTCTAGACAAATCATCTATACTATACTATAGGAATACTATTATATATATATATAAGTATATATATATATATATATATATATATATATATATATATATATATATATATATATATATATATATATATATATATATATATATATATATATATATATATATATATATATATATATATATATATATATATATATATATATATATATATATATATATATATATATATATATATATATATATATATATATATATATATATATATATATATATATATATATATATATATATATATATATATATATATATATATATATATATATATATATATATATATATATATATATATATATATATATATATATATATATATATATATATATATATATATATATATATATATATATATATATATATATATATATATATATATATATATATATATATATATATATATATATATATATATATATATATATATATATATATATATATATATATATATATATATATATATATATATATATATATATATATATATATATATATATATATATATATATATATATATATATATATATATATATATATATATATATATATATATATATATATATATATATATATATATATATATATATATATATATATATATATATATATATATATATATATATATATATATATATATATATATATATATATATATATATATATATATATATATATATATATATATATATATATATATATATATATATATATATATATATATATATATATATATATATATATATATATATATATATATATATATATATATATATATATATATATATATATATATATATATATATATATATATATATATATATATATATATATATATATATATATATATATATATATATATATATATATATATATATATATATATATATATATATATATATATATATATATATATATATATATATATATATATATATATATATATATATATATATATATATATATATATATATATATATATATATATATATATATATATATATATATATATATATATATATATATATATATATATATATATATATATATATATATATATATATATATATATATATATATATATATATATATATATATATATATATATATATATATATATATATATATATATATATATATATATATATATATATATATATATATATATATATATATATATATATATATATATATATATATATATATATATATATATATATATATATATATATATATATATATATATATATATATATATATATATATATATATATATATATATATATATATATATATATATATATATATATATATATATATATATATATATATATATATATATATATATATATATATATATATATATATATATATATATATATATATATATATATATATATATATATATATATATATATATATATATATATATATATATATATATATATATATATATATATATATATATATATATATATATATATATATATATATATATATATATATATATATATATATATATATATATATATATATATATATATATATATATATATATATATATATATATATATATATATATATATATATATATATATATATATATATATATATATATATATATATATATATATATATATATATATATATATATATATATATATATATATATATATATATATATATATATATATATATATATATATATATATATATATATATATATATATATATATATATATATATATATATATATATATATATATATATATATATATATATATATATATATATATATATATATATATATATATATATATATATATATATATATATATATATATATATATATATATATATATATATATATATATATATATATATATATATATATATATATATATATATATATATATATATATATATATATATATATATATATATATATATATATATATATATATATATATATATATATATATATATATATATATATATATATATATATATATATATATATATATATATATATATATATATATATATATATATATATAGATAAAGTGAATTTGAATTTTGTATAATGTTTTAATCAGACTTACCTGTGTCTAGACAAATCATCTATGCTATACTATAGGAATACAAGTTGTTGGTTATTAAGTATGTACAGATTATAGAATGTTTATATATGCTATCTCTAAATGTTAATCCGGTGGAGGATTGTGTGTAAGTTCATCCTACTCTGTTGAGAGTAGAAGAATTCTGTTTAGAATCATATGAGTTCATCCTACTCTGTTGAGAGTAGAAGGCATCAATTAGGGATGCGCCTTGTATCTTTCTGTTAATTATGTGTGATTGTCTAATGTAGAATAAATACTTAGATGTCATGTTCTCTAATATCGATTTATTGTCATGGAGATAAAACGTAAATCAAGTTAAGTATAATTTTATTCGATACAATCTAGATTTCGAGGGCGAAATCCTTTTAACTGGGGAATAATGTAACAACTCGCAAAAATCTGAGTAAATATAAAATTTGATTAATTCAATATTTTCTGTAACAATTCAAAAGAACAAACTAGATACTTGAAATTATTTTTCAATATATATATTTTTCCAAACTATTTAACGTATGTGAAATTATTAGTTTTCACAGAAATACTTTGAAATAACTTATAAATAATAAGAAAGTTAAATATTTATTTTATATTTGTCTTTTGAATGGAAATGAAGGCATGTGACTACATGATGTAGTTTGTCGATTATTGCTTTGATTATTACTACACTCAATATTCCATAACAAAAGAACAACTCATATCTCACATAATGGCATGTGCTCTCTTACCTGGCTCTCTATATATATATCTGTTTTAAAACACCGAATAGTGCGATCCAAAATAAGGCCCATAAGATGCTCTGGGTTTTTTTTTAGTTTAATACAAGGAGACATGATCCGTGATTAAATCTTGTCGTTTGCAATTATCAAATTGTGAAACCACAGTTCACTCATGTGGACCAACAATCAATCATAATCATATTAAATATTATATATATATAGGAACACAACACACACACATACTTACACCGACACTCACACACATACTACTATATATATCATACATATATATAGATATATATATCTTTCCCTCCTTCCCTCAACTCTCGGCAAAACATATAAACATACATATACGTATGGAATTAGGAGTGTTGAGCATCATTGAACTCCACCACCTTTAAACACTCCCTAGAGCTGCTACTGTTGTTACTGATCGACAACCCACCGCCACCTTCCGAATATCACATCACCGCCTTCGATCACTTATATCACGAACATCACCACCTTCTGCTTTCTCAACACCCCTCACGCAACCACCACCACGTAATACTGCTGCTGCTGCACTACTACTACTGTCCGGTTTTCACCACCACTACAAACTAGCCACCACCTTTATATTACTGCCGCTGCCGCTGCCGCTGTCTAGCTGCTGCTGCTCGTTACTACTGTTGCCAAGTCGTTGTTGCGGCTGTTTGTTTTGCTGCTGCTGCCGAGACTTCTTTCAACACCAAACGACCATCACCATCTTTAAAACTCCATCACCTTTCTGAATATATATATGACGCATACATGCTGATCGACTACATCATCAGGTTAACCAATTCACAAACTCTTGTTTCTTTCTTTTGATATTATCACCACCGAACCACCATTTTTACTATTCATCATCATCTTCGTGGTTGTTGTTGTTTGATGATCAAGAAACAAAACAACACATTATTGCATCGTTAAAACAGATTATTTCCCATGTTGAACTAAAAACAAGAATTATAAATTGGTAATCTGACCGTTAACACCGTTAGATTTTCTGACAGTTTCAGTCCTAAACCGTTATATTTTCTGACAGTTTCAGTCCTAAACCGTTAGATTTTCTGACAGTTTCAGTCCTAAACCGTTATATTTTCTGACAGTTTCAGTCCTGAACCGTTAAACTGTTTACAGTTTTAGTCCTTCGTCCGTCATTTGCTTACTAAACTGATGACTCTATTAAAATGGGTTATTCTATACAGTTTCCTTTACCGAAGACTAATACGTTTGGGCTATTCGGGTACATTTCAGACTATTACATACCTCACACTGTTTGACAGGCGTTTCAGGTGAGTTTCGTAAACCCTCCCTACTCAATTGAGATTCGGGCTGAAAAGTGTACATGTTTGTTTAACTGTTGATTGTTGATTTGATTGATTGTATGATTGAATTGTTGATGTGGACATGTTAGCGCATTATTCATTATATAAGTCGCACCGTTAGCGCATTGTTAATTATTAACTATGTAAGCCGCACCGTTGTTGAACGTTATTGATTGTTATGGAACGTTGTTGAACGTTATATGGAATCGTTGTTGTTGAACGTTATATGGAATCGTTGTTGTTGAACGTTGACTTGTATTGAATTGTGATAATGTGAAACCTTATAGGTTTTCCTTGGATGTGATTAGTTCTCCTAATCCTCACTTATTGTTAATGGTTGTTATCCGACACGGTTATTCCTTGTTACTTGTCCCTACGAACTCACCAACTTTATGTTGACGCATTTTAGTACACTTTTCAGGTAATCAGGTTAATCAGAGACAAAATGGATGATTATGTGCTTGCATTGCTAAGATTGGACTTGCTTTGGACTTTCTGGATCCGTGATCCTTATTTCCCTTTAACGGGTTATGCTTAGGATCAACTACTATCATTTAAACATTTCCATTTAATATTGATTGAGTGTGTATCTTTGATAGATGTTGATTATTGTATACATTTGAGTGAGTTTGTGGATTGTTTCAATCCTATGAATGCATATAGTTCGACTCTACATAATTTCCATGTCGTGCTGTGCTTTTCTAAGTGATACCCCATGATTCCGCCATGTTGGGGTGTTACATTATAGACCGATTAGTGTTTTCCATCCTACTATATTTGTTACACCCGTCGTTTAAAAATATGGATTTCTAAAAACTTCCGCATAACGGCGTTAAAAGAAAGCGGAATTAAAGTTTAAAAGTCCAAACTAACAAATTCTGTTTGGTTTATTCATTAAATGGTGTTACTAGCCATATCGTCAAAACAAGTTTAAATGGAAATCCGTCGGTTGCCCAACATTAAACAACCGACAACATAGTAAATGCAAATAATAAATGTCTAATCATAAATCATTATCTAATGCGAGCAGCCACTATGGGTAAACTACAGCCAGCTTCAAGATCATCTACCCATGCCTCACATCTTCTCACATCTACCTGCTCACTAATGTTGGACCTGAGGGCACAACACGTTTAAAAGAGCAAGTGTTAGCTAACGAATTAGCTAAGTAAGAATAACACATCATTAATAAAACATTTGTCCATTTAAAACTTTATAGAAAAGTCATTTGAATCGTTAAGGCACAAATCACATCATACATTACATCTCACATAACATATCATCACATCAAACATCATCATAATAGGATGGGTCATCCTAAATGTGCCTAGTCATATTTCATATCTTTTTCACATATCATCTTTGCAAGTGTGACATAAGTCACGCATATCATATAACATCTTTGGAATTGTGACATAAGTCACACACATCATATAACATATACATATCATTAAGTGTGACATAAGTCACACCCGACTAGATGGACAAACCTTACGGTTGTACATCAATGTCGTTAAGGAATGGCAAGCCAATCCCGGAGTAGTCCGTATGTTCAAAGACATTGGTGGTTAATCACGCCACCCGGAGATACTCATACCACGTAATTATGTTGCAAGGAGCCACCCAAGCAACCACATATACGCACCCGTCGAGCAAGGGCAAGTACGGGTTAAGCTTAACACTTCTCACATCATTTACGAGCTCGGTTTGCATCACATATAGTTTAGGTGTCCACATTACCTAAACATCATCACATATTCATCTTTTACGTTTGGGCACTTAAACGTGCACGTGACATGGCAACTTAAAGAGTCTAGTAAACTAGATGAACAAGCCATACAATCATGCACATTTCAATAGTCATCAACATGTGTCACATTTCATTACATCACAATACATTACATATCATTTCATAGCATAACATCACATCACATATCATTGGGACTGCATTTCAGGTCTCAATGGTCAATTACATAGCCCATATCACCTCCCGTGTAACCCCGAATACCCTTAAGCAAACAAGATATCATTAGGGAAGTTAAAATATGAAAACCATGCTTTTGTTGAACCCTCAGCGTGTCAAAGTAGTGTATCTTACCTCGTAGAAGCACACAACAAGTGATAACGTAAGTTACCGAACTTTGCAAGTATTCGCGACTACCTATAATCATTAAACGACATAATGAGCTATCAATTACCCACTACTTATGGTCATGACTCAAGCCTAGATACCTATAAACATGACCCATGACAAGACTTGATGCATCGGAGGTTCGTTTAATACTTTAGAGCTTACATAACTCGACGGAACTCGGCATTCACTCACTAAATCAACCTTTCTGGAAACTTGACATCATAATCATATTTTAAAAGCATTACCATTAGAAAATAGACTCTCTCACGATTCCGTGGATAGCTTATTTGTCAAAAACGGAGTTACGGTTCAAAAGTTATGGCCATTTGAAAATTCTGTCGCTATTGCGTCGCAATTGGATAATTGCGTCGCAACTTAAGTCACTGCTTTTGAGTTGCGCCGCAACTAGCCCGATTCTGCACAAAACTCATTGTTTAACCTCCAAAACTTAACCAAACACACCCCAAACGACTCCAAACCTTATAAACGACTTTTGTACCTCAAAATTCATCATTTTAAGACCATAATGATGCAATGAAATCATTGATTAATCCATACTTGATTTGCATCACACAATTAAACGTTTTAGGTCAACGAATCAACCAAAACACTAGTTTAAGACATCAATTGATCCTCTAATGACCTAGATCAGTTATGGATCCGATTATATGATTGAAATGATATAAAATCAATATTGTTATACCTTTACTACCTGTAGATTGCAAGAAGGATGCAAAAGGCTTGATCAAACACTCCCGAAATCACACGTTTTGAAGGATTTTGCAAAGGAATCGAATGGAGAGGAGGGGGAACGGTTTGGAGAGGGTATTAGGGGATTAGAAACTGAATAATGATCAATTAGGTTAATCTAATTAACCCCTAAAACCTGGACACAAGTTTCAAAGCTTACATTCAAGCCCCTCCACTTCACATCTTTACATCTAAGGCTCAAACGACTTATCGAGAATACTCACCGACACATTAAACACATATTAAACATCTTTGGCATCTTAAACACATTAACATATACATTATTTAAGGCATTGAAGCCTCACACATATAGCACATTAATCACACATAAATATTAAATCTCCTAGAGACTTAACGGACACGTAGTGTTGACTTAACGACTCAAGTCAACCGTTAAATAAAAAGTTCAGGATGTTACAATATTAGTCCTAGTGTATGATCATAGACAACCATCATAATTAAACTAATATATTCAGATATAGAATATATAATAATAGTGAAGAACTTATTAACCATGGATCTACGACAAACAGTAATCACAATCCAACAGATCTAACAGATAAAATAAGATAAATAAAAGTCTACATGATCACATCAATCCAAACAAGTATTCAGCCTACTAGTCGGACATTATTAAAGGAATAACAAAGTCTGAAAAGATGAAAGACATTGTTTACCAACTAGAATGTAAAGAAAGATAATAGATCTAGGTTGATGATGAAGATCAAGAGGTGTTAGAAGCTCCAAATCCTCCTAGAAATCTGCAAAATTCGACTTAGGGTTTACGTGTCTCGACCTGGTAGCTGAAAATCTGCTCTCTTTGAGGTTTGAGGGCTCATTGTTCTATTGAAAGGCAATAAGTCGGTTCTGGACCTGGGCCGCCCAGCGGCACTGGGGATGGGCCTCCAGCGACGCTGGGCCCTTCAGTAGTGGTGCCAGCGGCGCTGGCTGCTCCTGCGTCTTCCAGATCTTCTTTGTTTGATTCCCGTTTTGCCTCCTTGTGTCTTGTAACTTCATTGGCCTTCATGTTGAGTTGATAGATGTCATTTACCCTCGTTCGCATCTTCCGTGAACCTGCATTTATATAGAATCCATTAAGTACCAACAGTTCACGAATATTAACTCATTTAGACATTAAAATGCGGTCTAATGATGGGGAAAATTATCACAAAATGAACGTTCATCATACCCCTCCTCTTTCATTATTATCTCTGCAAATATTTTTATTTTCTTTATGAAGAAAACTAAAGAACACGTTATAAATTAATGTTCTTTAATTTTTTAACGACGACACTTTAATCGTCTAGTTGTCAATCCAATCCTATGAATTCTTCTATGCCCAATTTTATTTTGGCACATCATTTGTAAGGTTAAAATTTTGACATTTAAATTATAGGAACAGTTGAAAAGTATAGTAGTTTGCTGTTATATTAAAAGAAAATTTCTTCAAGATCAGAAAAGTGGTACCTTCGGATTAGGTTATAAGTGTAAATTTGGAAAAATTCAAAAAGGAGGTTCTAATCAAGAAAATTAAAAAAAGGTAAATCAATGGACAGCTTTCAGTTACATATTTTGGCCCCCACCACCGACCTTCTTTCCGACCGCAACCACCGCCACCATCACCGTCGTTGAAACCTGTGATTCAAAGCGGGATCTGCTCTTAAAGGTAATAATAATCGATATATTTATCATTGTGAAAAATTAGTAGCTTTAGATTGGGTTATACGTGTAAATTTTAAAAAGAAATTTAAAAATAAGGTTATAAATATATATAACAAAAGAAAATTTGAAAAAGAAAAGGTAAATCATTTGATAGATTTCAGTTACATATCATCCCCACCATCACAAGCCTTCTTCTCTCGATCGTTGTCGCCGTCATCACCATCGTCATTGAAAACTATGATTTGAAGCAGGTTCTGCACTTAAAAGGTATTAATAATTGATATTTTTATCATTATGAAAAAATTTCACTTCATGTAGTATTTAATAAGATGGTATTGCACTGTTGTGAATTGGGTCATAGCTTTTACTTAGCATCCTGTCTGTTAGTTAATTATATATTAAAATGTAGCCAATTTAGTTCAGATTTGGCTAAATGCCATCGTTGAAGCGAAGTAATACAAAACATAGCTTAGTATCCGTACAAAACATAGCTTAGTATCCGTCAATGTCTACAATGTCTAACCTTCTGATTTACCTTTCAAATGTGCACATCGTTCCAAGAAATAGGTAACATAATGGAAATGTATCGGACTGCAAATCCTGGAATGACGGTTCGACCCCGTCCTTGGCCTCGAGGAGTGGTGAGCAGCACGGAACTTGAATCAATCTTTTGCATGCATATAAATATATAATATAGGGGACTAGAAATCTGGAACTTCCAAACCAAAGAAATGCAACAGGAAATGAAATGTTACGCTTCAATAGAATGAATTCGGTAGTATTCTACCCTATGGTAGATCGAAGATCCTGTGCCACTTGAACTCAAATCTATCTTACCTTCAATCCATTGTTGTCCAGCTAACCCATGTCGTGCATCACAAGGGCTTTTTCAGTTTCTTTTTTAGTTGATCCTATAAATGATAACACGGATATTATATAGTGTTTGTAAAAACAACCTTTTCTTATCACTTTATCTACCGCTGTGTAACGCACACACCTTTTACCTTAAAATCATTAAAAGTGAAAAATTTATAGATGGAAAGAATTATGATGGAGGCTAGAGGTTGGGAAAAAACTCGAAACCAAACCGGGTCAAACCCGGGTTTGACCAAAACCGGTTCGGGTTTCGAAAAAAACAGCGGTTTGAAACCGGTTTAGATTTTCGGGTTTCCGGGTCGGGTTCAATTTGTCCAAAGAATCTCGGTCAAAAACTGGTCCATATTTGACCCAAAACCAGATTCATAGTTTCATACCAGTTCGGGTTTGGTCAAACCCGGTATCGGTTGTGTTGACCAAACATCAGTTCGGATTGGGTCAAACCCAATTTTTGCCCACCTCAGGCTGAAATGTGTGTTATTTCTTCTTTTATTTATATAAACTAGAAATATAACCCGCGCATTGCGCGGAGGCACAAAATATGTATGTTTACACTGACATCTTTTGTACATTGTAAAGAATTTAAATGATATCTTAGTAAGTAAATGAATTGATTTCAGGGAAGACAGCCTCTTGAAATGTATTGTTCTTATTGGAATGGATGCACTTTTTTTAATAGATCCTCATTCGCATAGCAACGATTGACCTGCCAAAAAGCCAATGTTACTAATGTTAAAAAAAACCATATATACAACGTAAGTAGTTATCAAGGTTCTTTAGATGATGAATTACATAAAATGACAGAAAGGATATTTCTCTGGTTATGACATATGGTCATGCATCATGTATGTGATACCTTTGTGTAGACGAACGCGGTTAAGTGAGTCCCTCCAAGGAATGTTCCATCTGCCTAAGATGTTGAATAATAACTAATCAAGAGAATGCAAAAAAGTACAGAACTTGATAAGAAACATACTAAAACTTTTACGAATTGCTTGTGATTTCTGATGTAACTTGTAACTGGACACCTTTCACATGAAAACACATTGTGTAACTATAACTAAATACTTGATCATTTTTCTAATAAGTTTCACCAATAACATAATTAAACTTTAAATGCAACAATAAAAACACATATCTGCCTGGGTCATAGCCATCTCAATGTCTCTCTGCTTAACATAAGTCTCAGCCACGTTGTCATTTTTTCATCTGCCACTGCGACACTCAGAACAGTAGAAGCATATAATTTGCCTTCAACTGAAGTCGTATCTAGAAACTTAATCCTCAATTTGACACCAACAGCAACTCTAACCACCTATCCTAAAAACCACTATGAAAGGCATAAAGTAAACCTTATGCGGCCTTAATTTGGTGCGTTCTTTGCATACATGACGACTTCTATTTTTATAGCGAGTTCCTATGACAAAAATTCTTATAAAATGAAAGAATAACCAAAGAACTACACTTCAAATTTACCACTTTTGACCCATATATAAACTGTTTTAAGACCAATGTAAACCTGTCATATAAGGTGATGATATCATTAGATTTTTCTAAAGAATGATATGTAATGATAAGCCTTAAGCACTGATCGAAATTTTAAGAAGTCATATATATCCAACCTAATTACCTACATTAGTCAAATTTACATTGTAAAGAAAGACTTTAAGGGAGCTGGTAGCATAACGAAATGGATGGTTAGGCCGCTACAACTGCTAACATATATATATATATATATAGATATAGATATGAACTAAGAGACATTTAAGAAAACCACAAATTTACAGAGTTATAGAATATTAACTTCGGATGATAAGTCAATGTGAAAAGTAATGGTATCGTTACAACAGTCATTCAAGTTTAGCAAAATATGTAGTTCTAAAAATTGAGTGAAGTAATGAACAAAAGGCATGTCGCAAGAGCAATTCAAAAGAGGTGCTAAAAGTTACCAAAAAGACCAAAACATGTGATTGATGACTACATCACAGATTATACGGTTGTGGTGGGTATCATTGTATGATTTATGAAGTATGAATAGAAAATAGAACATGAACTTGGTTTATGAATTAAAATAGCCTATAGTGTTGGAATTATTCCAAAAGATATTGGCTAATGTTTAACAAATCAAAGCACAAAAATAGTGATGTAAGTTATAATCATCATCCAAAAACAAAGTACACTTTGACTAAATTCTTCTGTTTGCTGTCTATGGTTACAACCTAAATAAAAATAAATACTTTTATATAATTACAATAAGAAGCAATACTTGTAACTTAAACCTAAAGAACAACCCAAAATAATCAAAATCTAATACAATTTAAACCTAAAGAACAACCCAAAATAATTAAAATCTAATACAATAAAAAGCAATACTTGTTCTCGAAAAAAGGAACAGACCTTAAAAGCAGCTGTAGTGAATCAACATGTAGATGCTTTTCATAATTGTGTTGCTATTCTAAGCTTTGTTTTTGTTTTGAATGTCTGATAACCGCCACCTCAGGACCAGAGGATGATTTCACCTAAGCAGCTAAAAAAGTTGATTGATGACGTGAATATGTTGGGTTAAGCGGAGGATGTGGGTGGAAGAGAACCGCACAAGAGAGGATTAGGTCTGGATGGAGAAAGGGGGAGGAGAAGAGATATGGATAAATGGAATCAGGGGAGAGAGGGGTACTGTAGCAATAAAAAATTAATTTTTTCCTACAGTACTTGCTACAGTACTGAGAGTAGAACCGACATTTGTGTTTTGTTATATATTATAATTAGACAGGAAAGCCTCGTCATCCATTATTTTTTAATTTGCACCAGTTATTGTTCTTGTATGATCTATAATCGAAAAGCACAAAACGGTCTATTGTTTGTTTCTACCAGAATCGTTCCCCAAAATCTTTACCTGCCATTAGGTTTTTAATATGATCATTGTCCCTGTACTAATCATCCTTTTACCGTTAAATATTTGTCATTTTTACTAATTTTGTCCCAGCTCCATTAACAACATTGATCATAACTTCGTTACTCTACATGTAGAAAGAAGAGAGCAAAAAACTTCACGGGGAAGATTTGTTACATCGCCTTCTATGTGATTGCAGGCTTATAAGTTGCAGAACTAAGACACATATCAGAAGCCTTCTTGCCGAGTAACACTCTTTCTGCACTCACATTGACCAACTGAAATCAATGTAAACCGAATAAATAAAATAATAGCTTAACTACATTAACAAAAGTGCAAGAACCATCAATAAACAGCCTCCTGCATAAACTATAATAAATGATTAGACGTATGAACTTTTTGAGACTTCCATAAAGCACTAACGCATGACATAAATTTGGCAATAGATGGCAAGTTGTGTTATAGAACTACATTGCAACATGGGTAATAAAACACACAAAAAGAAAAAAGTTCCTGATATTTGCTGTTTGGGCGATTCAAAATATAGTATTCGCCAAACTCGAATTACATTTGCCTCCCACCCCAATGAATATCACAAAAAACGAAATACCTGTACAACCAAGTACAAGTGAGGGAAAAAGTAGTCAATGTCATAACTTCGGCACAACAACCTTTGTAGGAGGCGATTCAGTAGAGCAAGTGGGGGGAAAATAGTCAAGACATTAGCTTCAGCAACCAATAAAGACGCTTAACTAAGACACATATCAGAAGCCTTCTTGCCGAGGAAGGTGGCATTTTAAGATTCAACTTGGGTGTGCGGTACAAACTAATCATACAGAGCCAAACGAAGCAGCACATGTGGATGATGATGATGAAGTACAGAGAAGATGTGAAGCTAAACCATGTAGTCTAACATGTAGAAAGTGAAGAGCAAATGAAGTGGTCGTGTCTCACCCGATAACCAAACCTCACAACACAAGCCAAAAATATATGATAAATGTTTAGCAACCAAAGATACTCATGACAAGTATTAAATGCAAGTAATAGTCGCATCGAATGAACTTAAGCATAAAAGAGACCTCTAAGTTCGGCGAGATGATTAGACACAAAAAAGATGGAGTCCAAAGCACCATCCTATGGCTACACATCCACGTCCAGGTTCAAACACAGTCAAATGTCATCATATATGAACAAAAATAAACCCTACTCCACTTTGATCACAAATTCTCATCAGAATTACATGGATCTTCTGAACCTCCACAGTTTGCTCCAGCTGCTTACACTCTGGAGGAAGAAACAAACAAATTAACTGAATAAAAAGTAAAGAAAGTTTACATTAAATTGTGTGTCTGTCACAGAGTTGCAATTTTTCAGTAGTTTCTTGGGTGTTCACATATAAATGTGCATCTTTAGAAGAGTTGTATATAGCTTGTAACGAAAATAAGACACATCTAGAAAGACAACATACCCATTTGCATAAGGTGAATCACGTCGAGGACGGCGATATGGAGGTGGTGACCTGCTATAGCTACGACCACGACGAGGTGATACGCTACGGCGAGGTGGAGACTTTCTTCCACGAGGACTGTAGCGTGGGCTATAACTCCTGCAAAACATATTACGTTCATCATTGGGTATATTTTAGTCACCCATTTCTTTAATCATATTGCAATGGCTGACCGCCTGACCATTGTCCCGGCAATGTAAGTGGATAAGGCAAAATATATCAAAAAATCTAAATCACCATCATATCAGCAAACTATTACCAAAAATTATAATTCACTGACTTGAATATATCACAGAAGAAGTTAGGTATTTACTCACCGACGCCCGTAACTTGGACTCCTACGGCGTCTTGGACTTGGGCTACGACGATGGCCAGTTCCTAAACCTCGTGGACCAACTTTTGAGCGACATTCCCGGGCAAAATGACCAGGCTCACCACATTCGTAACACTTGAGGTTATCACCACCACTACGAGGAGGTCCACGACCACGTCCTCCTCCACCACCTTCTTTAGAATTATGGGAAAGCTCCACACGCCAACCATTTTTCCCTGTTTAACCAAAATACATATAACAATGGCAAACATATCTTTAATGATCATGATCAAAAAGAAATATTCATTTCACTTGCATATGGTTAATCGATTATGAAACATACCATCAAGAGCCCGAATAGCATCAAGAGCATCCCTGCGGTCATCAAACTCGACAAATGCATAACCAGGTGGTCTCCTAGCAACCCACACACTTTCCAAACACAATAACAGACCATTATCATCATCACTATTATAATAATAATAATAACTACAGTCTACAGGCATTCTTTCCACACAAATAAATCAGAAACTATGGGCGACAATAATTAACTAGTTTATGAGTTCTCATAGTATCTGCCCTCTATATATATATATATATATATATATATAATAATGATAATGATAAATAATAAAACTGACTTCTTAAGAACGCCATAGACGCGAAATTCATCTTCAAGTTCTCGCTCCGTAACTCGCTGATCCAAATTTCCAACGTACACACGCGACATTGTTCTCAAATTTCCTTTAAAAGTTACCACCAAATTAACCTCCTTAAACTTTGACCAAAGTTGATATTAATAAAATACAAATACAGATACAGATCAAATATATATCGCTTGCTTTACCTCGGCCAATCGCTTGTGATTTCAGGCTATCAGAAACCCTAATTATATTTCAAACGAAACTTAATAACAATGAATTGGGGCCGTGGGGCAGATTTATTGTGTAGGTAACAAACGCAAGACATGGGGGCCTGGCCCGTATTTTTTTACTAGCCTTATTAGATTGTGGGCTTTGGGCTTGTCCTTTCATTAAGATATTTTTTTTTTCCTTAAAAAAAAAGAGCAAAACAACTAACAACACCTCCTGAAATTAAGGGTTTGCTTTTCCATATCTTGGATGAGTATAGCAATACAAAAGCCCTCTCTCCAAATTCCAAATGTCTTTGACAAAATTTGAACTCATTCATGACCCCAGGATGAAACCCTTTAGGGAAAAACACTCTGACCAAGACAAAGACCCCAATGGCTTTTATCAAGATGTTACTACTTCATTATTAAAAAGGATGACACACACACACACACATATATATATATATATATATATATATAAACGAAAAAGATTTATATATATATATGTCATATGATATGATAATTTGGACTTTCGACTTAATTGGGTCATTATAATGCATTAGCTCAAAAGTTTTTTTTTTTGGTTTTTCTGTAACATGTGAATTACTTGTGAACAATGAGAGGTCGAGCATGAATTATTTTAATTGGGTCCATGTTAGAAAGCCCTCTTACAAAATAGATCCTCAGTTTAAATCACTCGATGAGAAATCCCTCACCTAAGCCATCCAAATATGAAAATTAAATACAGGTGTTTACCTCCAAATATGTCTAAAGTAAGATTTGGATCTGAGATTTCTTCTGAGAAAACAAATCTCTTTGTCAATAGATCATTTGGTTGCGGTTCTCTTTGTTGGCTACAGGTAACCTCTGGATGTGAGTCGATGAGTAATTTATTATATTAGTATTACGACTATAGGGGATTTTCGGAATTGTTTATCTACAAACGTTTATACGATGAAACTATATATAATGGTACTCATATACTTATAAATAAACATATATTTCTTATAAAATAAGGAGTTTTAGATTATTTTTTTTATACAATGTTAGTTATTATTTATCTGACGAAAGGAGAGACTTTAAGAGTTTTGATTTTGGTATCAATTGATTCGGTAGCTTTGCGGTAAACCGAATTAATGTTGTAACCAGTTTCTTAGAAAAACAAATTACAACTACATAATCTAGTAAGAAATATTTTACTTTGTATTTATTCTTTTGCACATGCATACATATGCATCTATGCTTTCAGTTTTAATTTGAGACGTTGAAATCCATATTTCTTTTTGAGTAGCAAGATATGTTCAATTATAGACTGTAGTTACAGAAGATTGATACAAGTTTTAGAGATGTTATTTATCTACATATAATGTGGAAAGATAGATCATAGATGGTCATGTTCGGTATCGTACCGAAGGCTACAAAATTATAAAAGCTATGAACATCAGACATTCTATAAAAATAGGTTGGAAAAAAGCAATATGAAAACTGGAAGCCAAGAAATTATGAAAATCTATAAAAGTTGTAAATTAGGGCAAACTGGTATAAAACCAAAAATATCAGTACCAAAACCAATACTGAAGTAATGAATTCGGTTCAATATCGATTTTTGATGAAATCAATTTCGGTATATCTCGGTTTTGGTATGGCTCGGTTTCGGTACCATACAAAAACTATCCTAATTGGGACATACAAATGCTACATATTCACAAAAGAGATTAATTTTTTATAATATCTTTACCATGTGATATAACAAACTAGATTAAACTCACACGTTGTGCGAGACTGACTGAAAACATAAATAAAAATACAATAACTGATAGTTACATTATTATTCATAATTTATGATATAGAAAACTGTTAGATTACGACTGATGCAAACAATAAAATTATACTTTATGAATATATGATACACGTCAAATATGTTAAAGCATGACTAATGAAACATAAATATTTATAAATCATAAAAAAATTTATGATATATTTTTTAAATATAATATAATCAATATTTTTCAAAAAATAAACATAATATAATAAACAATTTCATTTAAAAAAAGATAATTATCATTGAACTAATAAAAAAACATAGTATAATGTATATAAACATCTTTATACTCATATAGAAAATAAAAAAATAAATATTAATGATTAGGATTATGATTGATGATTAGAATAAGAATTAATGATTAATATCATACATGGCAACATAAATATAGTAATTTAAATGAAAAAATGATACCTCATTAAAAATCAAATGTGGCAAAAAAAAACTAAAATTGTCACCTAGGAAAAAACATAACTCTTTTAGTTATAGAGAGATGGGGTATTATTATTAAGAGAGAAATAACAATATAACAAAGATGGATGTAACATTGACAATGTTTACATGGAAAAAAAAAATCAAATACAAACAGATTGACAAGTCATTTAAGCCTTGTTTACTTTTCTTTAAACTTAAAAAATCATTTTAATTTTTTTTTTTAAACAAAATTTATACTAGGCTAAAAAATTTTATGTGGTTCACGTGTATCCTCGAACACCACATAGACAAAGACATATGAACGGAATGTTTAACAAGATGTTCGGGGGGAAATTTATTGTTTTCCAATTATTAGGAGAATTAATAAACAAGAACGCACATACATAAAACTATTAAAGTTAGACGTACCATTGATATAACAACAAATGATTGTATAAGAACTTTATTTTTCACTCTCATACATGTCGAACTTTATTATTTATCAACTTGACTTCTCAAATAGCTTAAAATACCAAGTATCTGTAAATGAACATTAGCATCTTAATTAAAACGAACCAAAATTAACAATATTCCAAGAAGTGCCGCACGAGTGTTCATGAAAGATCCTTATCTATTGGAGCCACAGTGAAAATTGAATTGAAGAAGTCGACATTTCATACTATTTTGAAGCAATTTTAATAGTTGTCATTTTGTCTAGAGTGAAAGTGACAAAATCAATGGGGCACAACATTAAATAACTTAATTGAAAGCTGAAAGGGCCAATAATTTTTTTAATTCAAAGTCCAAATACTCTTAGATGGAAAACAAAAAAGTGGGGCAAAAATCTAATCAAATAAAACAATATTTTTAGTCAAGTATCTCTCACAATCCAATAGATACAATCATTTTGACAAATCTTTGTTTTAAATCGACTAATAACCTGTTTATGCTTGCCATCTTTATTTAATTTCTTCCTAAAACATATTGACTAAATAACAAAACCTACTTCCCAAATTGTTCATAAAAATATATCTCGGTTAAAGATAACATACAAACCTTTAATTAGTAGTTATATATCCAATTATTACGAGGATTTGATTGAAAAAAAATTATTAATATATGTAACCTTTTTATTATAGAATTAATAAACATCATCTGATATTTTTTATCTGAAAACATTTTACGTTCTCTAAGTTATAGCCTTATGCCCTTATAGGATATTATAATTTGGGCAAGTTATTAAACTTTCACTAGATCGAGGATTACATCTAATCCAAAACAAATTAGTTGTAAATACATCTTAGATGTTGCATTATTGACTTATTGATGGATTGTGACAACTATCCACAATAAACCAATAATAATAAAAACAGACGATTTTTGGCCTTGCATGTCAAGTTTAAGGACCAATAACAATAATAAAGGATTGAAGTCTTTGATCGAGAATGTTACCGACATAATTAATCCCTTATTACCACAGTAAACTTGCATGCTTGTTAGATATTTTAAAGAGTGCTTTAAATTAAAGTACTAGATACTCGTACCATGTACATATTGATTATATATATATATATATATATATATGACATTATAAAACTGAAAGAATAAAAAATAAAATGAAAATTTTTGAATATACTGAACATTTTAATTCATCGTAATGAACCTTTTTCATAATACATTTTTATGTATTAAACTTTCAAACTAAGTAATTCTAAAATAAATGTTTATAACGATTATCGTATATAATGTTAGAATAAGACTCAATCACAAACTAATTGATTATAAAAAAGCTTTAAAAGATATGTATGAAATCAAATTAGCTTTACTATAGTTACATGGAAATAAATTATAAAATTTTAAAAATTTTAAGCATATAAATAGCTTTGTACGTAATTGTTTTCAAAAACTTAAATCGTATAAGTATTCAATAAATATATATAATAATAATATTAATATATCAACAACATATATAATGACAATAACATATATTTAATATCGTATTTGACATTAAGTAGGAAACTGAGTAGATATATAGATTAATCAAAATAATAATAAAAAAAATTAATAGATCTAAAAAGACACATGTCGATCAAAGAATGCGGCACATGTTATTCAAAGAATACTTTAATCTTGTTTTAGTATATTGGTGGATACTCTTTTTTAAAGAAAATGAACTGTGTATTTCAGTTTAATTCTGAATATATCTGGAATTTTAAAAATGCATTTTAACAGTAATGATTTTCTTTTAGTTTTATAATTATAAAGCGTGCCCCTTTTTTGTGATCTCAACTTTAACGTACACATTAACGAACGTTAGATCGAATAGATCGATTCTCTTGTAATTCATTACTTAATTAGAAGACCATATCGAACTTAGGAAACTACAACTTTGCGTTTCAAGACTACCAACGTTCCCCTTTTTTGTGATCTCAACTTTAATTTAACGTACACATTAACGAACGTTAGATCGAATAGATCGATTCTCTTGTAATTCATTACTTAATTAGAAGACCATATCGAACTTAGGAAACTACAACTTACTTTGCGTTTCAAGACTACCAAGGTTTTATTTATATTCTTGATTAAATAACTCCACATATATACGTAAAATCCATTAATTAATTATATTACACAATATATATGTGAAAGATTATTTCATCTTACTTCTTTCATATCTCGCTTTGACAAGGCTTGAGTACGGTTATTGTTATTGTTGTTGTTGTAGTATATATGTGAAAACCACATCTTAGATGGATAAAACTCATGAACGTACACGAGGGACATTATATATATTAGTTAGCAAGTATATATAATTGGTTGATGGTAATTAGTTATTATGATAATAACAACTTAATTTATCATTTTATGACGTATTTTCATAATATTTAAGCGCATTTAGAGAGAAATGTTATAGATTTGAACAACAAGATCGATAATTCGATAATCGTTCAATGAATATGATTATTTGAGGTCCACAAAAGTCGAGTAGGCCATAAAAGACTTCGTCTCAAGCGTTGGATATATGAGTGGGACTTTCATGTATATAACTTATCTGTATATAGATTATAATCATATGGGGTTAATGAAGCAATTATTGATATTTGTTTGATATTTCATTCAACAATACTCGTTCATTCGATGATGATCAAATGATATCAACTATCCAAATTCATTCATTCGATGATGATCAAATGATATCAACTATCCATGCTAGATGAAGCCACAATTTGTTCAATAATCCCCATCACATTATATAATAATAATAATAATAATAATAATAATAATTATCGCTTCCCACTAATTTCTTGTAACTTTTATGAATTTTAATAAAATGATGTTTTTATAATAATAATAATAATATAATAATAATAATAATAAATAATAATAATAATAATAATAATGTTTTTATTCCGAAAGTTCTCTATGACTCAAGACATTGGGGCACGTGCTTCTACTTATATTTTCATAGGATTAGTTTTGCTATAGCTAGAGGTGTGAGAGCTCAGTATCGAGGCTCCCCACTTAATTTCTTATAACTTCTATGAAAATTTAATAAAAGTATTATTTTTATATAAAAAAAAAAAAAAAAATAATAATAATAATAATAATAATAATAATAATAATAATATAATAATAATATATATAAACATCAATTGTTTACAAGAAGCATGAAACATATATGTGAGAATTGAAAAGGATGGGAGGAGAGACTTGATTATGGGAATGTGGACATCCTCCCTTTTCATTTATCCCTCTCACCTATCTTTTTTAACCCTTTTGGTGGCGACAGTATTATTGGTGATGGTGGTGGTGTCAAGTGGTGTAAGTTGATGTAATTGTGATAGTAGAATATTTAAAAAGATAATGGCTTAAAGTGTTAATTATTAAAATAAGGGTTTAGGGTGTAAATTAATTCATTAAGGGCAAATTTGGTAATTTTATAAAAACTCTTTCCATAGTGAGTGTTTATTAAGGGCAATTTAGTACTTTCGTATGTAACATTTGAGTAAAACTTTTTATTTGTAGGGGGTGAATAGTTTTTACAAAGAGTATAGATAATTGATACAAATTAAGGTGGAACTATGAAAGGACCAGAAAGCATCGTCTCAACCTCCAACATTTTCATTTATATATGTGTTTATATTAAATATAAATGTTTATACGAGTACAAAAAATTTATATTATCGATTGATCGAACTTGTCCTCACATACAAAATAGTTAACGTTCTCCCATGGCTTTAGAGGTAGGTGGCTAGAAAGGAAGAAACAATGAATGTTGAGTTATCTTTGGTGGCATACTAACCTTATCCTACATTTCTACTCATACATCTAAATTACACTGAGATTGAACACAAGATTTCCAAGTGCTAAAACCCCTATAAATACTCAACCCCATAAATATGGAGAGTAAGACAATACCAATTCCAAGCTACACAAGATCAAAAATTATTATTATATGTTTTATTGTCATATAAGATATAACAACATATTGTATTTGTTAATATAAATGAATCCATAGCTGAGTTGATACAAACATTATACAACAATAAATACACATAGATATATAGGCGATACCAAAAAAAATGTAAAAAAAGACAAAACTAAAGAATTGAAAAATAAATCTAAAGAGAGACTAAATTTAAAAATTTATAAGAAAATTATAAAATTTATGGTAATTTTCAACTTCGAGAGGGACGTTGGCCCCTCTTACACCTTTTGGTATCAACTCTGACATTATTATACATTTATACACATGCATAATATCTTTTTTTAAATATGTCACATGGACGAGATTTATTAATTTTTCAATGATTTACCTTTGCATAATTACCTTCTGAAAGTCATTTCATTAATAAAATTATTATTATATGTTTTATTGTCATATAAGATATAACAACATATTGTATTTGTTAATATAAATGAATCCATAGCTGAGTTGATACAAACATTATACAACAATAAATACACATAGATATATAGGCGATACCAAAAAAAATGTAAAAAAAGACAAAACTAAAGAATTGAAAAATAAATCTAAAGAGAGACTAAATTTAAAAATTTATAAGAAAATTATAAAATTTATGGTAATTTTCAACTTCGAGAGGGACGTTGGCCCCTCTTACACCTTTTGGTATCAACTCTGACATTATTATACATTTATACACATGCATAATATCTTTTTTTAAATATGTCACATGGACGAGATTTATTAATTTTTCAATGATTTACCTTTGCATAAGCTTTGAAGAATGTTCAACTTAATACAACTTTGTGAGTCTTTCTAAGTTTGTATTTAGATAAATAAAAAACTTTATGAAAAGAATAAAGAAAAGTATAAAGTTGGTGAAAGATTGATAAGTACGTTGAGAAAATAAAAAAGGTAACAAACTTAATAAAAGGTGAAAAGCAATGTGATCTCCACCCATGAGTTGTGAATGCACATATAAAGGCAATTCCTTCTTCTCCTTTTCCCACCAACAAACTACCTTTTTCTCTTTTAATTTCTTAATTTCAAAAGTTATACACTTATACATAGTATTTCTCAAGGTTTACAATTTAGTTTAAATAAATATTAGACTTACAATACAAAAAGATAAAAAATTAAACTTATACGAGCATGGTACCCGCGCAATGCGGAGGCGGTGGTGGGGAAGGCGGTCTAGTGGTGTCGGTGATGGTACTATTGGTGGTGGTGGCGGTGTCAAGTGATGTAAGTTGATATAATTGTGATAGTAGAAATTTTTAGAAGATAATGATTTAAAATGTTAATTATTAAAATAAAGGTTTAGAGTGTAAATTAATTCATTAAGGGCAAATTTGGTATTTTATAAAAACTCTTTCCATAGTGAGTGTTTATTAAGGGTAATTTAGTAATTTCGTATGTAACTATTGTGTAACTATTTCTAAAAATACTACTTTTTAACAATCAAATCTTGACCCTAACCTTATTACTAACTCAGCGAGATTAATTTTGTTCAATAATCATTCCTGATAAGCATTTGGCAAGACTCAAAATATTAAACCTTCCACTTTCTTCGTAGGACGGAAACAAGGAAAAAAACTCCCAGCCATCCATTATGTGTGAAAGATCGTTTATAGTATTTATTTTAAAATATAGGCTTTTTTAGGGTTTAGGTGTAGACTTTTTTGGGTTTCTGGTAAACTAACAGTAAACATGCATATTCGCATGGACGACGGAAATGGATCATTTTACCAACTAAAACTGCTTTGGCCAAAAGGAATATCCAGGTTAATTTCATCTATTCTTAATTTGTCGCTTGTTTAACCAGTTTCAAGAGTCCATTGAACAGCTATCAGTATCGTGTAAATGGAAGGAGGGGAATAATATAGTTTGCTTTGATCAAGTCTCACCATCATGGCATGTATAGTTGCTCAAAGAAGAAGTTCATAGGCTAAGCTATCTCTTGTTTCAAAGCCGTATGTGCAAATCAACATGACTTGACATGAGAGAGCTGGACTAATTAAGTTGAAAATCCAATCACATTACAGTTACTTAAGTTGGGTCACTAAACACAATTCGATCTGGTCCATGTGGTTTACATTTGTTGATGTCTGAAAATAGCGAGCAAGAGGTGGTCTTTAATGAGTTTGTATTATGTTTTTCTTGAATATCCTAAATTTGTTTCCATCCATATTTATTCATTTGAAGTTAAGATTCGGACAATTTGGTGGTTGATTACAACTTTTAGTATTTTTTTTAGGGGTTTTGCTAAACGAAGCCCTAAGGGCTTTCGATAACGTGCATTAAATAGTTGTACACTTATCATAAAATTCAGGGGGTAGACTTTTGATATGGAAACGTACAAATTTTTTATGCACGTTAAGTGAAGCCCTCATTTTCCTTTTTTTAGTAATAATGGAAGTTATACTTGTTTTACGGGAAAATTAATCACAAGAGCTGATCACTCGCTTTGATTACCCAGAGTCAAAGCATATGAGCCTCTGTGGTCATTAGGGTATCATTTTTAAGGAATAAAGATAGAACTCTAAGTTTTTAACTTTTTGAGACACATGCCCAACTAATTGATCACCAATCTTATTGGTTATATGTACTTTACGTACTTTTAGTATACTTAGCAATTTGCTAGTTTTGATATTAACATACTTTTTGTCTTAGAAAAAAAAGAAGTTTAGCTAAAAAAAATAAAAAGGAAAGATTTAAATCAAATAGAAAGACAAAAACCATGAAAACCTTTAAATTATATATTTAAATGCATAAAAAGGTAACATGTTTTCCTAAAATTCCTAAAGAGGGTAACGTATTTATGTTTTGATTATTAAAGAGACTCTGTTTTCAAATTGTATGCAATAAAGGTAACATCGTTAGTTTTTAACGTTAAACATTCATTAAGTGTCAACGTGACATGTCACATTAATATTAACATAGATAAAACTATATATATATATACACATTAAGTTTAAAAATATTTTTATTTTTACTAATGCAAAATTATTTTATAATATAAATAAAAATATCTAAAATTAAATGTAAAAAAAAACTCCAAAATTGAGTCAAAACATATAAATTGGAAGAAAAAAAATAACTTTTATCCAAAGTGCATACTAATAATCAAAAATTATTACTATTATTATTATATGTAAGAAAAAAATTTAGTAAACGTTGTAAGTTAAGCTAACTAATAATTAAATAAGAAGACTTGGGAGATAACCTTTCGGAATGAGAAAGAATAATTTAGAAATAAAATTCTTTTTTGGTTCCCGTGTTATGTGACGAAAGGTTTCACAAATAAACAATAAAGAACAAACCAACAAACAAAAAATATCAATTTTATTTCTCTACCTACCTATAATAATAATGATAAAAATTTATTATTAAGTGGTTTAGATTTATGCATTTATTGGATAATTAGTTTTAACTTTTAAGTCATTTTTGTGTAACGTTTATGATTTTTTTAGTATTATGTTTTGACAAGGCGTTTAAGCTATATAAGAAACAATACAATTAAATAAAGAAAATGTCTCATCACCAATAAACGTTATGATAAACTAGTTTTTTTTTTATCAACGACGTAGTGCACGTATCAACATCAGCCCAGCGAAACGATACTACCAAAATTTGACTTTAAAAAAAAAAATAGTACCATTTCAAGTTACATATGCAAAGTAAATATAAAACTCATATAAACAAATAAAAAAAATGAATGCGAATCTTATAAACTTATATGCAAATCACACCTTGTATGCAAATTTTATAAAACTCATGCACAACCTGTATGCACATTTTATAAACCTCATCATATGCAAATCACAGAATCATATGTAAACCATTAGTTTTTCTCATTATGCAATTTAAAAACAAATGACCTGTTTGACTAATAATCATCCTTGACTATCCAATTGTGTCTCAAAACCAATCAACACAATTCTAACATAACTTGCCAACTAACATATTTAACCCAATTGACAAAATGCCATTAAAAAGAAACAATTGACATAAAGGAGTGGCGGCGCAGGCGCGCAGCTTGTTGCCCGTTTGCCTTTTATTTCTATGTAAATTACTATATCTATTAATGAAAATTATAAATCCTCCTGTGATTTAACACCATATAGGTGTATACTTAATATAACCACAATAATTCAAGACTCGAAAACTTGACATTACACTTGTTTCTCCAAAATGACAAATAACATATCATGAGTCAAGAGTTCAAAAGAATCACTAAGTTTCTAACAACAATATTATTTTTCGCAAATGGCAAAATACCTTCAAATCATAAATCAACTTCACGCTCTAGAGAAGCTTTTCTTTAACTTAACTTCCATAACCATCTAAAAGGGAAACAACTAAAACAATAAGTTAATGTTTAGTGAATACAACTACATATGTTTACACATACAAATGAGGACAACACATAAGGACTATCGTATAAAGCCTATGATACCGTCATACCATATCTTGCATACACTCCTTCATGCAAAATCAGACATATGGACCCATATAACGACAATATAATCAATGCGCCATACTCGCGTATAATCAAACAACAATGGCCACTACTTAGGCCTAAACACGTCGAATCGATTACAATACATGGAGTCCACCATCATATTGTAATCGATCCAACACACATATAAGCTATACAAAAGTACTCACGTCCTACGCGAAAACCAAATCCAAAATGACCACAAAAACAATTATTATCACTTTTAACCTATCAATAATCAAAATACGCATATTTTGAGGTCATATATCACAAACACATCATATGCAAGGCCATCTATCTATAAATCAGTAGCATTTCTATCATTACAACACTCATTCCAACTTGCATTGTTATTGACTTGACTCACTTTACGAATCTTATTTTTATGTGAATAACACATATAACTATGCCAATTTTGGCAAACGGGCATGGAATATTTTATTCTGAAAAAATAAAAAATGAAAATTGTATTTTTAAAATATGATGAAAATGATGAAGAAAGAGGACAAAGCCAACAAGGCTCTTTTTTAGTAAATATTATGACGGTGTTACGGGGCAAATAAAATTTGTTTTTCATATAATATAGTGGAAGAGGAAATGAAATACACAATTATGATGAATAAAAAAAGAAAACATGTTTGTTTCCCTATTTGGAATGAAATAGTTTATTTATTTTTCTATCCATCATAGAGTGGAATTGTAAAATTATGAATATGGTCTTCTAACTTCTTTATATATACTTCGAGGATCATTACAACCAAATATTAGTCGATTTATGTATACTTTAAATGATTAATAATAGAGATGTACCTTGTATAAATATTTATCTTTTTTAGAAACTACTTGATATATAATCTTTAAGTATTAATTAAGGTTAAAAAATAATAGGTTGTATATTGGGAATTTAATACTTGGAAAAAAAATAAATAATAATAATAACAAAATAACAATAGAAAAAAGAAAAGAAACTTGTTCGAACAATATAAATGCCTAAATGTATCTTATATGGATTGGATTATCATCATACATTTATAAGTTTTAGAATTTGTAGTAATTAATTAATAATAATCATTAAAAGCTTAAAAATGTTAATTATACTTAATTTAAGTATTTACTTAGATTTATCATAAAAATTTAAAGGTGTAATTTGGTGATGAAAAACAAAAAGAAAATGTAAATTTATGAGACTTTTTTTTTAATTTTATTAATATAATTAATAATTAAAGTTTATTTGTGGATAATTTAATCACATGTTTAATAACTTGTTTAAAAATCGGGAAGATTGTGTAATTGATCAATTGAGGTTAAATTAGTTGTTTTTTAATATATATTAGTAAATTAAGATTAAGATAAGTTTAAGGTTAAAATAATATAAAAAATAAAATAAAATAAAATAAAGATTAAGAATAAGATTGATAATTATTCTTCACTTTTTAATAAGATACTAGATTTTAGGCCCGTGTCAAATACACGGGTTTTATAACATTATCAATATAAGAATTAGTATATGGAATAAAAAATAATACTTGTACGTTAAAATGTAAAAATATACTTAATTTTTTTTTGAGATATTCAAATGTAAATACTGAATGCTAAATCATATTCAAGGTTGAATGGTGTAGCAGGGTTTCTTTTATACAAACTCTTCCAGGGAAGCAATATCTTAACTTTGATTACACAATTGACCGAGTTCTCATTGATGTCTTGCAAAAAAATATTTTTATTTTCGTTAGTCATGGTTCTTAAGAACAATAAAAGTAGCAGTTGGTTCATGGGTTTTCAATGATTTCGTGTGTTGTGATTTTATTTGTAGGGTTCAGTTTATATATGAAGAATCTGTATACTAAATATAGTTTGATTTCAATTCCTAATAATAACAATGATTATCCTAATTATAGTGTGATTATAATTACTAATAACAACAATATAAAATTAATAATTATTTTTAAATTGGGTTAAAGTGTAAATTGGTGATGGAAAATAAAAAAGTGTAAATTAATTATTTTTAAATTGGGTTAAAGTGTAAAATTGGTGATGGAAAACCAAAAAATGTAAATTAATTTAGACATGTGTTGATTTAATTAATTTTAAGAAATTGAGGTATGTGATTGGTTAATTGAGGTTAGGTCAGTTGTCTTTTAGTATATATAAGGATAAGGATAAGGATTCAATTTCAAAGAAGTTCTTAGGCTATAAGGAGTGGGGCAACTCCATGAGGATGGGACTTGCGTCATGTGGCGCCATGTCACCATGAAGAATTTGTTAGAGAAAGATGGGAGTGAGGCAACTTGCTATGTGGGGGGACTTGTGACACTTGTCACATTCCAATCATTTTTTTTTATTTTTTTCTTTTCACCTCCATTTTTTTATATAAAAAAATATTCATCTTACTATAAATAAAATACAAAGTAACTAACTATTACATAATTATTAAAGTTCAAATACATGATTAATAAAGTTCAAATACATGATTAATAAAGTTCAAATACACACCATACAACAAAATAAAATACAAACTAGTCGTCATCGCTAAAGATGAAAACTCATCGATATCTTCCATAATTGTTAAATAATGTAGTGTATGTTTTATATAATTTTGGGATGTATGTTGGTTTTGTTTTGGTTTTGTGTTGGTTGTATGTAAAAAAAGGATGTGGGTGTATGTATATATAGAAAGAAGAAGAAAAAAAGTTGAAAATTAACCGTTGAAGGGCCACACACGGAAAACAAGGCACGGTCACATGAGTTTTTTGGACGAAATATTTTTTCCGCCTGGAAGGTGATTTGGGCGCAATCGGATGGGGGGATTGGTGTAGTGGGCGAGATTTGGGCGAAATGGAGGGGGAATCCGCCCCACTCCATAAAGTCTTAGGACTTTAAGTAACAAACCATACATAAGTTTTACCTTCTTTTTCAACCCCGTTTGTGTCAGGGCTTATCAACTTATCCAAAGCAGAAGTTAGACAAACAATACCATCTTCTTACCTTAGCATAAATATACAAGTGATTCTAACAACACACACAAAAATAATCATTCTTTGTGGTAACGAACATGTGTCCCTTCCCACAAAAACGTGTTAGTTGAGACCAACTTCTTCTATATATTTGACCCCACTTCTTTCTACTTTCTAGCACTATATTGGACTTTTACTTTAATTACTTTAATATAAACCCTATTTATTTCTTTATTTATTTTTGTATAGATAACGTATATTAAAATTTAAACACGTTTAGTACAGAAAATTCCAGAACTTGAATTACTTCTTATATTTATCTCTTTTTTATTTAAATTTGTTTTCCCCTAACAATAGCTAAACAACCGTTAAAAGAAATCCAAAAACCAATTTTTTTGCCATATTTATATATTCATTCCCTTTATTATTAACATACTCTAGGGGTACCAGGTAGATGGCAGGTGGTGGTGGTGACGGTGGCGGTGGTGGTAGTGGTGGTGGTGACAGGTTGTAGCGATGGTAACGACAATAACGGTGTGATTATTAATATAAAAATAATTGTGTAAACGGATAATAATTATTTTAAGATTTGAAGAATGTCTGTTGTAAATAACTTTTAAAAGTATTATAAATATATTATGTGAAGATATGTAAATTAATGAATAAAGAAGAGAAGTTTTTTGGGTAGATAGAGATTGAAAAATAGTTTAGGAGTATTTTGGATAATTTGTGTGTGGGTTGAGAAATGTTAAAAATTAAGGGTATTTTGAGTTTTTTAAAGATAGAAATGTTTAAAACGGAAATGTAGTTTGTTTTATAAAGAGATAAAGATATAAAAAATAAAATACTTACACACATCTATAATATAACTAAAAGAGAAGGTTGGGGTACACTTGGCACCCCTAATCCCCCTCCTTTAGCCTAATACTCCCTTCTTATTAATCCTCTATTTTTTTAATATTTATTTAATAAAAAATGGCTGACCTTTAATAAAAAAATCCTCTCTTTACGGACTACAGCATACAAAATAAAAGGAAAAGAAGGCCCAATCCTATTCTTGGCCTATTCTGTTTTTGGCGGCTGGACTTCACACGGGATAAGGGGCAGAAGTCAAGAACCCGACTAATTTTTTTATTTATATACTTTGTTCATATTTAATCATTATTATTATTATTTAACATTGAATTCTTATGTTATTGTTATTATTATCTCTTTTAATTTAGTTTGTTGTCCATTATAGGTTCATTATGTCTTCTTCTTCAACAACAAAAAATAAGACCACATTAGTTCATCTTGAAGATCTTAAGCCAACACATGTTAACCATCATCTACGACTCCGTGTTGTGCATGTATGGACTGTTTCGGAGTGGAACAACCCGAAGAAAATCAAAACGTTCGAGATGGTCTTTGTTGATGAATTGGTATGTATTTTTCAAACTATATACTCTACACTTTTTATTTCTCTTTTTATTTAACTAAAGTTGAGAAAAAAAAGGGTAAACTGGAATCAATATTTATATGCAGTTAATTTTTATATGTTTCTTCTTTAGCTTTCGTATTGATTAAGTTGTGATATTAGTCATACACTTTTTGTTTCTCTTTTTATTTAACTAAAGTTGGAAAAAAAGGGTAAACTGAATCAATATTTATATGGAGTTAATTTTCATATGTTTCTTCTTTAGCTTTCGTATTGATTAAGTTGTGATATTAGTCATACACTTTTTGTTTCTCTTTTTATTTAACTAAAGTTGGAAAAAAAAGGGTAAACTGAATCAATATTTATATGGAGTTAATTTTCATATGTTTCTTCTTTAGCTTTCGTATTCATTAAGTTGTGATATTGGTCATACACTTTTTATTTCACAATTATTATAAGATTTATATATCTTTAGACTACCCGTCCAATGGACGGGCCTGAGCACTAGTATTAATATATATTTATTTGTATATTCATACTCCTCTACAGCATCACCTTTTGAAATAATAACTCAAAATGCTCCTCTTATTTTACTCAACTAATTTAAATATTTTGATTTAATATAATAATAATACTTTTAGTGAAATTAATTACAACTACACTACCGTCTTTTATATCCATTACTTTAAATTAATAATCGTACAGCTATCAACGTTACCATTGTCACCATCACCCATCGCATTACGTGGTTACCTTTCTAGCTTGTAAGTAAATCTAAATCTCTATCTTTTTTTTGAAATGCAATTAGGATCACTCACGACACCACCTTTTGCAATTAGTGGCAGCCACGCGATCATCCTCAAATACCTTTCAGGAGGAAACCAAATAATTGGAAAAACCCCCTATTTACAAGACTCGAACCCGTAATGTATACACATACAAGGAATTTATCCTATGACCACTGAGTTAAAGCTGTTGGAAGCTCTAAATCTCTATCTCACACGGACGCGTACACACGTTTCCCTTCCACTATCAAACGCTATTAGTATTACTAAATAAATTAAAACTGAAAAATATACATTTACTAATAATAAACAAATAAAGAAAATACAGTTTTTAAGCTAAAAATTAAGCACTTTAATATTTGTAATGTTTCCGTATTTGGTTGGTGATGTTAGTTCAACTGCTATTTGAACACATTAAACAAACACTTTTCTTCATCCATTACCATTAGGGACACAGAGAGAGTGATATTATTCTCTTTTATCTTTCTTTCTTTCTTTCTTGGTGTTTCATAACCAACTTCCTTCCTTCCGAGTTTTACTAGTATATATTCAGTAATCTTTTTACAGGGTGGGTTGTTTCTTGTAAATTAATTTTTGCTAAATGGGTTATATGCTAATAAAGGTGCCATCTTTAGTGATTTAAAGACAATTTATAATGGATCTGGAAACTGGGCCTCATAAAAATCAGTTAAAGGTGAGTTGGGTTTGTTTATATTTGCTTTCTTTCTTGTTTTCAAGAATGCCCATTTGATTTTTTTATTTTATTTTTCTGGTTGAACAGAAACAGTCATGGAAGGCAGTTTTGACATTGGCATACCAAAGTTTAGGGGTTGTATATGGGGATTTAAGCACATCACCATTATATGTGTTTAAAAGTACTTTTGCAGAAGATATTCAACATTCAGAGACTAATGAAGAGATATTTGGGGCACTTTCTTTTATATTCTGGACACTAACTTTAGTACCTTTGTTGAAATATGTGTTTATTGTGTTGAAAGCTGATGATAATGGTGAAGGAGGCACATTTGCACTTTATTCATTGCTTTGTAGACATGCTAGAGTCAGTTCATTGCCTAATTGTCAATTAGTAGATGAAGAATTGTCCAGTTATAAAAAGGAAACACAATCTCCCATAGCTTTGACTTCTTTTGGGTCAAGACTTAAATCTACTTTGGAGAAACATAGAGTCTTGCAGAGGTTTTTGCTTGTCTTGGCTCTTGTTGGTGCTTGTATGGTCATTGGTGATGGTGTTCTTACTCCTGCCCTTTCAGGTTTGTTTTCTCAAGTTTTTTTTTTTTTTTCAAGTCCATTGGTGGTGTTTCATTTCATATTCATGGGATTTTGTCTTGAATTTTTCGGGTTTTAGTTCATTTTTCTGGGGTTTTCTCAATAATAATGGACTTTTAAAGACCATTATATTGTTAAATTGACAGTGATTTGTCACCATAAGTCTTGGGCTTTTATTGGAATTCAAAGATTAGTAGTTATCTTTTGGAGTATGCATAAATATATTTGTTTTCTTTACTCACCGTGTCACCGGATTGATTCGTTGTTGTGATGATTTTGCAGTATTTTCAGCGGTTTCTGGTGTAGAGCTTCAACTAGCCAAAGAGCACCACAAATGTAATATTCGTCTTATACCTACCTTAATTTAAGTTCTCAACAAGATGTTATTTGCCTTTAGTTTGTGGTCTATTAGCATGAGTAGAATATTGTCATTCTTGCCGGGCAAAGGTTCCTTATTTATTCAAGAACTGTTGAAATGGAAAAAGTTAAAACTTCCCATCGAATAAAATAGCTTATAAACATACAAAATGCCTAGTTTAAACTTTAAGTAACTTGTGTAAGAAACAAGATAAATCATCCTTGCTCTTTTGTTCCTTCTTTGCGTGTAGATATTGTTGATAAATCCTAGGTTGGATCTTATACCTTTTGACAAATCCCAAAACCTCGGAGATCCCTTACATTTATTGGGATGATTGACTTCTGGTTTAAGAACTTTTCAAACGCTAACTGAAGTAATATGTGTTGCCAGTATTGTAACGGGCACCAATTTTAACTTTAGTATGTAGTTAACGGTATAACCAATGAGTTTGCCCTGTTGTGTCTGCCTTTGAAAGGGAATGAAAATGATGTAAGAACTACGCACTTTCATTTTTCAATGAGTAAACCATGTTAAATGAGATTATGCACAAATTATTTCCAATTATTATATGTCAATCTATCCAAGTAAGTATGTAACCAAGTTAGGGGGATGTTTGTTTGTACTTCTTGTAATTAACTATTGCCACTTGAAGAACCTAATTCTTGATAATTAGTTAAATAATTCAAAGGATGGTAGTTAACTCTACCAATATCTTGATTTTCTTATGATTTTTAAGTTTTTGCGTTTAGTGGCATAACTTATGCAATGGATCACATATCATCTAGCACTACTTAGAGTTCACATTACTTCAAAAGGTTATTTATGGTTATGAAAGCAACGGTCATCTCTCCATTAGCTTGAAAAGAACCACGTGTCCTTGAGTTGTAATTTTTGCATATAAAATGGTTACCACTAGTCTCCATTAGCTTGAATAGTACAACTTGAGGGTCTACATCTGATCACAGGACTACATCTATGTGTAAATTAACACGAAACTATGAATATTGATAGAAGGAACTGATGTATTGCTGCAGATGTAGAAGTCCCAGTTGCGTGTGTCATACTGATAGCATTGTTTGCCCTGCAACATTTTGGCACCCACAGGGTCGGACACTTGTTTGCTCCTGTGGTTATATTGTGGCTCTTCTGCATCAGCTCTATCGGTTTATACAATATTATTTACTGGAACCCTCACATCTACAAAGCACTATCTCCCGTTTACATGTATAAATTTCTCAAGAAAACTCAAACTGGAGGCTGGAAATCTTTAGGTGGTATCTTATTGTGCATCACAGGCAAGTACAGTGTTAAATTACATGTATAAACCCATTTGTTTTCTAGAAACAAAGTTTTCATTTCTAAAAACTGTGTTCCCTCTTCCAGGCTCGGAAGCCATGTTTGCTGATCTCGGACACTTTTCACAGTTGTCTATCCAGGTATGTGAATGCACAATGTTAGGTGCAGAAGTGGCAGAACGGTTTATCTAATGGGTTGGGTAATGGGTTTGAGTCAAACAAGGTAATGTTTCATAATGTCGAGTTCACCCGAAGTACATTATCCATTCTACTAAAACTCTTCTATGAATCATTTTATTTAGTGTGATATTGATGAGTAGCAAAACTATAGAATTATAACTTTTTGAGTAAAATGATTAAGAAGGCTGCATGCATTGATAACGGACTTTGGGTGACTTTCAAACGGGTTGAACTGTTGCTTTATAGCCAAGTCATTTGAGTTGGTCCTGTTTGACTCTTTAAATGTAAAATAAACCCAAATATTAAGTAAATGGTTGGAAAGTGCTACCTTTAAATATTTATGTGTTCCTCTTTTTGCGTTTTGCTTGTTCTTTATGAATTTCTAAATTCACTTTTCAGATAGCGTTTACATCATTCGTTTATCCATCGTTGATACTTGCATATATGGGGCAAGCTGCTTATCTATCTCAGCATCATGTAATCGAAAACGACTATCAGATTGGATTCTACATTTCCGTACCGAGTAAGTTGTGTTTGAGCTTTGATATTTTGAAATTAAGATACCTGACGTTTTAATATATATTATTTACTGAATTACCCTTTGAAAGGGATTGTCGCTAAGTGATGGTTGGTTTGGTTTGTTTAGAGAGTTTGAGGGTGCCTGTGCTGCTGATAGCCATACTTGCTGCAGTTGTTGGAAGCCAAGCAATCATTACTGGGACATTCTCAATTATAAAACAATGCTCGTCTCTTGGATGTTTCCCGAGAGTTAAAATTGTCCATACGTCATCGAAATATCACGGGCAAATTTATATTCCAGAGATCAACTGGATCTTGATGTTGTTATGCCTAGCTGTTACTATTGGGTTTAGAGATACCAAACGTATGGGTAATGCTTCAGGTACGTCTGACACGATCTTAAAGTTATCATTTACTTCGTTTGTCAAATGCCTATATCTTGATTTTGTTGTATCTTGATCAGGTTTGGCTGTTATTACGGTTATGTTGGTTACAACTTGCTTGATGTCTCTCGTGATCGTATTATGCTGGCACAAAAGTGTCTTTCTTGCAATCGCTTTTGTGGTGTTTTTTGGAACAATTGAAGCATTGTATTTCTCGGCTTCTCTTATCAAGTTTCTTGAAGGGGCATGGGTTCCTATAGCCCTTTCACTCATCTTCATGCTCGTGATGTACATATGGCATTATGGTACACGAAAAAAATATGAATTTGATGACCAAAACAAAGTGTCGGTTGATTGGCTACTGAGCCTAGGCCCGACTCTTGGCATAGTTCGGGTTCGAGGAATTGGGCTTGTTCATACCGAGCTTGTATCGGGTATCCCTGCAATCTTTTCGCATTTCGTGACTAACCTTCCGGCTTTTCACCAAGTGCTCATTTTTCTTTGTGTGAAATCAGTCCCAATCCCTCATGTGAGCCATGAAGAACGGTTCCTCGTGGGCCACATAGGCCCGCGTGAGCACCGGGTATATCGGTGTATAGTCAGGTATGGTTATCGTGATATCCACAAGGATGATGTGGAATTTGAGAAGGATTTGGTTTGCAGTATAGCCGAGTTTATCAGGAAACAAAATGACACTTCTACCCATAATGGGAATTCTGTGAATAGTAAACCGAGCAGCGATGACGAGGTAATGACTGTTGTTGGGACACCTTCCACGCATCGGGAAGGTATTCAAATGTGCACGGACCGCCAAGATGGATCTGAGGGGCCCGAGGTTCAAGAATTACGGACCACATCCACAAATCAAGTGAAGAAACGGGTGAGATTTGTGGTACCTGAGAGCCCGAAGATTGATGATGGTTCACGAGCTGAGTTACGGGACCTAATGGAGGCTAGGGAGGCAGGGGTGGCCTACATACTGGGACATTCGTATGTTAAAGCAAAACAAGGATCGGGTCTGATCAAAAAAATTGCGATAAATTTAGGCTATGAGTTCCTGAGAAGAAATAGCAGGCCGTCAACAGACTCATTAACTGTACCTCATGCATCGACCCTCGAGGTGGGAATGGTGTATCACGTTTGACTATGTAACCAGTTGTTTTGTAAATGTTTCTATATTTGCATATTTTTGTAGTTAATTCATGGAAGATCTGCACCCACTGTCTGATGGTGGTGGTGGATTGAATCATATCCGGTGATCCATCTGTTCTTGTGGTGGTCGCATTTTTGCAACTTCGGAAGAAGATAGTAGCAGATACACCAAGTAGGTATAGCATATATGTGGTTCACTTTTCTAAATACATATATAGGATCATTATGAGAATGATGTATATCTTTGTTTTGGTGTTAGTTTCTCTATAAGAAAATGTTCAAATGATGATTTCTTGATGCATTTCGTATCATGTCATTCTTCGGTTGTTTTAGGGGGATTTGTAACAGCTCGTCTGTCCCCGTATAGCAGGGAACCGAAAGGTGACAACTGAGCTCAAAGTTTGACCGACTGAACAGAGAATTGAACAGAACAAATCCTATGTTTTAGTTCTTGATTTCGGCTAACTTTTCAAAATTGTATAAAAAGATTCTTGATTTAGGCTTTCTTTACTGTGTCCAGTTTCATCTCATATTAGATGTCACATAATCATTAGAATCCGACTTTTACGGGCCTGTATTACGTCCCTTGGCACCTTAAATCTGTTTTCAGTTAAAGTAAATTTTGCTGAAGTTTCTTTTCTTTTTTTAATTTTACTATTATTATTATTATTATTATTATAATGTATAAAGGTGTCTCCTATATGTAAATTGGACTATCTCAATATATTTTGGACAAAAGCAGGGTGATGGTGTACTCAATTGGGGCCTGACATGAGCTCATCCAACAGGCCCATTAACTAGGTTCAAAACAATAGATGCCTCCCCAGTCTCCAGCGGTGCTCATCGGTTGTGAACAACAAGCGTCGGTTAAGCGGAGCTGTTGGCATCCATTAGTTGGTGGTGCTCGTCGATTTTGAATCATCGGTTAAGCGGTGGATGAATGACGAGGCTTGGGGGTCCACCACCAATCCAAACCGTCAATATTTTTTGTTTTTAATTTAATAAATGTTTAGATATGATTAAAAAAAGTGATGAGGAAATGATGGAATGTGATGTAATGGTTCAAAAGTGTAGACATGAGCTTATGTGGCAAAACTGATGAGCAAGTAAGGCCGTCACCCTTAACATCGAAATATTGACAGATGACATTAACCATTTCTTTATTCCAAAACTATAGCTTACTAGATAAAAATTCACAATTTACACCGATTTAATGAAGGTGTCCTCTCATACCGGTTACTGTGGTTCGAGTGGAAATCCTGATTAAATTGAGTAGAGTAAGAAAAAAGTGATAATTAGAATTAGTCGTATCATATCAGCAAACATCTGTGAATCTTCTAATACCATTCATTCCCGTATTCACAATTTTTAAGCAAAAGGAAGTAACAAATAAGGTGCATTTCAAAATATTATTTGAATAAAAGTATACAAATACTTCTAAAATGTCTCACAATACATCAGGATTAAGATGCTTTGAAGTTTTAGGTTTTTAGCCGGTAAAAAGTTCAAAGGTAAAAGAATAAAGGTGTAGGGTATAATGGGCATGAAGGCATTGGCATATGGTGGTATGCGACATTCTCACCCCGTCAATCGGCATGCGACATTGGTATAACCAAAACCGGCATCACTATGCTGATATTATAGACATTGGCGCGTGTTGGGTATCGCGTTTTGATATTATTTATTTATTTATTTGGGCATCTGTGTGCCGACTTCCTCACCCCATTGCTTTTAGCATAAATTGATAGGGAAAATCGGCATGACGATGCCAATGGAGAGAGAATCGATAGGTAAAGGCATGCATCCAATGATTGTACAATACAAGTCTTAAATCAGTAATGATTGCATGTCAAAATTTGTCATGAGATAACATCACCCCTTACCCTTTGGCAATTAAAATTCTTCTCTCTAGTTATGTGGATAATATATTGGCTATCCCATGTCAAATTTGACATGATAATAACCACACTCTTTACTCTAACGGAGCCGACCGTTTCAATGATATTGAGACCATTTATCATGTTCAAAGTTGAGCAATCTATCTTTTCAGGAGAAATTTCTGCCCTTGTAAGTTTCAAACTCTCAATCTCCACCATTGTGCAATAATGAAATTAAAAGTGCTACAAAAATGTTTTAGGTTTTTCACTTCGAAAGATTTTAAAAATAAATAAAATTAAGACAAATTAACCACATATCCACATATTTACGAACGTCCACTATTAAACTAGAATTTACAATCTTTTAATTTTTAATTGATAACTCGTTTTTGTGAAAGATTAACTAGGAATTAGCGATGCATAAGTCTATAACATATAAATACAATTACAAATATTACATAAATCATTTAATGTTTTGATTAATGATATTTGCATTTTCTCAAAATATACTTCTTCATTAAGTTTGACTTATCTAATCTTTTCTTTGTTAGGCACAAATTTAATCCATATGGAGTTATATTGTTACACTAGAATTTGTGTTCATTTTGTATTTTGGATAGAAATATTCTTGTTTTGAAAGCAAAGTTTAATAAGATTCTGATGGAACATGTGACAAAATGAAACCCGTAAACATTGTGTGGGCCCAGTTTGGAGAAGTGGATAGGGAGAAAGCCCAATTCCTAAGGGGGGAGGGAGTCGACAGCGAGTTCAAGAGAGAGATGGAGGGAGATGGAGGGAGATGAGGGAGTTTCGGCCGCCGGCCTAGCGAGCTCGGAGGGAGATGGGGTGGGAGATGGAGGAAAGGGGTGCAGACAGGGACCGGAAGTGGCAGGTTTGGAAACTTCAATTTTGACCGTTAGAGGACCAAAAGTGGAAGAAAGAAAGCGCCAGGGACCAAAGTTGCAATTATGCTGAAACTTTTTTTTAATTATTTTCTTATATATATATATATTTTATTTGTTAAAAAAGTACATTACAACATAATTAAAACTACTTAAACCATCATAAACTAATTAAAAGTACTTAACATTACAACTTAATTTAAAAACATAAGAACATAATTTAGAAACATTACAACATATTAAACACTCATTTCTTCATCTCATTACGTACGTGTGTGTTTTTACTTTTAAAATGTAATGTGTTTTAAGTGTTATGTAATGTATTTTGTTATTAATAAAAGATATAAATTAAAAAAGGGTTAGTTATGTAAAGTTTATAAATGTTAAGGATGAATTATTAAAATGTGAAGAAAAGGTTGGGAGTTTCGGTTGCCACTAAAAAAGGTTGAAAAAAAGGTTGGAGGGTTGAAATGAGGTGGAGTAATTTGATTGGATAGTTGAAGGGAGATGAAAAGGTTGAAACCTTCCATTCCCTCCCCCCTAATACTACGCCATATTGATATTCTTACCTCCTTTGACTCCTTCTATGCCCCATGTCAGCCTTGTCGGATTACAAATTACTATTTTATAAAAAATATATAACAAACAACTAGTGTTATACCCGGCCGTTGGACCGGAATAACAATCGAGCATAGACTTGAATGCGGGTAATTAATTCTAACATGGCAACCGTATTAGACAAAAAAACACATCGTTAAACAAGACACCGTTAATCTTAAAACATAAAACTTTGATTGTGAAATATAAACTTGCAATGTTCTTGGAAGATAAAAATAAGAAGCTAAAAACTTTAATTGTGAAAATTAAAATAAACAAAAGTTGTATCACATGAATCGTTAAACCTAAAACTTTAATGGTAAAAAAAAAACCTTAAAAGGATTTAGTGGTTAAAGTGTGAAGGACTAAAATATTACCACCCTAAACAAAATGAAAAATAAAAAACCCAAGAAGTTAAAGCTAACATCTACACAACACGCTAACTTAAACATTAAAAATGGAAATAAAATAAAAAGAAACTAAGCAGGCAGGCAGGCTGCTGAGCTAGCTGGTAACCAGCCTGCTTCACTATTCACGCGAATTTAGTTTATATAGTATATAGTATAACATGATTTTTTTATTTTATACTTTTTGAATGGGAGTTATCTCTACACAACATCTTTTTGCCATACACAACAATATATGCATTATATGATTGTACTGTACAACTATATAATGCATATAGTGTTGTGTAAGGCTAAAAAACGTTGTGTAGGGATCATCGTTTTCTTTTCCGTACATATTTCATGCTAAACATATATTGCAAGTTAAGATTTATATGATACATTTTAAGTGGTTGGATTAAGTGGTAGCATGGTTGGATTAAGTGTTTAACACTTTTGTCTCTGTAGACAGAGGTCAAGAGTTCAATCCTCACTTCATGCAAAGGGTGAAAGTCATTTTCTATCATTTAGATAGATCCTGTAAGCAGCATCTCTACCTTGGTAGAGGTAAAAGCTGTCTACATCCCCCCATACACCGTCGAGGTATTAGAACCCAAAACTCGTGAAAAACGGCATTGGGTGTTTACTTTTTATTTCAAGTTAACCACAAAATCTCAAACTACGATTTTATTTATTTACATTTGTATTTTCAACCCGTTCATTCCGTCTAGTTCTGTCGAAAAAAACATAGTTACCGACGCTCTTGTAAAAATATCAAAGTTACAAAAACAAAATTCACATAGGGTTCATAGAGCACGTGGTCTTGTAAAAATATCAGCCTAATTAGTGTCTTTAAGTCATATAATTATGGCAAAAACCTATTGTGGACCATATATATTAGTTAATCTTAAATGCCGTTATAAACTTATAATAAAGTCGGGAAATCTGTAATCTTATCTAAAGATTTGCTAGAGGAAAAAGACACACCAACCATTATGATATATTTTGAAATAAAACATGAGAGGGATTTATCATTACTAATTTACTATGATACTTGTTTTCATTTTGACATTTTGCAAATAAGGATTATCCTTGTTAGAATGTATAACAAATTATCTTATTAAATCACAAAGCACGCAACGGAAGATTAAACTATGTAGTTAATTAATTAACCAAGAGAGAAAGCATATACCTTTAATTGAAGATGATAAAGTGAAGAACTTTAAAAAGATTTGAAGTAAATCCCTCTACGTTTGCACACACATCACTCGAATGTATGCGTGCTAGCACTTGATTACGAACCGGCAACGATTGGCTTCTCCTTATTCCTTGCTTTGGTCGAAACCACCAAGAACCCTAAAAGGGTTTGTGATTTCGGCTTTATGACCGAAATTAGAGAGAGAGAGGATATTTAGGGTTCTTGATAACCTTTAGAATTGAATGAGAAAAACAATTAGCTTAGGCCTCTATTTATAGGATTAGGTTAACTTGATGACCAAGTTTAGGGTTTTGGAAAACCCCCCTCCCCTTGTGGCCGTCCCCTCTAGAGAACATTCTAGAGGGTTTCCTAATTGTTTTCTTAATTGTAATTATTTACAATTAATTATCTCCTCCGTTAAGTCCGTCAGTTAAGTACCGTTAACTATTTAACATTTAACGGACGACCGTTAGATTTTCGTGATCTAATTAATTAATAAATTACATTAATTATATTAATTAATTATAATTACATTTGTGTCGAGACGTGTGACCCCGTAGGCTTAAATACTTTCCGGACATACGTTATTTTACGTGATCATATACTAACAGCTCCCACTTGAGCTCGTAACAAATGAAGGTAATAACATTGGTTAGCGTCTAGCAACACGCCAATGCTCCCAGAAATATTTAAGTATAGTTTCTTAAAGTATATTTAAATGGTTGTGGCATTTATTATCCCTTTGTTCAGATACCGTGTTAAACATGAATATGGATCAATGTCATTTCATGATTTAACGATTCTGTTTCTCATTTCATCACTACTTAAGATTACCAAATATAACCGAGACACATCTGGATTCATTTGGACATGGCCATGTAAACATCTTAAATAGTCCCAATGAGGGGCCCAATGGTATCATTCTGCAACTTTTAGTTGGAGGAACAAATCCTGTATTGACTACACGTGTCAGTCATCATACTTCACTACACTTTCTGAAAATAGCCCTTTATTTACTCCCTTATTCAGGAGAGTTAGAACTACATCAAGTAAGTGCAATCCATACATGCTGACCTGCTTGTATCTCAAGTCAAAGGATCAATAAAGTAACCATTTTCGAATTTCACTTAATGACGCCGATCCATAAAGTGATAAATTCGTTAGTGGGGTAGTCCGATATGCATCATATGATACCATGTGAGTTTGGTGGGACCAGCCATTATATATTCAAAGAATATAACCAATCGCTCAGATTTGTCTTAGTTTAATTATATTCCCATATAATTAATCGACAATGGACAATTTAGAATATAAAATATTCAAGGATTAAACATGCAAATATAGGATACAATTAATATTAAATGAAATCAAACATATCAAGTACTTTATTTCATTATAGAAAATATAAATTGTTTAACATCCCTTATCCAAATACCGAAACAACAGATTTACATGAAATAACTAGCTAATTTAAGTCCTATGCCCTCGGCATGCCTTTCAAGCTTGGGCCTAGCCAAAGCTTTTGTGAAAGGATCAGCTAAGTTAAAATTTGTGTGAACTTTGAGTAATTTGATCTCTCCTAGTTCGATCTGCTCACGAACATAGTGATATCTTCTAGCATAATGTCTGGCACCTTTCTGAGCTCCGGGCTCGTTGGCAATGATTAATGCACCAGTGTTATCACAATACATATCAGTGGGTAAGTCACTTGAGGGGATCACGTCAAGCCCACTAATGAACTTCCTTATCCAGACTGCTTCCATTGCGGCTTCTGAGGCGGCAATGTACTCAGACTCTGTTGCAGACATGGCAACTGTGGTTTGCTTCTTGCTTTTCCAATCCACAGCACCTCCGTTAAGAATGAAGACGAATCCTGACTGAGACTTCGTGTCATCTCTATCAGTTTGAAATCCAGCATCACAGTATCCGGTCACTTTGAGCTCTAAGTCTGGATTTCCTCCATACACCAAAAACATATCTTTAGTAGCCCGTAGGTACTTCAGAATGTTCTTAACAGCAGTCCAGTGACTTTCACCTGGATTTTGTTGATATCGGCTAACGATGTTTTGCGCGAACGCCACATCGGGTCTAGTGCATCTAACCGCATACATAATAGATCCCACAGCCGAAGCATAAGGGATTCTTCGCATACGCTCCACCTCATTAGGTGTAGTAGCACCCTATTTGATAGATAAACTAAGTCCTTCTTGCATAGGTGTAAACCCACGCTTATAATTCTCCATCTTGAATCGTTTCAAGATCTTATCAATATAAGCACTTTGACTTAGTCCAATTAATCGCTTTGATCTATCTCGGTAGATCTTGATTCCAATAATGAATGCCGCTTCTCCTAAATCTTTCATGGCAAAACACTTTCCAAGATGGGATTTAACATCTTGCAACATTGGAATGTGTTTTCCTATGATCAATATGTCATCAACATATAAGACAAGGAAAGTAACATTACTCCCACTAGCTTTGCGATACACACATGGCTCATCGGGATTTTGAACGAAACCAAACTTTTTGATTTCTTCATCAAACCGCTTATTCCAACTTCTTGATGCTTGCTTTAGTCCATAAATAGACCTTTGAAGCTTGCATACTTTGTTGGGATGTTTTGGATCAATAAAACCTTCAGGTTGATCCATATAGACTTCTTCATCCAAGTAACCATTTTCGAATTTCACTTAATGACGCCGATCCATAAGGTGATAAATTCGTTAGTGGGGTAGTCCGATATGCATCATATGATACCATGTGAGTTTGGTGGGACCAGCCATTATATATTCAAAGAATATAACCAATCGCTCAGATTTGTCTTAGTTTAATTATATTCCCATATAATTAATCGACAATGGACAATTTAGAATATAAAATATTCAAGGATTAAACATGCAAATATAGGATACAATTAATATTAAATGAAATCAAACATATCAAGTACTTTATTTCATTATAGAAAATATAAATTGTTTAACATCCCTTATCCAAATACCGAAACAACAGATTTACATGAAATAACTAGCTAATTTAAGTCCTATGCCCTCGGCATGCCTTTCAAGCTTGGGCCTAGCCAAAGCTTTTGTGAAAGGATCAGCTAAGTTAAAATTTGTGTGAACTTTGAGTAATTTGATCTCTCCTAGTTCGATCTGCTCACGAACATAGTGATATCTTCTAGCATAATGTCTGGCACCTTTCTGAGCTCCGGGCTCGTTGGCAATGATTAATGCACCAGTGTTATCACAATACATATCAGTGGGTAAGTCACTTGAGGGGATCACGTCAAGCCCACTAATGAACTTCCTTATCCAGACTGCTTCCATTGCGGCTTCTGAGGCGGCAATGTACTCAGACTCTGTTGCAGACATGGCAACTGTGGTTTGCTTCTTGCTTTTCCAATCCACAGCACCTCCGTTAAGAATGAAGACGAATCCTGACTGAGACTTCGTGTCATCTCTATCAGTTTGAAATCCAGCATCACAGTATCCGGTCACTTTGAGCTCTAAGTCTGGATTTCCTCCATACACCAAAAACATATCTTTAGTAGCCCGTAGGTACTTCAGAATGTTCTTAACAGCAGTCCAGTGACTTTCACCTGGATTTTGTTGATATCGGCTAACGATGTTTTGCGCGAACGCCACATCGGGTCTAGTGCATCTAACCGCATACATAATAGATCCCACAGCCGAAGCATAAGGGATTCTTCGCATACGCTCCACCTCATTAGGTGTAGTAGCACCCTATTTGATAGATAAACTAAGTCCTTCTTGCATAGGTGTAAACCTACGCTTATAATTCTCCATCTTGAATCGTTTCAAGATCTTATCAATATAAGCACTTTGACTTAGTCCAATTAATCGCTTTGATCTATCTCGGTAGATCTTGATTCCAATAATGAATGCCGCTTCTCCTAAATCTTTCATGGCAAAACACTTTCCAAGATGGGATTTAACATCTTGCAACATTGGAATGTGTTTTCCTATGATCAATATGTCATCAACATATAAGACAAGGAAAGTAACATTACTCCCACTAGCTTTGCGATACACACATGGCTCATCGGGATTTTGAACGAAACCAAACTTTTTGATTTCTTCATCAAACCGCTTATTCCAACTTCTTGATGCTTGCTTTAGTCCATAAATAGACCTTTGAAGCTTGCATACTTTGTTGGGATGTTTTGGATCAATAAAACCTTCAGGTTGATCCATATAGACTTCTTCATCCAAGTAACCATTTAAGAAGGCAGTCTTAACATCCATTTGCCATATCTAAAAGTCATAGTACGCAGCTATGGCTAAGAGAATCCTAATAGCTCTAATGTCCGCAATTGGAGAAAAGGTCTCATCATAGTCAACACCGAAACGTTGAGTATAACCTTTCGCCACGAGACGAGCTTTATAGGTGTGTACATTTCCATCCATGTCCGTCTTCTTCTTGAAGATCCACTTACACCCAACAGTTTGAGCATTTTGTGGAAGATCAACCAAGCTCCAGACTTGATTGTCTTTCATGGATTTCATTTCCACCTTCGTAGCTTCAAGCCATTTTTCAGATTCCGGATCTGATAATGCAGCTTTGAAATTTGGAGGCTCATCGAGATCTCCTAAAACGTTTTTTTCTACCATCAGACATAATCTGTCAGTAGGACGTCTTGTCCTTTCGGACCTACGAAGTGGAATCGCTTCATCATCATCGACTTAAGGTTCATCACTTTGAACATTCCCCCCCCCCCAAGTTGATGATTGCTAGGAGCTTCAGAAGGTGACACATCTTCCTCTTGAGTCTCATCAAGTTCTACAACCCTCCCACTGTTCTCTTGAGCTAATTTCTTTTCAAAGAATTCAACATATCGAGCAACGCGAACAGTGTTTGTGACGGGATTATAGAAGTCGTAACCCATCGTTTCCTTAGGGTATCCGACAAAGATGCACTTAGTAGTTCTGGGTTCAAGTTTGTCAGGCGTGTCGCGCTTCACAAGTGCCTCACATCCCCAGACTCTTAAGTAAGACAGATTAGGGACATTTCCATGCCATAATTCATATGGTGTCTTGTCAACCTTCTTAGTTGGAACCATATTGAGAATGCGTACAGCAGTCTCTAGAGCATAATCCCAAAACGAAAATGGGAGAGTCGTAAGGGTCATCATAGATCTCACCATGTCTAGCAAGGTTCGATTTCTCCTTTCAGACACTCCATTATGTTGAGGAGTGTATGGAGGAGTAAGCTGTTGGACAATTCCACACGCTTTCAGATAATCCTTAAACTCTTGGCTTAAGTATTCACCACCTCGATCTGAACGAAGAATCTTGATGGTTTTGCCGAGTTGATTTTCTACTTCATTTTTAAACTCTTTGAATGTTTCAAACACTTCATGTTTATGTTTAAGCAAGTAAACATAACCATAACGACTGAAATCATCCGTAAAAGTTATGAAGTAGCTAGCTCCTTTTCTTGACACATGTCTAAATGGGCCACAAACATCGGTATGAATGAGTCCAAGAAGATCTTTAGCCCTCTCCGGTTTATGCAGAAAAGGTTTTCTAGTCATTTTGCCGGAAACACATGACTCGCATTTATCAAACGATTCATCATTTAATTGTAAGATCCCCTCACGTTGGAGTCTTTCAATGCGATTTTTGCCAATGTGTGCAAGACGACAGTGCCAAAGATAGGTAGAGTCCAAGTTAGTCTTGGCTCTTTTGCTAACATTATACATTGAATTATCATTTAGTGAATCACAACCACGCATATCAATTTCATAAATACCATTATTATCAATAGCATCAAAATAATGAACATTATTTTTAGAAACTAAAATACCATTATCATTAAAAACATTAATGAATCCGTTGTGTTTTAACACTGAAACTGAAACTACACCTCTAGTAATAGATGGCGCATAATGACAATTGTCTAAAACAATAATTAAACCGGAAGGAAGAACTAAATGATATTCTCCAATAGCTTCAACAGGTGCTGGTAGACCATTGCCCACGAACAGCTGCAAAGCTCCGGGCTTCAGCTTCCTCCTTTTCCTAAGTGCCTGTAATTCATTACAGATATGAGTTCCACAGCCAATGTCATAAACCCATGATTTACGCTTAGTAAAGGAAAATAATTCAATAGTGAAGATACCTGAAGCACTAGCACTGCTAGCTTGCTTCTTCTTCACATTCAACTCGGCAAGATACTTGGGACAGTTCCTCTTCCAGTGCCCGACTTCATTACAATGATGACAGGTCTGGTCTTTTGCCAGATGCTCTTTCTTAGCCGGAGGGGTTTTCTTTGGTTTGGGGGGATTAGCAGCTTGCTTACCCTTGCCCTTACCATCAAACTTGCCTTTAGCTTGGTGCGATTTCTTAGCTTTCTGGATCCGACCCCCCTTTATCATAAGAATATTTGGGTCATTGGCCTTCTTTGGAATCGTCTTCTCATATTCAATGAGCATAGCATGAAGTTCAGTGACGCTCTTTTTCATAGAGTGCATGGTATAGTTTTGCACAAAGCCCTCAAATTCCTTAGTAAGGGATTTGAGAATCATGCCAACTTTTACCTCTTTATGATAAGCGTACTCCATCGAGTCCAATTTGTCAAAAATGCTCTTCATCTTGAGCACATGACTGCTAACCGATTTTCCAGATTCAAGTTTCATGTCATGGAGTTCCACGACTAAGTCGAATAGTTCCACTCCAGCTTGTTTTTCATATAAGGATCTAAGTTCTCTGATCATATCATATGGAGTGTAATTCTCGAATTGTTTCTGAAGCTCGGGAGACATGCTCGCAAGCATCAAACAACAAACTTCATTGAATCTAGTGTATTGAACTCTATATTCAGTTCTTTCAGCTGCTATTGATTCAGCACCTGGTTCGGTTGGCCATTGCCTTTCAATGACATCCATGCGTTCTTCAACTCTTAGAACAATTCTCAGTTGACGATACCAGTCATTGAAATTTGATCCATTAAGCTTTTCTCTTTCAAACATTTGCCGAAAAGCATTGGTGTTTGTGGAAGGATTCATTGCCATCTACAAAACAGATTAAGTTCAAAAATCAGTATTTTCGATAATAAATCCTTAAGAAATCAATTACCCAATGTTTATAAAATAAACAATTAATTTCATTAAGGCTAGGATCCAATTGACATACACTCATTTCATCAGTTGATCTGCTAGAAATGATTGTACTCAAAAGGTAAGTGACGAGCAGTAATTGCATTACATGTGCAATTCCTAGTAAGAATGGGACTTACAAATAACACTCGATTCATCAAGTGATTTGTAGTCATGTTTTGTCCCATCTTTTGCCACGGGTCAAGGTCTCACCGCTTAACTCGCTTTAAGTCGTCCAACCAAGAACGCGCAAATTTTTCCACCACTGTGTACCAGTGAGTGGGATTTGCCATGCAACTGCCATTTCACCACTGTGTACCAGTGAGTAAAACAACAGCCACAAGTGTCCTTTACGAGTTGGATGGCAATGACTTAAGTTCATTGGGTCAATCAATTTGATGTGTGATCAAAAAGTTATGTTTGAAGATTCATGCATATCTTCTAAACATAATATGTTTATAAAACTCATTTTTATTGCCTTTAAATACAAAAGAGCTCGGTAGCTCCATTTGAACGTACAAAGAAGCGCAAGGGCAAAGGTTTGCGATGGATGCAATTAAAAACCCGCCCTTTTAGAAGGCTAGCGCACTCCGACTTATACCTCTCTTAGAGTTTGTTCAAATGGGTGAGCCGGTGTATCTTTTGATTTTAGGGCACCAATTTTATAAAAAAAATCATTATTTCAATGTAATTTAGTCAAGTTTAATTTTCGAAAAACAATTTTGCACATAATTTTCTTAAAGGGCAAAACTAAACATACTAAATATAACCACGTAACAATTAGGTATCCATCCTCGGTTAGGCCACTATGGTTTAAGATTGGCTCCCCTTTCTCAAGGAAAAGGACCACATACATCAAGTAAACTTGATTGCGTAAGCCAAAATTTAATAACAAATTTATCACATAAACACATAAGGTGCTGATTTGAAAAATCCAGCAGCTTCACGACCCATTTAGGCCTAGAGGATGGCCGAACTGGACTTAGCACAGAACTACAAAGTTGTAGCCCTATGAGTCAAGTATCTACTGTTCAAAGGACGACTTCTAACTCCTTACGGATTAAAAGATATGATCGTTTTAGTGGACTGGTGTCAAGCAGCAATTTTCACAAAACTTAATCACATTGTCACACAATTAGTTATTCAATTATCTAGCATAATTAACCCTAATGATCAAGATTTCATATCAATATATCTAAGTAATAACCATGAATAATTTGCATGAAAAATTCATGATTTTTACTTCTATTTAACAATTAAATAATTAAAGGTATACCATAAATACATGCAATTTATCAAATAAACATGTAATTAATCAAAACTTGGATTAGGAAACTTAAAAAAAAACAATTTTTTTTTATATTTATTTTTCCAGAATTTCGAAGTATATATATATTGGAAAAAAAAAGAATATTAAATAATATATTAAACTTAAAAAAAAATATTTATTTTTTTCAAAAATTTCAAAGTATATATATTAAATAATATAAATATTATTTGTTTCCTTTTTAAATAATGTAATTAAATTACAAAATTAATTTAAATATATATATAAATTCGAAAAAATAAAGCTCAAGAACCCTAACCCCCCTTCAAGTTTTGATCTAATTGGTAATCAAAAAACATACATAGTAGGCTCGTGATACCACTGTTGGAATGTATAACAAATTATCTTATTAAATCACAAAGCACGCAACGGAAGATTAAACTATGTAGTTAATTAATTAACCAAGAGAGAAAGCATATACCTTTAATTGAAGATGATAAAGTGAAGAACTTTAAAAGGATTTGAAGTAAATCCCTCTACGTTTGCACACACAACACTCGAATGTATGCGTGCTAGCACTTGATCACGAACCGGCAACGATTGGCTTCTCCTTATTCCTTGCTTTGGTCGAAACCACCAAGAACCCTAAAAGGGTTTGTGATTTCGGCTTTATGACCGAAATTAGAGAGAGAGAGAGAGAGATATTTAGGGTTCTTGATAACCTTTAGAATTGAATGAGAAAAACAATTAGCTTAGGCCTCTATTTATAGGATTAGGTTAACTTGATGACCAAGTTTAGGGTTTTGGAAAACCCCCCTCCCCTTGTGGCCGTCCCCTCTAGAGAACATTCTAGAGGGTTTCCTAATTGTTTTCTTAATTGTAATTATTTACAATTAATTATCTCCTCCGTTAAGTCCGTCAGTTAAGTACCGTTAACTATTTAACATTTAACGGACGACCGTTAGATTTTCGTGATCTAATTAATTAATAAATTACATTAATTATATTAATTAATTATAATTACATTTGTGTCGAGACGTGTGACCCCGTAGGCTTAAATACTTTCCGGACATACGTTCATTTTACGTGATCATATACTAACAATCCTATCCTTTATAATACTTCTATAAAAATCTTTACATAACACACATTTTTATAGAGAGGTATGCACGCAATGCGACGGCATCTTTTTATAAAGAGCTATTAAATCTAAATGTGACGATATTGATAAGTGGTGACGATGGAAATAGTGGCAACAACATATATGTGTATGTGTGGGAGGAGAAGCCGTAAAAGGTGGATACAAAGGGTTATGATTTGAATAACAATTTTGTTAAAAGAAAGATATTAATATATTACTGAAATTGATATTTTAAGTTAGGATGTTTAGAATAATTAATAATTTTGTGAACGTTTTTTAAATATCAACTTATCTTTTTAGATAAATAAAAGAGCTTTTGATATATTATACATAGTATAAAATATATACGCGATTTTTATTGAATGGTAATTTGAGTTCAACCGTGTGTCTCTTAAATAACCAACTCCAGTTATAGAGGAAATTTATTTTTCGGAAAACCCTATCACCATTTTCAAACTTTTTCATATATTAATCCATCTATCGATAGTTCGTAACCATTTACCTTTTTATTAAGGAAAATGATTAATTCTTCTAACTAAATAGCTTATAAATCATCTTAACTAAATAGCCTAAAGATCCTCCTAACCATGAGATAACGACATGTGGAAAAATCAGGAGACAAGATTAGGAAAAAGAATTAGTGGATACCACATGTCACCTTCTTATAGTTTTAGGAGGATTTTTAGGCTAATATTTAGGAGGATTTATCATTTTCCTTTTATTTACAACTAAAAGCTTTTTTTCCTATTGAAATTAAAAGCTTTGTGATAATAGTTTATTTTTTGTTATAACTTATTAGATTAAACCCATCCGTTGGACGGTAAAATATATAAATAATAACTCAAATATGTTATTTACAATACTCATAAACTTTTAAACACTAAAATGTAATGTATATGTCAGAAAATAATTAGATTGACCACTAAACTGTTTCTTTTATTTTATAACATATGAATGGTCGTATATATAATGTAAAAGTTAAGAAAAACCTATGTACATGAACATCTTTATAGCGATTCCCGAAATTTGTAAAAATGTAACACTATATATAGATAGATTTGAAATAAAACACAAAACACAGAAAAATAAATAAAGTATGATAAATAAGTATTACATAACCATGAACATGACACTTCATTTTCTAATAGTTACATTGTTAGTCATGATGATAGAAGTGACCCTAATAATAAGTAGTACTATAATTAGATAGATATAATACAAAACACAATAAATAGAAAAAAAATAAATAAATATAATAATCAGTATCACAAGTTGATTCATTTTTGACATTTTAATGTTATACTTATAATTAAGAAAACTAACCATGAACATGATATTCCATTTTATAAGAATTACATGGTTAGTCTTGATGATAAAACTAACCATAATCAATATCGTTATAAAAGATATAAACATAAATATATAATAAGAAAAAGATAAATAACAAAAATAAATCTTTTAATATATTAAACGACAGTTGCTCTTAGAGATGGCAATGAGGCGGGTATTGTCGGGGATCTCCATCCCCATCCCCGGTTTCCACTTGTAATCCCCATCCCCGTCCCCATCCCCGTCGGGGATATAAATTACATCCCCATACCCGTCCCCATCGGGTATCGGGGATATCTTTTTTGAAAAAACATAAATTTATTGTAGTATAAGATAAGTAGTAGAACGTCTACTTTGACCTTTTCTTTCTATATTAAATTGATAAATAAAGTATAACACATAAAAAGTATTAAATAAAAAACTATGAACTTAAAATATATAGAAAAACTTAAAGTAATTCTAATAAATATATATAGTGTTTTCGGGTTCGGGTATGGGATCGGGGATTTACGGTTCCATCCCCGTCCCCATCCCCATCGGGGAATAGAATTGCATCCCCATACCCGTCCCCATCCCCGGTCAAATCGGGTTCGGGTATTGGATTCCCCATCGGGTACGGATATTTTTGCCATCCCCAGTTGCTCTAATCTTACCGACTAATCACAACTTTTGATTTCTTAAAGTTGACTTTTCTTTTCAATTTTGACTTTAATTTACATTTTTTTGTTACCAATAATTTCAATATAATAAATAAAGAATAATAGCTAATTATATCTAATTGAATAATTATTACATATTCAATAGAATAATAGCTAATATATATCTTAATAGTATGTTTTATCATATAAGTATAAAATTAATTAATTAAAATAATAAAATTTAATGTAAATATATTAAGATTCTAAGAGTAATTGCACTATTATCCTTTTTTTGAAATTTTTCTTAAGTAATTGTCATGACACATATAAAAAAACAAAACATGTAAAAATATGACATATATGACCTATTATTATTTTTTAATATTCTAATATCGCTAAGTATGTCACAATCTACAACTTTGATGGACATATTATGATTATGTAATATTCAAATATTACTATATATCACAGTAAACAACTTTGATGAACATATTTTTAGAAATTATTTCAATATAAAATTTAAAATTTTAATACATAGATCAATTTTTTATTACTAAAAATAATAAACTAAATTTTATTTCATAATATATTAACATTTAATATTAATAACGTTGTAAGCTCCCATACACGGACCTAAATTCTAGTGATTTAACAAAGATCTCTATATAAGTATGCAACAAAAACTTGATTCTCTTATTATTTTATATAATAAAAAATAAATATCACAATTTATCATAGAAAATATATCTCTTAGTTAATTAATTAATTATTAAACATTCGTTTTTCCCATTTACAAATATAAAGTTTTAATATTATATTTTTAAATTTCAAATATGTAAAACTATTAATCACAACTAAAACTAGAATTACTTAATGGGTTAGGATTGTATTTTATGTAATTTTCCTGTACTCAAGTGTAACTTATTATTCTATTTATATCATGCGTATCCTCACATTGAGGATCATCTATTCATTCATTCCCCTCTCTATCATGGTATCAGAGCGCTCAGGTTCTTTTCCCCCTTTAACTTCCAACCTATCGATTCTTCTTCCACTCCTCCATTCATCTGCCTCTCCCTTCACCTTCTTCTCCACCATGTCAACCTCCAACACTTTTGATGAACCCCTGTCCATGACTGCCCTCCTACACTCCCTCAAAATCCAGTTATCATCAACCAATTTCTTGTTATGGAAAAATCAAATCTGGCCACTTTTGTTGGAACAAGGTCTCATTGGCCATATCGATGGAACTGAGAAAACCCCGCCTGCGGAATTGACTGCCGATGGCAAAACCACTGTCATTCTCATGGAAGGCTGCCGATCGTCATGCCGTCATTCTCATCAATTCTTCCCTATCCGAAGAAGCGGTGTCGGTGACTGTTGGTCTCACCACTGCCAGGGCCATCTGGCAGGCTCTTGAAGCTGAGTATTGCAATGCCTCAGTTGAGCGGGTTCACAATCTTCGTGATAAGTTACGCTCACTTGTCAAAGGATCTGGTACTGTGGCAGAATTTGGACATAAGTTTAAGGGATTATGTGATCAACTATCGGCTATTGGTCATGCTGTTTCAGACACTGATAAGTTATATTGGTTCACCGCTGGTCTCGGTGTTGATTACATCAGTTTCACTTCAATCGTCAGACAAACTCGTCCCGCCCCTTCATTCCCAGATTTGGTTGCTCAGGCCGAGAGCCATGAGGTTCTACTTCGTGATCTTCAGGGACAAAGCAGCCCTACTGCAGCATTTGTGGCTCAGTCTTATCGTCCCCCTCGTCGTGGTGGTGGACGTGGCTACAATCGTGGTTACCGCAACCATAGGGGAGGTAGAAATTGAAGGATTTCGGTTCTATCTAACGCAACGGAAGCATGCATAGCAATAAACAATAGCATAATAAAATTTTCTAGCAACCGAAATCAATCCCATGGATCATCTCGTCAAACAAAAGCTCAAGAGAATGAATATAAGAAAACATACCCTTGAAGATTTCCTTATAGAAGATGCAATAAGATTCAAACTAGAATCTCTCTATTCGGGGAGACACCCAAAGTTCCGATCTCGATCTTTAGCACCTTCCTTTTATTAAAACATGAACCCTCCAAGTACCCTTGTAATCGGTTCTCTCTTTGCCCAAATTAACACTACAATCTATGTATGTTAATTTATTTAGATCAAAACCTCTTTTGATATAGACAAAATGGTACAACTACCACTTGCCAAAAAGGCAGTTGATATATATATTCACGAGAGAGAGTGAGAACCGAGAGAGTGAGTGTAATGATTACTCGTTGCTTGGTTGAGTGTTAAATCCCTTTTAAGCATGCATGTATTCTTTTGTCTTGGGAAGAGAAAATGACCCATCAAATCTTGTGCAGATTTTTGGGTTCACATTTTGACTCATAAAACGTGAATACATAGCCAAAATGATGTCACACTTTTGTTCAATGTCTAGTACAAGTTATGTGCTTATAAAATGTATATTTATAAACATATAAATCAATACATTTATTCATATACACATAACTAATAGACATTATGTTTAATCAATTACTAGTTAAACATTTAACCACTTGATTAAACAAACCACAAGCTCATAAATAATTAACTTAGACTATTATCATAATGTCTAATTAATTAATCTCTCTTTAGAAGGTACATATATCGATTATCGACCGGCCTTTGTGTGTGACCGAATAGGATAATGGACTTTATATATATTATTCATGTCATGGGCATATCTTTGAAGCATAGTGCACCACGGTCAAACCGTTAGCCAACCCGTGTGCATATATCCAACAGACTCCCACTTGCACAGACATGATAATATCGGTGTGTCTTGAAGACATACCTAGTATAACCAATGCATCATCATTGTCATACTCCTATTAGTTTTCTTTCAACATTTATCCTTTGTTCTAGATATCCAATTGAACGTGTGACATGGTTAATGTCAATCACAACCGTTCGAGATTATGTTTCTCGATATAGATTTGTAGTGATCAAAATAGACTGCAATCATCATGATTCAGTACTAGCACGGCCATGCATTTATTATCAGCACAAATCAACGAGGGGCCCAGAGATATCGCTTCAACCTGCTTAAGGAAGAAGGAACAAATCGCTTCGATTATGTAGACATCTACCACATTTCATGTCATACCCAATCCACACCCTTATGACTGGCATTTACGCACAGCGTTAGATGTAGGTCAAAGCAGTAACGCCCCTAATTTTCTAAACAATACAAAATGATATCAAAAGAACTAAAAGGCCAAAAGGGCGTTAATCTTATTCAAAGTCAAACCAAAGTCAACCTGACAAATCAAAATATATACTTCTAAAGCTTGAAATAAAACTCTAAGGCAAGGGGTGCTAAGTCCACTTCTATCTACTCTCTTCTCTCGTTCCCAAAGCCCGCTTGATCACCTGCCGTATAAGAAAGAAAAAGGAATACGGCTGAGCAAAAAGCCCAGTGAACGGATATGACAAAAGCAGAAATATAATATGAAATGCGGAGACGTATATTTAAAAACAAACTTATTACCTTAACAAACTTATTTTCAAATCAAAGTACACATACGTATAGTTTCACAAATACCTTATAACTCAACAGATCAAAGTATACTATAAAACCAGGTTCCATAAAATAATGCACATAAGAGTCAAACAAAATTACTTATCAAAGGGTCGAACGCTTCGTATGACACTACGAAAACGCCAACCGTCAAACTTACAAAATGCCTAGGACCGATCCATACGCCTCCTATCAAAATATAATATAATGAGCTCGAACCACTACCGGGTTATCAAAAGGAGACGCCGTAGATCAAATCAAAGTACACATACGTATAGTTTCACAAATACCTTATAACTCAACAGATCAAAGTATACTATAAAACCAGGTTCCATAAAATAATGCACATAAGAGTCAAACAAAATTACTTATCAAAGGGTCGAACGCTTCGTATGACACTACGAAAACGCCAACCGTCAAACTTACAAAATGCCTAGGACCGATCCATACGCCTCCTATCAAAATATAATATAATGAGCTCGAACCACTACCGGGTTATCAAAAGGAGACGCCGTAGATCAAATCAAATACACCGCTACGGCCGGTGCCACGTCATCGGTGTCACAATAACACGCCCATGGGACCTCCATGGATAGGTTACTCTTATATGCACATCTTAAGAAACCGTTTTGACCAACTTATATAATTAAATATATCGAATATGTTTCCAAATGACAAAATAGTTTTCGGACAATTAAATAACTTAAAATTATATATATTTTGAGACATTCTAAAATAGACTTAAAATCACATCTCCGTCCACCCAATTCTTACAAAATTTCAATGGAGTTACTTATAAGCTTTCGGGCCAATCAATATGATTCATAATATGCGACTGTATTATCTTTCGGGCCAACGAATATTCAAGGGACATATGTGAATGTACAAAATTGGAAATATTTGTACAAATCATCACATCAAATGTAACACACCAAACCCACCTTTTTCGGGACAACTTTCGAATCGGGTTTCGAGAGACGGTTTTGACACAAGTATAGATAACAAAGTATCATGATTCCCCAATCAATAATTATGAAGGCAAGCCTCGTTAGTACATCAAAAGTCAGGGATATCATAATATTATACAAAGGCTACAAATGAATAACTTTTCAAATAGCACATCATTTTCATAAAATTTACACATTTAATCAAATAAAGTTTTGAGATGAGAGATGTTACCGAAAGGATCCTAAAACCACCTAGAATATCCGTACTATTATATATATAACAAACAAAGTTTTGAGAGAAAAGATTGTACCGAAAAGCTCCTAATAACCTCTAGAATATCCGTACCTCAATATGCGTCTAAAGCCTCATAAGCCGTGATAATCCACCGAAATTCTCAAACAAGCTCTACATCAAAATAGTTTAGCTAAATTAAATGATTTGTTATTCTCCTCATGCTCTCTACTTCGATGTGTATATAAATATGTATTATAACTAGTCATTTAATTGTGTTTACTATTACCTGTTCATGACCCCATTTTACAAGGGAATTTTAACCAAGTTAGTTTATGTAATTAATTGAATAACAAGGTCAAGACTCCGAATGTTAAATTTGTTTATATTTACTAACTTGACTTTTAACAGAATAATGATAATAACACAATTGATGTAATACTCCCTTTAATACCTTACCCTGTTGTTCTTCATCTTTGTTACCCTCATGCGCATATGTACCATGAAAACATTTTTAACGCTTGACATCATTTTAAAAATATGACTACGCAACTGTTTTAATATGATTAACCACATCAACACCAATTCAAATCTTTGTTTTCGCTAGAGTAACACTTATGAGATTCGAAAAAGAAAACTCGATCGGTTGCGACATCATAAAGTTTAACAATGATTTATATTCTTAATAATGAATGACTCGTATAAATGTTTAACAAAAAGATCATTATATATCCAAATAGGTTGATCGGATCATACCTCCGTTGATAACAACGTACACGTGCTGAACTCGAAACGATTCAAACGAGCTCAAAGCGGATCACAAAACGAATTGAATCCAAAACCTCCCCACTTTACTCACGTCTAACTAGTGACACCCACGAACTCGAAACAAACTCAAAAGATCTCGATCGAACTTAGCTAGCAACTTCCTATTGCTATATCTCTAAGAACCACCCCGATTTGTACCCTTCTATTCTTGAAATCACATATATTATAGTCGCATAAGGGAAAAGTGAATGAGACGTACGTATGAATTGAAGGTGATTTATACATTTATATAGACCTTTCGTTTCTACCGAATATTGTGATAAGACCGTATTAACTTTTGAGTTTACCCTCTTTAGCTTTTAATCCAAGAAAATTGATTACTTACATATATATTGATATTAGAAGATTAGAAGATCAGCATTAATATTTATTTATTATTCATATATGAAAAGCTAGGTGCGAAAACTAAGAACAACCAAGCGACTCATTTGCGGGTGAATATGTCGGTTTTGGTGTTAATATATAAATGTAAGATTTTATCACAAATGAGATTTAATACTAGTAAAGATATGGACAACTATTATTTCTGCTCAAGCAAAATATGACTAACACTAAAAAAAAATCATGTCTAAAAGCTGTGAAGATTTTTGATGTTGAATTTCATGGATAGTACCTATCTTTTAAATAACTCATTTACTATAATTAGTCATACGGTTAAATGAAATTTATTAGCTATTACTCAAATTTTATGGCCATTTATATTATTGAATAAATTTGTAAATTGGTTTATAAGAATACAAAAGTATTACTCCATGTTTTTCATAGGATTCAATTAGACACTTATGTACATACTACGCCCCGTACCTTTAAAATTTAATTACCATTAACAATTATTCTATTATCAAAGAAAGACTTAGTTCTAATTAACTAATGGTGATTTTTCTGTAACCTATATAACGTAACAAGCAGACCATGCAATTTCTTCTTATCACTAATTAGTTTTTTTTTCTTTTTTTTTAACTTAATTAATTAATAAATATATATATTTATCAACTTAAGATAAAATTAATCTGGAATAACTTGTATCTCTTAAATTACAAATGATTACCTCATAATATATATGTGTTATATGTTCTATTATTTATAGTGTTTTAATTTTACGGGATATTACAAAAGCATGACACTAGATGTGTCAAGATTCTCACATATCTCCACTCTAGGATAAAAGTGTTGCCATCTTAGAATTACTTTGTGACATAAACCATGAAGTAATTTCTAAGTGTGGTCACTCCAGAACCTTGAATCCATTATCAAGTTCCTCATGAATGTAGTGTTATATAAATCTATATACTACACTTCATAGCAGCCTTAATTCACTTCTCCCTCCATTAGAGAATGACCGACTGTGGAATTTTATGAATTAATATTCAATGGAGTTTAAAACATGCAAAATAGAACATAGTAATATGCAATGGATTGATCGCATCATGCGTATTTTATAATCTCCATATAAAATCATCATATCAAATGCAATAGACTATTACATAATGTTCCAAGTGTCAAATTAACATAGTTAATACAATCAAACTAAATCATCAACAATACGAATTCCAATAGATCTACTATGAGCCTCATGTTTGGCTTGAGGTAGAGCTTTGGTGAATGGATCGGCCAAGTTTTCACTTGTGTCGACCCTATTAATGACAATGTCCTTATCGGCAACAACTTGATGAACATAGTGATACTTTCGGAGTATGTGCCTTGTGCGCTTTTGAGATCTCGGTTCTTGAGCTAAGACAACCGCACTCATATTATCACAGAAAATCTCAACGGGATCAAGGATGGTAGGAACTACGCCTAGATCCCCGATGAATTTCTTAATCCACATGGCTTCTTTAGCTGCCTCGCAGACCGCTATATACTCCGACTCTGTCGTCGAATCCGCAATGGTGCTTTGCTTGGAGCTTCTCCAAGTAACTGCGCCCCCATTTAGAGTGAACACAAACCCATATTGTGAAGAGCAATCATCTCTATCCGATTGGAAGCTAGCGTCTGAGTATCCTTTGACACTCAACACGTCCTCCCCTCCATAGACCAAGAACATCTCTTTAGTCCTCCTAAGATACTTTAGAATGTTCTTGACGGCTATCCAATGAGCCTCGCCAGGATTGGCCTGATAACGACTAGTCATGCTTAAAGCATACGACACGTCAGGCCTAGTACATATCATGTCATTCATGATCGATCCTATAGCCGAAGCATATGGGATACGACTCATCTTGGTCACTTCTCCATCAGAAGTAGGACATTGAGACTTGCTCAATGGTATGCCAGGGTTCATAGGAACACACCCCTTCTTAGAGTCTTGCATACTAAATTTCTTTAGTATCTTATCTATGTATGTACTTTGGCTTAATCCGATTAGTTTCCTAGATCTATCACGGTAGATCTTTATTCCCAAAATATACGCTGCATCTCCTAAGTCTTTCATGGAGAAACATTTCCCTAGCCAAGCTTTGACATCTTTCAATGTCGGGATATCATTTCCCATGAGTAATATGTCATCGACATACAAGACTAGGAAGACTACAACGCTCCCACTCGACCTGACATAGACACATGGTTCATCTTCGCTTCTGATAAAACCAAATTCTTTGATTTTCTCATCAAAACAAAGATTCCAACTACGAGAAGCTTGCTTAAGCCCATAAATGGACTTATGAAGCTTGCACACACTATTAGGATACTTAGGATGTACAAAACCCTCAGGTTGTGTCATAAACACATCCTTAGTTAGCTTACCATTTAGGAAAGCAGTTTTAACATCCATTTGCCATATCTCATAGTCATAAAATGCAGCTATGGCAATTAGTATTCTAATGGATTTCAACATGGCCACTGGTGAAAAAGTTTCATCATAGTCTACACCATATCGTTGCGTGTAACCTTTAGCCACTAGTCTGGCTTTGAATGTGTGTACATTCCCATCCATGTCAGTCTTCTTCTTGAAGACCCACTTACACCCAACGGGTTCAATCCCTAGTGTATGATCAACCAAGCTCCAGACTTGGTTATCGTGCATGGATTGGATCTCGCTGTCCATAGCCTCCTGCCATTTAGCAGACTCAGGTCCTGCCATGGCTTCCTGATAAGAGATAGGTTCGTCAGAATCCATATGTGCTTCGTCACCCATAGATATGTTTAAATCAAGTCTTTCGGGTGCACGTCGCTCTCTATCAGACCTGCGTACAGGTGGTGGCTGTATGTCAGCTTCCTCTTCAACAACAGGTTCGTCGACCTCTGGAAGAGAACTAGGGCCAACATCGGTTTCCATGTCAATTGGTTCTTGAATCTTTTCAAGATCAATAGGGCTCCCACTAACTTCTTTGGACATGATGTTCCTTTCAAGGAACACTCCTCTTCGAGACACAAAGACTCTGTTCTCTAAAGGGTTGTAAAACGAATATCCAAAACCATCAGCTGGGTAACCTACAAAGAACACCTTTTGTGATCTAGGTTCGAGCTTATCTTGAGTCTCACGACGAACATAAGCTTCGCAACCCCAGACTCTTAAATATGACAACGAAGCAGGCTTGCCATGCCATATTTCATGTGGTGTCTTGGAAACCTTCTTGGTTGGGAGGAGGTTAAGGATCCTTGCGGCAGTTTCTAAAGCATAACCCCAGAAACTCATTGGAAGCGTTGCACGACTCATCATGGATCGAACCATATCAAGTAATGTTCGATTCCTCCTTTCAGACACACCATTAAGTTGAGGTGTTCTTGGAGGAGCTAATTGTGAGATAATCCCACAACCCTTAGATGATCGAGAAACTCTTGATTAAGATACTCACCGCCTCTATCAGATCGGAGAATCTTAATCTTCTTGCCCAATTGGTTCTCTACTTAATTTTGGTACGTCTTGAACACTCCAAAAGTCTCAAACTTATGTTTGATTAAATAAACATAACCATATCGAATGAGATCATCAGTAAATGTAACGAAGTATCGTTCACCGTGTCTAGTAGCCGATCTAAACGGACCACACACATCAGTGTGTACCAATTCCAATAGATCTTTGCCCCTTTCGCATGTTCCTTTGAAAGGTGCTTTTGTCAATTTGCCCAACAAACAAGATTCACAATCATCATGAGATGCAACATCAAATGATTCCAAACTACCGTCAGATTGGAGTTTGGCAATTCGTTTCTTGTTTATGTGGCCTAAACGACAGTGCCATAGATACGACTTATCCAAACCATCTTTGGATGAACCAATGTTATTGATTGTGTGAGTCCCTTAAATTCGATGGTTAACCTAGAAAGTGTAAAATACAACAAGTCTAATAAGCACTATAATGGACTAGTATTACTTTAATATAAATGCAAGTATATAAATAAAGTAATACAAGACTTAAAGCAATAAACAAGTAAAGTGGAACATTATGTATTTTTCAATGGTGTATTTTATTTATGATGTTAAATAAAATACAAGGTTGTGCGGAATCAAGATAATACAAATAAGTATGTATCCTAACAACCTATGAATTACAAATGATCTATATTTGTCAAATAACTCTTTTGGATCGAGATACTTAAAGTTGTGAAGTATCCCAGTTTAAGATCGAGAGTATTTAGACAAATTCACTTTAATGCAAAATGTATGCTTAAAAGTATTTTTCTCAAGGAAATGACTTTGTATTTATAGGCAACAAAATTCACCAGTGAATTTTGTGCCGTACAAATATGGTTGCATGTATTTAATGATCCGACAAGAACATTAAATGCATTGGATAAGAAATAAGGATAAAGTCACATCAAATGACTTTGTATTTATAGGCAACAAAATTCACCAGTGAATTTTGTGCCGTACAAATATGGTTGCATGTATTTAATGATCCGACAAGAACATTAAATGCATTGGATAAGAAATAAGGATAAAGTCACATCAAATGACTTTGTATTTATAGGCAACAAAATTCACCAGTGAATTTTGTGCCGTACAAATATGGTTGCATGTATTTAATGATCCGACAAGAACATTAAATGCATTGGATAAGAAATAAGGATAAAGTCACATCAAATGACTTTGTATTTATAGGCAACAAAATTCACCAGTGAATTTTGTGCCGTACAAATATGGTTGCATGTATTTAATGATCCGACAAGAACATTAAATGCATTGGATAAGAAATAAGGATAAAGTCACATCAAATGACTTTGTATTTATAGGCAACAAAATTCACCAGTGAATTTTGTGCCGTACAAATATGGTTGCATGTATTTAATGATCCGACAAGAACATTAAATGCATTGGATAAGAAATAAGGATAAAGTCACATCAAATGACTTTGTATTTATAGGCAACAAAATTCACCAGTGAATTTTGTGCCGTACAAATATGGTTGCATGTATTTAATGATCCGACAAGAACATTAAATGCATTGGATAAGAAATAAGGATAAAGTCACATCAAATGACTTTGTATCCTTTTATCCAACCACCTTTACACACATATACTTTGGTAAAGAACAAGTGGAATGTTCTTTGGAAAGTGTGTAAAGGCAAAAGTCAATTACTCGATATTAGTGTTCAGACTTGTAAGGTCTAGAACACTGACAATCCTCCAGTGTACAGATCTGGTAAGACTTCCAGTGGACTCCGCCATTTGTAAGTCTTCTTTATTCTGACTTCAGTCTTTGACTTCAGTAAGAACGTCTTCAGTAGAGTTGATCTGGACTGGGGTGAAGTCCAGTGAGCTAATCTGGAGAATACTCCAGATTTCCTATACAAGTATTTGCTCACTGGTCTTCCACTATTTCTGGACAAATCTTCAGAGGGACTCCAGATTCCAAGTCTGGAGTAGGTCCAGTAGAACACGTTTCTGGACAGATCTTCAGTAAGGCTCCAGTAGTCGAGTCTGGAGCGAGTCCAGTAAATCTGGACCTAACAAATTCCCCCTATTTGTTTAGAAATAATGCAAGTGTTTTCAAGCTTGAATCTATACAATTTTGTATGCTTGAAAAACACGAGTTTGATTTGTCTAAAAAATCTAAGTTACTGGAAAACACTTTATAGATCATGAGTGTTTTCAGTTTCATCATTTAAGTTCTAACTTAGACTAAATCTGATCATTTACTTATATGAATCAAAAATTGCAACTATTATTACATACATCAACTGATAAATAGTATACAATTTTCATAAAACAATAATTTACAACAAGTAAATGATAAGAGTCAGGCCCTTCTTTTTGATGTCTGTCCTGGAGCATCTTCAGTAGCCTTTCTCTTTGGTGATGGAGAAGATGGTATAGATTCTGGCGATTTCATGCCCATAGCAACTTCCATCTGATGCTTTCTTCTCCATACCTTTTCAACTCTTTTCAGAAATGCTTTAACATCAGTCGACACATCTGTCTTCCACCTGAACGTTAAAGCGATTTCTTTCAGTTCACTCCATCCAAATGCTTGGACTGAAGTACTTTTCCTTTCATCAGTAAAGTTACCCTCCCTGGTCAACTTTACTTCAAACCTGAACATGCCTTCATTATTTTCAGCCAATTTGATCTCAGCACCAGTGATCCTTCTGGCATCAGCCCTGAAGTTTAACATTTCATTGTACTTTTCTTTCAGCTTGGCTGTCTGGATCAATGCTTCAGTTTCCTTTGACACTCTCTTTTGTTCTCCAACAGACTGGAGTTGTTCACGATTTATTTTTCGAGAAGTGTCCAGGGGAATGAATTTGCTTACATCAGCATCTTTGAGCGCTTTGATTTGCTTGGCAATCAGTTTTGGTAAGCCAGTAAGTTTCTTCCTGTACTCTATCTCCAGAGCACCAGCGTTCTTTCTGATCTTTTTCTGGAGGCTTACCAGTTCCTCCTTCCTTTGTCTGATGAGTTCTGGTACACTCACGCCATAAATTATAGAATCATAGACCTGTTCTTCTTCGGCGTAAAATGAGCGTACATGAACATCATCTAATGCATTTAGGCATTGATGAACTCTGGGGTCATCCTTCATCTTTTTATATACATCAACATTTATGCCTAACCTTCCAGCATTGTAAGAGTCCAGAGTCCCCATTGATGCCATCTCCCTTTGATGGGCCAGCAGTTCATCTTTTTGATTTCTTTTGAAAATCTCTATCATGATGCATTCTTGTTCTAGCTTCTTGGAGGTTTCATCATCAACATCTTCAGTAGTTTGCTCTTCTTCTCCAGATTCCATTTGTTGTTTTCCCTTAACTGACTTCAGAGTTGATGGAATATCTGGGAAGGACTCAAACTGGGGCTACTGGCTTCAGTACCAGTAGCTTCTTCAGTTAGCCCGGCTTTAGTGCCATATGCTCTTTGTGCTAAGTGCTTCAGTGTCACTTGGTCACCAGATGACTTTTCCCCCTTGGAATGATCACCAGTTCTTGACTTGAGATCATTCCATAACTCTTCCAGCATATGTCTGTCCAGTGCACCAAATGTTATACCTGCTACTGGAGTTATTTCAGACACAACTTTCTTAAGTGCCTGCACTTCCTTTTGAACATTAGCAACTTCTTTAGGCAAGTGCTTTGGCAACTTTTCTTCCAGTAACTTCTCTACTTGTGGTAACACCCCATCTTGAATGGTACGAAGAACAGTTTCAGAAATCTCTTCAGATAATTCTTTCAGCATACTGATTCCGAACTTCTTTGTACATTCATCACTTATTGTACTGACCACAGCATCCTGGTCAAGTGTGGATCTAGTCTCCAGAGAACTGACCCTGGAAACCAACTTCTGAACTTCTTCTTTCAGACCTGCCAGTTCACCAGTGACTGCAGTCTGAATAGAACTAACCAACCTTGTCTCTAAACCCTGGACTACCACTTTGAAATTTTCAGTATTGTGGTTTGTGGCCAGTACCAGTTCATCAAGCTTCTCAAACACAAGCTTCTCATTCCCAGCAAACAGATTCATCTCAGATGCAAGGTTATTTGATAATAAGGATTTGAAGTCTGAAATAACCTGAGATGAAGTCTGGAGTAATCTCTCCAGGTCCGCCACCTTACTTAAAAGGCCTTGGACCTCGACAGAAGATGAAGTGGAGAGACCACTGGGAGGTTCAAGATTTGAAGGCAATCTGGTCATAAGAGGAACTTGTGCCCAGTCCTCTTCAGTTGCAGCTTCAGATGTTGCAACTGGTGACTCCGGCGCACGAGGTGGAGGTTGAGATTGTGAAGGTTGAGTGGTTGCTGGAGTGAAGTATTGTGTATCTCTAGGAATTGAAGGTGGTGGTGGTGGTGGCATGTTTGATTCTGGTGGAGGCATTTCTGGTGGAGGTGGTGGCATTTCTGGTAGACTTTCTTCTTCTTGTACATCTTCACCCAGAAAATTCATGTTTACATCAAAACCTTCAGACATTGGGGAATCTACATCATCCCATTCTGGAGCCATCCCAACTGTCTGTTCACCAGACTGTTCACCAGTCTCTACATTAACCTGTTCACCAGCCCCTACATTCAAGTCTATTTGAGCCTCTTGCTCACCAGAAACATGTTCAACTTCCTCAACAACCTGCTCACTAATCTGAGAAACATTTTCAATCTCCTCATCAGTCACCTGCCCAATAACCTCTTGTACATCTTCACCCAGAAAATTCATGTTTACATCAAAACCTTCAGACATTGGGGAATCTACATCATCCCATTCTGGAGCCATCCCAACTGTCTGTTCACCAGCCCCTACATTCAAGTCTATTTGAGCCTCTTGCTCACCAGAAACATGTTCAACTTCCTCAACAACCTGCTCACTAATCTGAGAAACATTTTTAATCTCCTCATCAGTCACCTGCCCAATAACCTCTTGTACATTCTCTTGTTCAAAAATTGGTGACCCATCCAGATTCATAACATCACCAGGATGTCTTTCAGGATTCACCTGAAGTCCAGCTCTCATCAGAGGCCTGTTAGTTCTAGGTCATCTGGAAGGTTCAACAACTTCTGTACCTCGACCTTCAGGAGCAATTTGTCTAATGGGCTGTACAGCTTCTATTATCTGTACATCCTGATCACCAGATGGTCCTTCAACAGCTTGACCTCTATCTGGAGCCATTTCAGCTTCTTCCCTTTGAAAGGAAAGCATGGACTGAGGAATATCTACCTCGTCCAGTGGAGATCTGAGGTTGACCAGATCCCTCATATACTCACTCACAGAAAAGTGAGTAGTATCAAAATCATACTGGTCTCCAAGAGCGTTTTGAAACATGAGTGAAAGAAAACGGATATAAGGTACAAAGGGTTTTCTACCTTTCACTCTGAGACGCTCTACCAGGTCATCAAAAAGAATCTGAGCAAAGTCCACTCTAAGCCCAAACCATAAGGAGTAGGCAATCTGGAGATGGGTTTGATTTATCTGGTCTAACCCTCCAGAACTGCCTCTCAGACATTCAACAATATGGGTGAAGAAATATCTCCATGAGTCTGACAACTTGCTCATGTAGATTGTTCCTTTCCTGGATAGCTGGCCATGCTCATCCATAATATCCGTGTGCCCCATCAGTCTGCATACTTCCCTTGTATTGATACCAGTGGGAAGTTCAATAGGCAACTCATTCTGTTCAAAATAGTTTAACTGTAGAACAGACCTGAGTAGACTTGCAGTGAAACCAAGGGATCTGGTACCTCCCTTGAGAGTATAATTGATAGATGAAGTTTCATCATCATATTTTGCAGTGTACCAGAATTCACAAAGGTACTCGTGGTACATCCTTCCTGGATTTAGTGTCAATGCACCATATAATGGGCAAGAGAGAAAAAATGTGTTTAATCTCCCAATAATCGATTGGGCATCATGAACAATGGAAAGAGAGAGTCTGGCCATCCAGTTGTTCATGTTGATTCTTATGGCATTTGCCTCAAGAGTGATATGAGGTACCCTGTCAACATTTTCAGAAGGATTATATTTAGTGGCAAGCAGATTTTTAGGCGATTTTGACTGTCTAGGTGCCATTTAAAGAATAGATGAAGATGAAATTGAATATATATAGGTTATGATGAAGATTTGATGAAGGAATGAATGGAAATGGAGTAAATAAGAGAGATAAATATGATTGGAAATTGAATGAAGAAGTAAATGAAGGAATTTGAGAGATTTGAGAGTAAATATGTTCGAAGTAAATGCAATTGAAATTGAAAGTGGGTATTTATAGGAGAAAGAATGTGGAACTCAAACGGTTTATTTGAAATTATCAAATATAATTTTGATCGAGGTTCTGAGATCTGCATTAATTACATCACATCACACATAAATGTGTGACGGTTTATAGCCCACAAACATTAACAAGTTGCTCTTTTTCACTTCCCAAGGTAAAAATACCATCATTACGTTGAAAAATTTACATGCCACGTAGGATAAAAATATTTTTGAAAAGATTTGCTTACGTGGCACACACAATGACCAAGTATGTAGAAAATATTATGACATATTTCAGTGCATCTGGAGGTTGACTGGACACTCCAGTATCACTGGTGGATTAGTCCAGTGAACATGTACTGATGGTACACTGGAGGGACACTCCAGTAAAGTACCAGTGAAAACCATTTTTAAAAGACTGGTAACCTCAAACGTGCACGTCAACTAATACAGACAAGTGAGAGGGACACATTTACAAGGAGACATAAGTCAACTCAAACACGCACTTCAACCTGTCCAGTTACCAGTGAGAGGGACACATTTACAAAGTACCAGTAATATTTTCTAAAGAATTTGTCCAGTGAGAAAATAAATTAATAAATTCCCCCTGAACTTAAAACATTTTTAGAACAGAAAAAATGTGGAACTCAAACGGTTTATTTGAAATTATCAAATATAATTTTGATCGAGGTTCTGAGATCCGCATTAATTACATCACATCACACATAAATGTGTGACGGTTTATAGCCCACAAACATTAACAAGTTGCTCTTTTTCACTTCCCAAGGTAAAAATACCATCATTACGTTGAAAAATTTACATGCCACGTAGGATAAAAATATTTTTGAAAAGATTTGCTTACGTGGCACACACAATGACCAAGTATTTAGAAAATATTATGACATATTTCAGTGCATCTGGAGGTTGACTGGACACTCCAGTAAAGTACCAGTGAAAACCATTTTTAAAAGACTGGTAACCTCAAACGTGCACGTCAACTAATACAGACAAGTGAGAGGGACACATTTACAAAGTACCAGTAATATTTTCTAAAGAATTTGTCCAGTGAGAAAATAAATTAATAAATTCCCCCTGAACTTAAAACACTTTTAAGAACAAAAATATCTTTCAAGTCTTCCCTTGGAATGTTGATCCAGAAATCTATTAATGCAAAGATAGTACACAAAGGCGTTCAATATTTGAGCAGTCACCAGATTTAAGGGTTTAACATTCCCAACTCACCAACAAGATATTCAAAAGTTTTGACATCCAGAGGTTTGGTAAAAATGTCAGCGATTTGTTTGTCAGTGGGAATAAAATGGAGTTCAATGTTGTTTTCATAATATGATCACGAATGAAGTGATACCTGAGATCAATGTGCTTCGTTCTGGAGTGCATGACTGGATTGTTTGAGATAGCAATGGCACTGGTATTATCACAAAAGATTGGGGTCTTTGAATATTTAATACCATAATCAAGCAACTGGTTCTTCATCCAGAGTATCTGAGCACAACAACTGGCTGCAGACACGTATTCAGCTTCAGCAGTGGAGAATGAAACTGAAGTTTGCTTCTTACTGGTCCAGCTGACCAGTTTGCCACCAAGGAAATGACATCCACCAGTAGTGGATTTCCTATCTATCTTACAACCTGCATGATCTGAATCTGAATAACCCATTAGATCCATGCCTGAGCCTTTGGGGTACCAAAGACCTAGACTATGGACACCTTTGAGGTACTTCAGTATGCGCTTTACAGCAAGCATATGAGATTCCTTTGGATTAGACTTATATCTGGCACATAAACATGTTGAAAACATAATATCTGGTCTACTGGCAGTTAAATACATCAGTGAACCAACCATGCCTCTATAGACAGTGGTGTTCACTGGTTTACCATCTGGATCGGAGTCCAGTGTCAGTGGTGCAGAAATTGGAGTTGGTTTAGATGGTGAAGAGTTCATATCATATTTCTTTAAAAGATCTCTAACATATTTTTCCTGATTAATAAAGATGCCATCTTTGTTTTGTTTAATCTGGAGTCCAAGAAAATATGTTAATTCACCCATCAAACTCATCTCATATTCAGTTGACATTATTTTTGAAAATTTCTTGCACATATTTTCATCAGTAGACCCAAAAATAATATCATCAACATAAATTTGTACCATTAACAGATTACCTTTTTCATGAAGAATAAATAAGGTATTGTCAATTGCACCTCGTTTGAAACCATTTTTCAACAAATGTTTAGTCAGAGTGTCATACCAGGCACGTGGGGCTTGTCTGAGGCCATATAGCGCTTTGTCCAGACGATATACCCAATGTGGATGCTTTTCATCAACGAAACCTGGTGGTTGTCTGACATAAACTTCTTCTTCAAGCTTTCCATTCAAGAAAGCACTCTTTACATCCATCTGGTAGACCTTGAACTGATGATAAGCAGCGAATGCTAAGAATATTCTGATCGCTTCAAGTCTAGCCACTGGAGCAAATGATTCATCAAAGTCGACATCTGACTGGCAGTAGCCTTGTGCTACCAGTCTGGCCTTGTTTCTGATTATGTGGCCATCTTCATCTACTTTGTTCCTGAAGACCCATCTTGTTCCAATTGGTTCTTTCTTTCCAACTGGAAAAGGAACTAGATACCAGACCTTGTTCCTTTCAAACTGGTGAAGCTCTTCTTGCATAGCAGTCACCCAGCTTGGATCTTCCATAGCCTCGTCAATCTTCTTTGGTTCCATCAAAGATAGAAAACTAACGTATAAGCATTGATTACTGGAGGCTCTTCTGGTCTGAACTCCTCTACTGGAGTTACCTATGATTTGATCAATAGGATGAGCTTTTGTCCATCTGGAGTACTGACCAGGATTGTTACTGACAACAATATCAGTGCAAGAATTCAGTTGAGTCTCCTCTGGAGTTGCTTCTAGAGGAGGATCTTGCCAGACTACTTCAGTATCTTCATCTGAGTCATTTAAATCACGATTTGCATCATGAAATTCTTCATTTGAAGGCATTTCCTGAAATACAATTCAAAAAAAAAAAAAAAAAAAAAAAAAAAAAAAAAAAAAAAAAAAAAAAAAAAAAAAAAACAAATAAAAAAAAAAAAAAAAAAAAAAAAAAAAAAAAAAAAAAAAAAAAAAAAAAAAAAAAAAAAAAAAAAAAAAAAAAAAAAAAAAAAAAAAAAAAAAAAAAAAAAAAAAAAAAAAAAAAAAAAAAAAAAAAAAAAAAAAAAAAAAAAAAAAAAAAAAAAAAAAAAAAAAAAAAAAAAAAAAAAAAAAAAAAAAAAAAAAAAAAAAAAAAAAAAAAAAAAAAAAAAAAAAAAAAAAAAAAAAAAAAAAAAAAAAAAAAAAAAAAAAAAAAAAAAAAAAAAAAAAAAAAAAAAAAAAAAAAAAAAAAAAAAAAAAAAAAAAAAAAAAAAAAAAAAAAAAAAAAAAAAAAAAAAAAAAAAAAAAAAAAAAAAAAAAAAAAAAAAAAAAAAAAAAAAAAAAAAAAAAAAAAAAAAAAAAAAAAAAAAAAAAAAAAAAAAAAAAAAAAAAAAAAAAAAAAAAAAAAAAAAAAAAAAAAAAAAAAAAAAAAAAAAAAAAAAAAAAAAAAAAAAAAAAAAAAAAAAAAAAAAAAAAAAAAAAAAAAAAAAAAAAAAAAAAAAAAAAAAAAAAAAAAAAAAAAAAAAACAAAATTGGAGCTTCTTGTTGATTGCCATTTGATTCATCAAATGTGACATGAATTGACTCATGGACCTTCTCCAGTCTCTTGTTGTAGACTCTGAAGGCCTTGCGAATGGCGGAATAGCCTAAGAAATACCCTTCATCAGCTTTGGCATCAAATTTGCCTAGCTGACTGGAGTCGTTCAGGATGTAAACTGGACATCCAAAAACGTGAAAATAACCAATATTTGGTTTTCTATTTCTTAAGACTTCATAGGCTGTCTTTTTGTGTCTTTTGATGTACACTGATCGATTCTGGGTGTGGCAAGCAGTTGCAATTGTTTCCGCCCAGAAACTGGTAGACAAACCAGATTCAGCAAGCATACTCCTGGCAGCTTCTATCAGCGTTCGATTCTTCCTTTCCACCACTCCATTTTGTTCTGGAGAGCGAGCTGATGAGAAATTCTGGGAGATGCCAGTGTCAGTACAGAATGACTCCAGAGTTGCATTCTGGAATTCTGTTCCATTGTCACTTCTTAACTGACACACCTTTCGACTGTACTTGAGCTCAATTTGCTTAATAAGACTGATGATTTCAGCAGCAGCTTCACTTTTAGACCTCAGAAAGATCACCCAACAATATCTGGAAAATTCATCTACGATCACCAGGGTGTATCTTTTACCAGCACGAGTCTGAACGTTCACTGGACCAAAGAGGTCCATATGAAGCATATGAAGAGGTTCAGATATGCTAAAATTCTGTCTGGTCTTGAAACTGGTACGCTTTTGCTAACCCATCTCACATCCTGGACATGGCCTTTCCTTTTTGAAGGAAACTGAAGGTATCCCATCTGCAAGTTGTTTTCTGGACAACTTATTAATATTCTTGAAATTTAAATGAGATAACCTTTTGTGCCATAACCAATTTGTGTCTTCATCAGCTTGAGTATAGAAACACTGCTCTGAAGGAGAGCTTTCCATATCCATCACGTACACATTCCCTTTTCTGGGAGCAATCAACACTACCTTCCAGTCCTTGTTGAATACAATACCCTGAGCAATATTGAATAGAACTTGATAGCCATCATCACACAGTTGACTTACACTGATCAGGTTATATTTCAAACCATTCACAAATGCAACACGTCTGAACTTGACTTGTCCATTGTTTAGAACACTGTATCCCTCAGTCTTTCCACAACCATCATTTCCAAAAGTAATGGAGGGTCCATCAGAAATGGTGAACTCCTCCAGCAGGGTCTTACATCCGGTCATCGTCCTGCCAGCAGCACTGTCAAGATACCAGATATATTTCTTTCGATCACCCTACACATACACCAGATATTTATCAGTTAGATTTGGGAACCCATCGACTGATGGGTTCACTGGACCCTCCCTTATAGGTCCCTGGGGCAATCTGGTTTAGTTCACTTTCTTCAACAGTGGTCTTAGTTGAAAAGACCACTGGGGTTGATAGTTTTGAAACCTTTTTCTTTTTCTCAACTGGAGAAATAGATTTAACTTTCTTTGCAAAAGGTTTTGTGTTTTGTCTAGGTCCAGATGAAGTACCCTCAATAAAGTTTAATCTTGCATTAAAACTTTGAAATTGACGAGTCAGAATTTGAATCTGGCTCTCTAACCTGGACAAAACATTTTCATCAGATGATACCATAGCCTTTCCAATTCTAGGCTTAGGTAGGGGATTGGTCTGAGGCAAAGGTTTCGTCTGATTAACCTTTTGAACTGGAGCAGTCATCTGGAATGCTCCAGTCTTAACCTCTGGGGATTGAACTGGGTAAATATTGGCCTTGGGAGTTACAGGCTCATCATAAACAGTGATGGGCCTGAACTCCTCTGGTAATCGATCGATTACTGGTATTAATGATGCTACATGAGTATTTCCATCTAAATATGCACGTTTTTGAGCAGGAAATTGCTTTACTCCAGCATCATATGGCTTTTTGGTTTCTAGCCATGATTTAATTACCAGTTTTTCTTTCTCTAAAATGACTTCAAGATCTTGTTTTTCTTGAATCAATTGTTCAGTTACCAGAACCTGGGCTTGAAATGCCAGTTCAATGTCTTGAAGTTCTTTTAACTTTGATTTTAAAGCAGTTATTTCAGAAGAATCTGTTTCTAGACCATTTACACAATCAGATCTAACAGTTTCTACAAATATCAAATCAGAATTAAGAGCTTCAGCAATGTCCAGTTTTAATTCTTGGTCAGTTGCATTATCATAATTACTAACCTTTTTGATAACAATGTCCACCCATCGTCCAGATGTGACATCTTCCTTCACCAGGAGCTCTTCGTCTGCCAGAGCCATGTAACAGTAATCTCTTTCTTCTTCTTCATCAGCAGATGATTCATCAGAAGGAACTCACTTCTCTTCAGTTGTTGCGATCATGCACCTATTATTGTTTTCAATTTGTTGTGCCATGAGAGCAATCTGGGCCTTAAGCTTTTTATATTTCAATTTATAGCTATCATCAGGCTTATTATTTGAAGAGAATGGACCAGGCTTGGATACAAACTGGTTGGACCTGCAATCTTTCATGAAATGACCCTTTTTGCCACACTTAAAGCATGTCAAATTGGTCTTATCAGTTGAAGAACTGGATGCAAATTGTCCAGATGTCCTATTTGCTCTTGCTTTGAAACGGTTAAACGTTTTAGCAATCATTGCAATGAGGTCATCATCTTCAGTTTCATCACAACAGTCTGGAGAGATTTGACTGGACTCTCCAGAATCCATGAGTTCAGACACCATCTTCTTCATAGAAAATACATTCTCAGAAGATATCAGTGCTGTACTTTGTGGTTTAGTATGACTGACCACATTAGGACTACTGGAGGCATGGTTAAAAGCATATTGTTCTGCCACCACTCTCTGAGCTTGATTTTCTTCAGTGTACCTGAAAGCTCCATATAAAGTTGAGAGAGTGTGTGTGTGCAGAGTTTTACCTTGTCGTAAGACCAGGATCATGTGAGACCATTTGGTGGGTAGAATATCACAAAATTTCTCCAGAAGTATATCCTTGTCCTTCTCAACCCCAAGACCTCTCAACTGGTTTATGATACTCATAAATCTGGTGTAAGTACCAGTGAGAGACTCATTAGGCTGAGCAAAAAATGACTCATACCTCTTGTTTAAGGAGACCTTTCTGGTGACAATGGTGTCATCTCCTCTTTCATGCTGGTTTAAAAGTTCATCCCATATGGTTTTAGCACTAGGAAAAAGAACTAGTGTGGGAATTAGGGTTTCTGGAATGGCCCTGAGGATCATGTTTTTGAGAAGGGTGTCTAGATTCACCAATCTCCTCTCCTCTTCAGACCAATGTTCCTCCCTCTTTTCCCTTCCTCTTCTAGATCCAGAAGGATCAAGAAGGGGATTGAGAGGTGATGTAGGGACATAAGGACCTTCATTTAAAATTTTCATCATGTTCCTCTCAATACCAGTGATATGCAAAACCATCCTAGCCTTCCACGTACCAAATTCATCACTGTTCCCACTGAATTTAGGAACAGGATTATTTGAATAGTGCACATGCACGTGTGGAGAAGCAGGAGTAGGAGGAGGAGGTGGATTAGTGTTATTAACAATAGGTGGTTCATTTTGATCATTAATATTAGCATTAGGATCGGACCAAGATTAAAACTTCCTTGTGTATTTTCTTGGTTAACCATCAAAGAAACAGATCTAGGCAATGTTTAGCCTTCTGCTTTGATACCAAATGTGAGTCCCTTAAATTCGATGGTTAACCTAGAAAGTGTAAAATACAACAAGTCTAATAAGCACTAGAATGGACTAGTATTACTTTAATATAAATGCAAGTATATAAATAAAGTAATACAAGACTTAAAGTAATAAACAAGTAAAGTGGAACATTATGTATTTTTCAATGGTGTATTTTATTTATGATGTTAAATAAAATACAAGGTTGTGCGGAATCAAGATAATACAAATAAGTATGCATCCTAACAACCTATGAATTACAAATGATCTATATTTGTCAAATAACTCTTTTGGATCGAGATACTTAAAGTTGTGAAGTATCCCAGTTTAAGATCGAGAGTATTTAGACAAATTCACTTTAATGCAAAATGTATGCTTAAAAGTATTTTTCTCAAGGAAATGACTTTGTATTTATAGGCAACAAAATTCACTAGTGAATTTTGTGCCGTACAAATATGGTTGCATGTATTTAATGATCCGACAAGAACATTAAATGCATTGGATAAGGAATAAGGATAAAGTCACATCAAATGACTTTGTATCCTTTTATCCAACCACCTTTACACACGTATACTTTGGTAAAGAACAAGTGGAATGTTCTTTGGAAAGTGTGTAAAGGCAAAAGTCAATTACTCGATATCAGTGTTCAGACTTGTAAGGTCTAGAACACTGACAATCCTCCAGTGTACAGATCTGGTAAGACTTCCAGTGGACTCCGCCATTTGTAAGTCTTCTTTATTCTGACTTCAGTCTTTGACTTCAGTGAGAACGTCTTCAGTAGAGTTGATCTGGACTGGGGTGAAGTCCAGTGAGCTAATCTGGAGAATACTCCAGATTTCCTATACAAGTGTTTGCTCACTGGTCTTCCATTATTTCTGGACAAATCTTCAGAGGAACTCCAGATTCCAAGTCTGGAGTAGGTCCAGTAGAACACGTTTCTGGACAGATCTTCAGTAAGGCTCCACTAGTTGAGTCTGGAGCGAGTCCAGTAAATCTGGACCTAACAGATTGAACTATAACTTGGTTTAACGGTGGTTTCTAATATGCCTCTACAAGGACTAGCCTTAAAATAAAATACATTATCCTTGTAAACGAGAATTGATCCATTATCAAACTTAAAATCAAAACCATCATTAAACAAAGCATCAAAAGAGATAATGTTTCTTGCCATATCGGCACTGTAACAAACATTTCTTAAAACAATACATAAACCGGAATCAAAATCAAGCTTGTAATCTCCAATCATTTCAACCCAGGACACATTCTTGTTCCCCATGATTAGATCAAGCTCTTCGGTCCTTAACTTCTTACTTCTTGTGAGTCCCTGCATATTTGTACAAATGTGAGTACCACAACCTGTGTCCAATACCCAGGAATCAGAAGTAGATGTATTGTTAAGTTCAATCATGAACATACCTGAAGGGTCGGCGACACCTTTGGCCCGAAGCTCCTTTAGGTCTTTCAAATACACCGGACAAGTACGCCTCCAATGTCCAATTTCCCCACAATGGAAACATTCGGCCTCCTTAGGATCCTTGGCTTGTGGGATCTTGCGAGAAGAAGTAGAGGCTATGCCCTTAGGTTTGGTTTGGCGTTGGGAATTCCAACCTTTACCTTACCCTTACCATTTGGTCCATTCTTCTTCTTCTTCTTGCGCATCCCTCCTTCCTTGATGGTCAAGACGGCAGTGGCAGCAGGTTTGGTCTTGGCCATGCCAGACTCGGTGGTCTTCAACATGCCATGAAGTTCCATTATGGTTTTCAAGATAAATAATAAGGAAGAAATACGCTAAGATCTCGATATAACGTTAAATGAAATCAACATTGAATTAATAAAATTGTGCAATCTTTACATAATGTCTCACTCAATCAAGATGGATGATGAAGTGATTAGCCACTCATATTAAAAGAAGAATAACAATTGAAATAAGAAGAATTCATTGTTACCTAATGATAATAATTGAAAGCTACGAACGAAAATGATCAAATCGTGTTTGAAAACCTAGAAATTGATTAAGATCTGAAAATATCTCCAATTTAGGGTTCTCCCACGGCTGCTAAAAGAGAAGAAGGGTTTTTGCATATTTTTCAAGCTATTTATATCGATCCCCAAAGGCTGCCAGATTCGCGCCCAGTTGCGGCGCAACTCCAGTTGACTTTACCCTTTGACTTTGACTTTCATTGACCGAGGCTGGCTTGAACTAGAACCCATTGCGGCGCAACGGATTGAGTTGCGGCGCAACTTATCTCTCTGCTTTTGAGTTGCGGCGCAATGAACAGCTGCGGCGCAATTCACCGTTGACTTGCGTTGACCATTGACTTATGTTGACTCGTGGCTGGCCTGGAAGGAGGGGAGTTGCGGCGCAACTTATTCTTCTGGAATTGGGTTGCGGCGCAATGAGAGTTGCGGCGCAACTGGCCCTTTTCTGCATTGACTTTAGTTGACTTCCTGCAATCTTCATCCAAATGCTTCCGAAATCTTCCGTTAGCACTTGATTTTCCTCAACAATGTCGTTTTCTCCAGATTTGCGCTTAAATACCTGTCAGTACCCTGAAACACTAACAAATACCATAAATGCACCAAATGGGGGGGGGGGGGGGGGGGGGGGGGGGGGGGGGGGGGGGGGGGGGGTATACAAAAACGACTCATAAACCATGCAGAATCAACTAAATACGTTGTGGGAAATGGGTATAAAATACGACATATCAAATCCCCCCACACTTAAGCTTTGCTTGTCCTCAAGCAATTCCAAACTTCAAAACTCAATTTACCTTGGCACAAATGGAATAACATTACCGTAATCAAAAAGAAGCTAAACCATCATTGAAAATGAAACTAGATGGTTAGGCAGTTTTAATCTTAAATGAAAACTGGAATGTTTGACAATACTTGACTGATATACAAGCCTTAATAACACGACTAAGCACAAAAGAAACGAATAAGTGATATCTCGTCTATCCTACTCCAACTAACTTACTCTTGGGGTTGAATATTTGAATTATCACTCAATGCCTAGTCGTGATGCATAATCTTTTAACCATAGGCTTGTACTAGGTTCGTTCCTTCACCATCATGATGCAAGCACCACAACGTCTATCAAAAGAGGACTTAAAGGGTTTGAATGAACTTTAAGGCTAAACAAGGTATTTAAAAGGGTATGGAAATTTGGGTAACAAATGGTGTTAACAAAGAAATAACACAACATATAACAAAGTTTTACAAAATAGTCTAATCCATTAAATCCCATGTCACTAGTTGCCAACGGTCCAAAACCGAGAAGTTGTCCAGACAATACCCCCAATAGACGATTAAAAACCGACACCATTGTGGTGTATGACCTTACACAACTCAATCAACCAATTCTAACCATGTTGGCTTAAACAAACGTGCCAACCCACAAATAACAACTTAAGATTATAGCATTAAAATCCTTTCGTTGGTGTAATTGATGTACCAACTTACCAAAATGATTTGACCAAAATTGAGAAATACCAACTGACAGCCCAAGCTCTTTTTTTTTTCTTTTTCTGTTTTTCAATTCTTTTATTCTCTTTTTTTGTGAGCTACTTTTACTCTGACTAATTGGCATTCTCTTACATAACATTTGAAACAATGACAAATCATATACTCATATGCTGAAATGAACGATTCAGACTTTATCCAAACGAACATGACGAAATCAATCTATTCTCAGTAACCGAGAATATCCCAACCCGACATAAAGGACAACCCCAAACCATCCACTAGCATAGGCAACCAATGACCCACCAGGACTTCGACTATCGGTATGGCTAGAAAAGGTATATATTTAAGGGTGGATTTAATAACAAAGAACAGGCTAGTGACAACAAGTTTTCTATTGTTTCTTGCACTAAAAGTGAGTGCAAACCAAGGGTTTAACAGGAGATTCACTAACCAGTGTAGTTAGCTACTAAGCACATTAACACAACATGCACATAACAATGATTTACGAAACAAGGGTGAATCAAACAAAGAACAAAGGTTTTATCCTAAATTTGCCTCTTCTGATAAATAACACGGAATGATCAACCAGGACAAGTTCTAGAATCAATGCAATCACCGGCACACTCATAGCAAATGAAATAAACCGGAAATGGAAAATCAACCTCAAACTTGCACATCATAGTTCAGAGCTCTAAAAGAGACCCTTACTCCTGGATAAATCCAAAAGCCTACGAGAGGGACAAATTAACAAGGCTAACAATTCCAAAACCGTAACACCTATCATAACTAGCAATGAATCAATAATCTCACAATTGGGGTGTTTTGGTGCTTTGAGCGTGCTAGTCATATTATTAATCCAGAAGGGATTGCCTAATTAATCAGTCAAAACACATTCCACATATTAAAATTTTGTACCAAAGGTGTAGTCAAATTGCTTATTAAGTTCTATAATTAAGTGACAAAAGCAATTAACTACAAGGACAAGCATGCAAAAGTTTAAAAATACCTCTAAAATACCCGACTTTTTCCTATTTACCACCCCCCCACACTTGAGTTGGACAATGCCCTCAATGTCCAATGAACTAAGGCAAACTATGGGAAATAGGGGAAAGTAAACAAAAATAAAATCAAGAACAAGAAAACTTGCCGGGTATGATGTATGTTCCATGCCTGAATATGATGCCAACAAAATATGTCGCTGAACTTACTGCCAGCATATGCACATGACATTCAACTTGCTATCAACATGAACACACCATTAACGAGCAACATAATCAAATAACCATGCATAAATCCTATCCTAATTAACGGAAATGGAAAATCAACCTCAAACTTGCACATCATAGTTCAGAGCTCTAAAAGAGACCCTTACTCCTGGATAAATCCAAAAGCCTACGAGAGGGACAAATTAACAAGGCTAACAATTCCAAAACCGTAACACCTATCATAACTAGCAATGAATCAATAATCTCACAATTGGGGTGTTTTGGTGCTTTGAGCGTGCTAGTCATATTATTAATCCAGAAGGGATTGCCTAATTAATCAGTCAAAACACATTCCACATATTAAAATTTTGTACCAAAGGTGTAGTCAAATTGCTTATTAAGTTCTATAATTAAGTGACAAAAGCAATTAACTACAAGGACAAGCATGCAAAAGTTTAAAAATACCTCTAAAATACCCGACTTTTTCCTATTTACCACCCCCCCACACTTGAGTTGGACAATGCCCTCAATGTCCAATGAACTAAGGCAAACTATGGGAAATAGGGGAAAGTAAACAAAAATAAAATCAAGAACAAGAAAACTTGCCGGGTATGATGTATGTTCCATGCCTGAATATGATGCCAACAAAATATGTCGCTGAACTTACTGCCAGCATATGCACATGACATTCAACTTGCTATCAACATGAACACACCATTAACGAGCAACATAATCAAATAACCATGCATAAATCCTATCCTAATTAACGGAAATGGAAAATCAACCTCAAACTTGCACATCATAGTTCAGAGCTCTAAAAGAGACCCTTACTCCTGGATAAATCCAAAAGCCTACGAGAGGGACAAATTAACAAGGCTAACAATTCCAAAACCGTAACACCTATCATAACTAGCAATGAATCAATAATCTCACAATTGGGGTGTTTTGGTGCTTTGAGCGTGCTAGTCATATTATTAATCCAGAAGGGATTGCCTAATTAATCAGTCAAAACACATTCCACATATTAAAATTTTGTACCAAAGGTGTAGTCAAATTGCTTATTAAGTTCTATAATTAAGTGACAAAAGCAATTAACTACAAGGACAAGCATGCAAAAGTTTAAAAATACCTCTAAAATACCCGACTTTTTCCTATTTACCACCCCCCCACACTTGAGTTGGACAATGCCCTCAATGTCCAATGAACTAAGGCAAACTATGGGAAATAGGGGAAAGTAAACAAAAATAAAATCAAGAACAAGAAAACTTGCCGGGTATGATGTATGTTCCATGCCTGAATATGATGCCAACAAAATATGTCGCTGAACTTACTGCCAGCATATGCACATGACATTCAACTTGCTATCAACATGAACACACCATTAACGAGCAACATAATCAAATAACCATGCATAAATCCTATCCTTAATTAACGGAAATGGAAAGTAAAATACGATGTTCTAGCACCCTTAAGGGTGGTTACAAACCAACAAATGAAACTAAATAAAAGTACGGAAATTGAAATTGTTCAAACAAATACAATTACAAGCCATCATAACCAACCGACGGCAGCAGCATCATCACATCAACAATCACTGAGGAGGGTAGGGGTAAGGGCCTGAACCAAAAATCGATCCAGCCATCTGCTCAGCCAACGAAGGTTCTTGCGAACCTGATCCTCCAGCATCCGTACCAGCCTGTGTACCTGCAAAAGATCCAAAACTCACAGGGTTATCGGGCCCCGTCCCTCCAACATCATGGGAAGAAGGCACCTCAAACTGACGCTCTGGTGGATAGAAGAATCCACCTCCAACTCTGTGCTCTGGTATGAAAATGCTAGGAGGGCTGTAGTCTGGAATCGGCTGAGGTGTATGGTACTGCTCACCCCTATACTGGGCCTCCCACATAGGCTGATATCTGTCCTGATCATACATCACATGACCCATACCTGAACCCAACCACCTGAAATCACTGTCTACCCTCGATTCAAACTGCCCATGGGATCGCTGAAAGTTCTGCTGGGACTCCCACATGTTATTCATCAAAGTTCCCAAAGAAGTAAAATCCCATGTACCTGAATGGGCGGCAGCAGAGGACGATGGTCCCTCAGAAGGTGTAGTAGTGGCACGACGCTTAGTACGTCGTGCGGGCTCAAGCGGCTGCTCAGGGGCATCCTCCATCTCAGCATCATCATCATCACCTGAATCCTCCTCATCATCATCAGAATCACCATCACCAAAATCACTGAATCCTACTCATCATCATCATCACTGAATCCTACTCATCATCATCATCACTGAATCCTACTCATCATCATCATCACCTGAATCCTACTCATCATCATCATCACTGAATCCTACTCATCATCATCATCACCTGAATCCTACTCATCATCATCATCACCTGAATCCTACTCATCATCATCATCATGAATCCTACTCATCATCATCATCACCTGAATCCTACTCATCATCATCATCACCTGAATCCTACTCATCATCATCATCATGAATCCTACTCATCATCATCATCACCTGAATCCTACTCATCATCATCATCACTGAATCCTACTCATCATCATCATCACTGAATCCTACTCATCATCATCATCACCTGAATCCTACTCATCATCATCATCACTGAATCCTACTCATCATCATCATCACTGAATCCTACTCATCATCATCATCACCTGAATCCTACTCATCATCATCATCAGAATCACTCATCATCATCATCACCTGAATCCTCTCATCTCAGCATCATCATCATCATCTGAATCCTCCTCATCATCATCAGAATCACCATCACCAAAATCAATTAACTCTGGAATAGCATGCTTATGGGCTAAAGGCTTAATCAATTTCCACCTCTTCAAATCGTTCCATCTTTGAAATGAAATGTAGGGGCTTTGAACTGAAAACCCGAAATACAAACATGTATATATAAGCTTAAACAACCTTGGTCTGGAAAAGGGTCAGTTGCGGCGCAACAACGATGAGTTGCGGCACAACTTATGTCCCCCCTCCCCCAACACATACCTTTCCGGATCTAGTCATGATGATGAGTGAAAGAAGATAAAAAGTGAAAGTAAATAGAGAAGCAGTGTTTGGGTCGGATGGGAAAGCTTGAGAGAATAAAGAGGCTCTCAATAATTGATAAGTATGTATGAGTGTGTAAAAGACTTGATCCCGATCCCCTTTTAGTAAAACACTTGACCCGGTTTGACCCGAGTTGCGGCGCTACCTGGCCCGTTGCGACGCAATCCATTATTTTTGAACTCAATTTCTTTTTTGGATTTTCGTTTTTTCTGAACACGACACGTGGCAAGACAAGTTGCGGCGCAATGAACAGGCTGCGGCGCAACCAAATTACAGAAGGATAAGCTGCGGCGCAACGGGAACAGTTGCGGCGCAACTCAACAGAGTCATTGCGGCGCAACCTAGTGTACTACCCCCCTCCCCCACACTTACCTTTTGTTTCTTCCTAGAAAACGACTTACCGGAAGGCATGAGGGCGGCTCCTACCTGCAATTCTTATTAAAACACATTATCAATGACAAATAAACAAAAATGAAAACAAGAAACACGGGTTGCCTCCCGCGAAGCGCTTAATTTATTTACGAGTCTTTAGCTCGACTCATGGTCCTTTCTTCATTAATTCCTTTCGAAAAATGGAAACTCGTCAACGACGACTCCCATATTTTCCTCTTCTTCATGATAGAGCTTCAACCTGTGACCATTGACAATAAAAGTAGTTCCATCCGATTTAAACAACTCAACATAACCAGACGGATAAACATGTTTGATCACAAAAGGTCCGGTCCACCTAGAAGTCAACTTAGGTTGCTTGAACTTATACTTTGAAAGGAATAACAAGACTTTATCACCGGCTTTCAAGTCCTTCTCTCTAATCCTATGATCATGCCAAACCTTAGTTCTCTCTTTATAGAGCATGGAATTCTCATAAGCATTCAATCTCAACTCATCTAACTCATGCAATTGCAACATTCTCAATTCACTACTTTCAACTAAGTCCATATTGCAATTCCTAAGAGCCCAATAAGCTTTATGCTCTATTTCTAACGGCAAGTGACATGTTTTACCATAAAGTAACCTATAAGGTGTAGTCCCAATTGGAGTCTTAAATGCGGTTCTAAACGCCCATAAAGCATCATCCAACTTCCTAGACCAACTTTTAGGATTATCACCTATGGTTTTCTCAAGGATTCGTTTTAAGGCCCTATTAGTATTCTCTACTTGGCCACTTGTTTGCGGGTGATAAGAAGTAGAGAAACGATGATGAACACCATACCTCTTCAACACCTTAGCAAGTTGGTGATTCGCGAAATGAGTTCCACGGTCACTTATTAAGGCCTTAGGACAACCAAAACGACAAAACAATTGCTTTAAGAAATCAATTACAACCCTTGCATCATTAGTTGGCAAGGCCTTAGCCTCGGCCCATTTAGACACATAATCAACCGCCACTAAAATGTATAGACACTTATTTGAAGGCGGAAAGGGTCCCATAAAATCAATTCCCCAAACGTCAAATACCTCACAAACCTGAATGAAGTTTTGTGGCATCTCATCCTTCTTTGAGATGTTCCCTTGACGTTGACAAACTTCACATGTCTCCACTAAAGTTTGAGCTTCCTTGAAGATTGAAGGCCAATGAAATCCTGCATCAAAGACCTTCTTACCGGTTACAGATGGTCCATAATGACCACCAGTTTGTCCATAGTGGCATGCATCCAAAATCTTCCGGGTTTCTGCACCGGCCACACATCTCCTAATCAAGCCATCTGCACACATGCGAAACAAATATGGTTCTTCCCAGAAATAATGCTTAATCTCAGAAAAGAACTTCTTTTTCTGTTGATAAGTCATTTCTTAGGAAGAACACCTGCACATAAATAGTTAGCAATGTCTGCAAACCATGGATCTTCTTCCACATCCACCTGCATTAGAAACTCATCAGGAAACGAATCATTAATGTCATGCTCCTTTAACTCCTCAAGGTGAGGGTTTTCGAGCCTACTTAAGTGGTCGGCTGCCACATTTTCAGCCCCACTCTTATCTTTGATCTCAATATCAAATTCTTGTAAAAGTAAGACCCAACGAATTAAACGAGGCTTAGCATCTTGTTTCGAGAACAAGTACTTCAAAGCCGAGTGATCGGTGAACACAATGGTCTTATTCAAAACCAAATAAGGTCTAAACTTATCAAAGGCATATACCACGGCTAATAACTCCTTCTCGGTCACGGTATAGTTCTGTTGAGCCGGGTTTAAAGTCTTGCTAGCATAGGAAATAGGGCGGAAATGCTTATCCTCCCTTTGGCCTAGAACGGCCCCCAAAGCATAATCACTAGCATCACACATTAACTCAAACGGTAATGACCAATTGGGTGGAGACATAATGGGTGCATTGGTCAATCTAACTTTAAGTGAGTTAAATGCATCAAGACAATCTTTATCAAAATTGAATGGGACGTCTTTTTCTAACAACTTGGTCATTGGCCGGGTGATTTTCGAAAAATCTTTTATAAATCGACGGTAAAACCCGGCGTGACCCAAAAAGCTTCTAATTGATTTGACATTAGTGGGTGGAGGTAATTTAGCTATAACATCAATCTTTGCTTTATCTACCTCTAATCCCGCCCTTGAAACTTTGTGTCCCAAAACAATTCCTTCTTTCACCATAAAATGGCACTTTTCCCAATTCAAGACCAAGTGTGCCCTTTCACACCTTTCAAGCATTCTATCAAGACTCTCAAGACAATTTTCAAATGAACTACCAAAAACAGAAAAATCATCCATAAAAACCTCCATGGATGTTTCTAGCATGTCCTGAAATATGGCAATCATACATCTTTGAAAAGTACCTGGAGCATTGCAAAGACCAAATGGCATCCTTCTATAGGCATATGTGCCAAAAGGGCAAGTGAAAGTGGTCTTCTCTTGGTCCTTGGGGTCAATGGGTATTTGGAAGTACCTGGAGAACCCATCCAAAAAGCAAAAATACTCGTTACCGGCGAGCCGTTCGAGCATTTGATCAATAAAGGGCAAGGGAAAGTGGTCTTTGCGGGTAGCATCATTCAATCTCTGATAATCAATACATACCCTCCACCCCGTGACAGTCCTAGTGGGAACTAATTCATTTTTGTCATTCAAAATTACGGTCATCCCACCCTTCTTCGGTACACAATGTACCGGACTTACCCATGGACTATCCGAGATGGGGAATATGATTCCCGCATCAAGTAACTTAATTATCTCCTTTTTGACCACATCTTTCATATTTGGATTTAATCTTCGTTGCCTTTGCACAACCGGTTTCACATTATCAACAAAATTTATGGTGTGTTTGCAAAATTCTGGACTTATACCCGGAATATCGGAAATTTTCCATGCAAAGGCCTTTTTATGGGCCTTTAGGACGGTCATAAGTCTAGATTTCTCATCCTCCATTAATGAGGACGAGATGACAACGGGTAAAAGAGATGTACCTTCCAAATATGCATACTCAAGATGGTCCGGAAGTGGCTTGAGTTCCAAGTCGGTAGGAGGGTTTTCTACCGAGGTTAGCACCCGTGTGCTATCACTAGTGGTGATCTCTTCAAAGGTTTCATCTTCCGGTGGAGTTTCATCAACACTTAATGCCATAATTTCCTGCATCATATCTCCAACCAATTCTTGCTCTTCTTCACTGCAAGCTAGCAATGCTTGACCTTCTTTCATATCCAAGAAATCCATGAGCTCTTTTTCCAAAGCATCTTCTTCTTTGATCACATCCAACCTAAAACAAGTTTCATCACAAGAGTACAGATGCTTCAGTGCTCTATCAACATTAAAAACAACTCTATCATTACCAACTCCTAAGGAAATTTCCTTGGCCTTAACCCGGATGATAGCATCCGCGGTCATAAGGAATGGTCGGCCAAGAATTAGGGGGACTTTGGCGTCCGCCTCCATCTCAAGGATAACAAAATCAACCGGAAATATCATATGCCCCACCTTAATTTGCAAATTTTCCGCTATCCCCATTGGATATTGGAAAGAACGATCCGCGAGCCTAATGCTCATGCAGGTAGGGGTCAACTCTCCTAGAGACAACTTTCTATAAACAGAATAAGGCATCAAATTTATACTAGCCCCAAGATCGGCCAATGCCTCACACAAATAAGCACCAAAAGAACAAGCAATAAGAAAACTCCCTGGATCTTCCAACTTGGGAGGAATCTGATTCTGAATGATTGCTGAACATTCGGCACTCATAACCGCAGTCTTAGCCTCTTCAAGCTTCTTCTTGTCACTTACAAGTTCCTTGAGGAACTTTGCATAATTAGGCATACCTGCAAGCAAATCAACTAAAGGAACAGTTATATTCACAGATTGAATAAGATCAACAAAATTTATGGTGTGTTTGCAAAATTCTGGACTTATACCCGGAATATCGGAAATTTTCCATGCAAAGGCCTTTTTATGGGCCTTTAGGACGGTCATAAGTCTAGATTTCTCATCCTCCATTAATGAGGACGAGATGACAACGGGTAAAAGAGATGTACCTTCCAAATATGCATACTCAAGATGGTCCGGAAGTGGCTTGAGTTCCAAGTCGGTAGGAGGGTTTTCTACCGAGGTTAGCACCCGTGTGCTATCACTAGTGGTGATCTCTTCAAAGGTTTCATCTTCCGGTGGAGTTTCATCAACACTTAATGCCATAATTTCCTGCATCATATCTCCAACCAATTCTTGCTCTTCTTCACTGCAAGCTAGCAATGCTTGACCTTCTTTCATATCCAAGAAATCCATGAGCTCTTTTTCCAAAGCATCTTCTTCTTTGATCACATCCAACCTAAAACAAGTTTCATCACAAGAGTACAGATGCTTCAGTGCTCTATCAACATTAAAAACAACTCTATCATTACCAACTCCTAAGGAAATTTCCTTGGCCTTAACCCGGATGATAGCATCCGCGGTCATAAGGAATGGTCGGCCAAGAATTAGGGGGACTTTGGCGTCCGCCTCCATCTCAAGGATAACAAAATCAACCGGAAATATCATATGCCCCACCTTAATTTGCAAATTTTCCGCTATCCCCATTGGATATTGGAAAGAACGATCCGCGAGCCTAATGCTCATGCAGGTAGGGGTCAACTCTCCTAGAGACAACTTTCTATAAACAGAATAAGGCATCAAATTTATACTAGCCCCAAGATCGGCCAATGCCTCACACAAATAAGCACCAAAAGAACAAGCAATAAGAAAACTCCCTGGATCTTCCAACTTGGGAGGAATCTGATTCTGAATGATTGCTGAACATTCGGCACTCATAACCGCAGTCTTAGCCTCTTCAAGCTTCTTCTTGTCACTTACAAGTTCCTTGAGGAACTTTGCATAATTAGGCATACCTGCAAGCAAATCAACTAAAGGAACAGTTATATTCACAGATTGAATAAGATCAACAAATTTCTTAAAATGTTCCTTCACTTTTTCTTTCCTCAACCGTTGAGGAAATGGAATCTTTGGTTGATACGGCTTCACCGTCGGTTTCTCAGCGGGTTTGGATGGAACGGCCGGTATTGGCACGGCTTGGTTCGGTTCCATCTCAATTTCCTCATCAACCGTCTCCTCTTCTTCATTTTCCTGCACAAGTGAGAAGAATCATTAGGTAAAGGATTTGCAGAATCATAAGTCTTACCCGTCCTTGTAGTTATGGCATTCACTTGCTCATTTCGAGCATTTGGAGGGGTATACTTCTGTCCCGATCCTTGACTACTTTGCCATTGGTTATTGGATTGAGGCTTTGGATTCTGTTGAGTGTTGCTCGGTAGAGTACCGGGCTGCCTATTCGAGTTTCCTAGCCTCTCGAGTCTTCCTTCTAAATCTTTGATGGTAGCTTGTTGATTCTTAGCTCCTTGATCCAACTTATGTCCGAGCCCATCCAAGCGAGTAGTCAAAGCGTCCAAAACAGAAATCACCTTCTTGGACTCTTCTGCAACTTGTTCATTAGTTGCCTTTTGGGCACCAATGAACTCCTTCACTATGTCTCTTAATTCCGGATCCGAGCCTCTTTGATTGTGAACCTACTAAACCTGTTACCACCATAACCAGAAGTGTTAGCATTAACAAAGGAAGAAGAAGGGTAAGAACTACCTGATGGCCGGTTTTGATAACCGGTATTTTGGTTGAAGTTCCCTTGATTCTGAACATAGCTAACATCTTTCACGGGTTTATCCGGGCAATCCTCCGAATAATGCAAGTCTCCACAATGCTCACATCCGTCGGCCATAACCTTAACATCTCTCTCAAGGCTCTTGAATCTAGTATCTTGACTATCAAATCTCTCATTCATTTGCTTCGAGAGAGCCTTGACTTCGGTGATAAGCTTAGAGTCATCACTACTTTCCACCTTAGCCACGGTGGTTCTACTAGATCTCTTATCACGGTCTTCATCCCTTGTAGAATACTCTCTAGCCATATCCTCAAGTATCTTATATCCTTCATTTGGGGAAATGTTATTGAGACTTCCCCCAAATGCATATCCGAGCTCCCTTTTTGTTTTCCTATCCAAACCATCATAGAAAATCTCGAAGCTTTCTTCGGTGCCCATACTATGTCCGGGGCAATTCCTCAACATTTCCTTGAACCTTTTCCATGCATCAACCACATCTTCACCGGGTTCTTGAGAAAAACCTCTGATTTTGTTTTCTAATTGTCTTTGAGTTCTAACCGAATAAAACTCATCAATAAAGCCTTCTCGAAGTTCGGCCCAAGTGGTAAATGAGTTTTCGGGTAACTCCTTAAACCATGAAGATGCATCTCCAATGAGAGTCATAGGAAATAGTTCCAACTTAACGGCTTCCGCTTGCCCTGTACCATATTGATAAAGCCTACATATCTTCTCAAACCTCTCCAAGATGTGCATATGGGTCATTTCTTCGAATCCCATCAAACTTATCTTCTTCCACACTCTTGAGATGATTCCCTTTCAAAGAGAAATCCACTGAAATATTTGGAGGGCGAATAGCTGTGCCCCGGTCCGCCGGTATATTTCTTCTTCTCTCCCCGTAAAGACGGGCATTCGGATCTACCGGTTGTTCATCACCCATTCTTCTACCCCTTTGTTGTTGGTTAATATTAAGATTGGTTCTAGGTATGACAATAGTACTCGGTTCAGGTGTTTGGATTTTCTCTTCTTCTTCTTCTTCTGAATCTTCCCCACTCCCAAATACTTTACCTGCTTCTTTCAACTTATTAACCAACTGATCTTCTAAATCCTGAACGGGTGGGACACTGGTTTCGGTTTCTAAATCTATTTTGACTGGTGTGAATGGTTCCTGGCTACCTCTTGACACAAGTCGACGTCTGACTTTCCCTGGATTAGACAATGGGCTAAGCAAAGGTAGGCCAGAAGCTCTTGTGTTCATCAACTAACAAGAACCTGCACACTCACCACAAACAAACCGTCAACCGCACCTGTGGTATAAATAAAATAAAATACAACTATCTAATAAAGCAATAACTTTCTCACAAATGAATGTGAAAAAGGATCGAACTACAAAATAAACAACTACTTAAAAATAAGTCCCCGGCAGCGGCGCCAAAAACTTGATGTGTAAAATCGAGTTTAAAATTTATAAACAAGAAATACCCTAAAACTGACTACTACACACTCGCGGGCAGTGGACCCGTTCGTATATAGTATAGCTAAAAGGTAAGTCCAGGATCGAACACAGGGACTAAATCTAAGTAATTGTAGACATTAAGTAATTCTAATTAAAAGGGGGTTTTGTGACCGAATTGTCACGTTGCAAAAGTCAGTAAATAATTAGTAATCCCAAAGGATTAATCGAAAGAGAATTTTGTTTAAAACAATAATTTAAAAGTCATCCATCTTGACTTCGCTCAACACATGTTCAGATTGCACATAAATGAAGTTCAAACCCAAATTAGTTGATTAAATAACCGAGACTCAAACAAAGCACCAACCCCGTACCCGTCAAGTTGAAGACATCATTTGACTCTCTTGCTTTAACTAGTTTCGTTACAAAGACCGGTACCCCAAGACATCTTTTATAACTTCCTTAATCAAACAATTGGTTTGGTTATTTAGATAACAATTATACCTATCGATTGTACCCAACCGTTAACACATTTCTCCCTATTATCATGAATGATTATCTACCGTACCCGTCATAGATCCAATCGTTTGTACCCAAACAATCAAAATGAAATATACGTAATCAATAACTACCATTAAAGACACATATAAATCACCAATCAATTCAAGATAAATAATAAGGAAGAAATATGCTAAGATCTCGATATAACGTTAAATGAAATCAACATTGAATTAATAAAATTGTGCAATCTTTACATAATGTCTCACTCCATCAAGATGGATGATGAAGTGATTAGCCACTCATATTAAAAGAAGAATAACAATTGAAATAAGAAGAATTCATTGTTACCTAATGATAATAATTGAAAGCTACGAACGAAAATGATCAAATCGTGTTTGAAAACCTAGAAATTGATTAAGATCTGAAAATATCTCCAATTTAGGGTTCTCCCACGGCTGCTAAAAGAGAAGAAGGGTTTTTGCATATTTTTCAAGCTATTTATATCGATCCCCAAAGGCTGCCAGATTCGCGCCCAGTTGCGGCGCAACTCCAGTTGACTTTACCCTTTGACTTTGACTTTCATTGACCGAGGCTGGCTTGAACTAGAACCCATTGCGGCGCAACTTATCTCTCTGCTTTTGAGTTGCGGCGCAATTCACCATTGACTTGCGTTGACCATTGACTTATGTTGACTCGTGGCTGGCCTGGAAGGAGGGGAGTTGCGGCGCAACTGGAAGGCGTTGCGGCGCAACTTATTCTTCTGGAATTGGGTTGCGGCGCAATGAGAGTTGCGGCGCAACTGGCCCTTTTCTGCATTGACTTTAGTTGACTTCCTGCAATCTTCATCCAAATGCTTCCGAAATCTTCCGTTAGCACTTGATTCTCCTCAACAATGTCGTTTTCTCCAGATTTGCGCTTAAATACCTGTCAGTACCCTGAAACACTAACAAATACCATAAACGCACCAAATGTATACAGAAACGACTCATAAACCATGCAGAATCAACTAAATACGTTGTGGGAAATGGGTATAAAATACGACATATCAGTCGCCAACATTAAGCAAGCAACCTCATTCGACTCGGCACGACGTTTCTCAAACTCGTCCCTTGTCGCTTGAGCAGCTCTAGCATGTGGCTCTTCAGGAAGGGGTTCCTCTATTGCCCTGATCTTATCTTCCATCCTAAGAACAATTCTTAGGTTGCGAAGCCAGTCAATAAAGTTCAAGCCGGTAAGCTTATCCTTTTCAAGGAGACCCTTGAGGCAAAAGGTAGAAAGATATGAGGAAGAAGAGTTTGCATTTGCAGCAGACATCTATCATATAAGTAGTAGATTGTATTAGTTAATTTGACATATTTAATCCTTGTTAAAATAATTACCCAAGAAAAACAATTATAATTAACAAGGTTAAGATCCATATTTCACTCATAGCAATGTCAGGTTTGCCGCGGAACATTAACTACAAGCTATTTAGGTAGGTACACTATATTACCAATTTCATCCATGATGAAACTCTTAAACTCTTGCGGGATTCTATTGATAATCCATTATATCAATGCATGTTTAATCCCTCCTACGCCAATCCTTTCTTGTGTCGGGTTCGCCGCGGAACACAAGTCTAGATTGTAAACCGTCCATGATAGCTACACGTGAGATCCGGCCCAAGACTCTCGGGTTATCGCGAACCTCACCTCATTCTTGCCAACACCTAATTGTGATCCGGCCCAAGACTCTCGGGTTATCGCGAACCACAACAGGTCGGGGGTTCGAATGTGTGCACTACTCGTGGATAGCGTAAAGTTTACATTTGAAAAACGGGGTTTTGTTTTGTTATAGCAAAACATTTTATACAATTTTAAAACTTTCGCCAATATCTCATTGCGTTTGTTAATCCATTATAACCAAACCAATTTGATATTTATTTAAAACATTGCGTTTGTTAATCCATTATAACAAACCAATATAGATGATTATTTTTATATGTTTTAAAACGATTTTCTTGCAAGCATAGCCAAGACAAATATATAAAACAAAATAATCATCACACACAAACATATCGGTAGTATGCCATAATTCCTATGCGTTTTCCCAGTGAGCCACCACACGGAAAAACAAGGTCAAGCTAAGGACATGGTAAGTAGGAGCAATGGCTCCCACTAAAATCACCATCCTTCTTTGACTCCCTTGTTGCTTGCACCCTCTTGATGATTCCATCTCCAAGATGCTAATCTCCAAGTCTTTTTACATTTTACAAGAAATAAAATCTTTACTACTTTCTATACTATTAGAAATACATAGAAAGAGAACGACCAAGTTGTCGTTTATACATACATTAGTAAAATGAAAAGACGGCGTGCAAGCCGTTTGATTAATTATTATTACATTCATCCCGAATAAATAATACACAATCAAACATTATATCACATAAGGGTCATTGGCACACTACTACCGATAACAAAATTAAATTACAACTTAACATCAGAAGAATGCCTACAATTTCATGTATTCAAAAGTCATAGGGGCTAAAAGTTATAATTGGTAAAAAGAAACGGATGCAGCGCTGCTGCTACTGCTTTGCGATCTCAAATGAGAAGGAGATTTTTGGATAGTGATTACTAGTTAAAGCATTTATTAATCCCTTAAATCCAAAACATATTTTCATTTCCTTTGCGTCTCATCTCAGCCGCCAATCACAACAAACAATATACAATTCACCTTTAACTTATTTTCTTTTAAACAGCCGAAAAACCCATCCATCAAATATTGAATTTTTCGGACAAAAATATTCACTTCCCCAAAATGAATGAATACATGCAAATTTAGGCAACTCTTTAAAAGGGAAAACTAAAGTTTGAACGAGGTGGCTCTGATACCACTGAAGGATTTCGGTTCTATCTAACGCAACGGAAGCATGCATAGCAATAAACAATAGCATAATAAAATTTTCTAGCAACCGAAATCAATCCCATGGATCATCTCGTCAAACAAAAGCTCAAGAGAATGAATATAAGAAAACATACCCTTGAAGATTTCCTTATAGAAGATGCAATAAGATTCAAACTAGAATCTCTCTATTCGGGGAGACACCCAAAGTTCCGATCTCGATTTTAGCACCTTCCTTTTATTAAAACATGAACCCTCCAAGTACCCTTGTAATCGGTTCTCTCTTTGCCCAAATTAACACTACAATCTATGTATGTTAATTTATTTAGATCAAAACCTCTTTTGATATAGACAAAATGGTACAACTACCACTTGCCAAAAAGGCAGTTGATATATATATTCATGAGAGAGAGTGAGAACCGATAGAGAGAGGTTCAAGAGAGAGAGTGAGTGTAATGATTACTCTTTGCTTGGTTGAGTGTTAAATTCTTTGCTTGGTTGAGTGTTAAATCCTTTTAAGCATGCATGTATTCTTTTGTCTTGGGAAGAGAAAATGACCCATCAAATCTTGTGCAGATTTTTGGGTTCACATTTTGACTCATAAAACGTGAATACATAGCCAAAATGATGTCACACTTTTGTTCAATGTCTAGTACAAGTTATGTGCTTATAAAATGTATATTTATAAACATATAAATCAATACATTTATTCATATACACATAACTAATAGACATTATGTTTAATCAATTACTAGTTAAACATTTAACCACTTGATTAAACAAACACAAGCTCATAAATAATTAACTTAGACTATTATCATAATGTCTAATTAATTAATCTCTCTTTAGAAGGTACATATATCGATTATCGACCGGCCTTTGTGTGTGACCGAATAGGATAATGGACTTTATATATATTATTCATGTCATGGGCATATCTTTGAAGCATAGTGCACCACGGTCAAACCGTTAGCCAACCCGTGTGCATATATCCAACAGACTCCCACTTGCACAGACATGATAATATCGGTGTGTCATGAATACATACCTAGTATAACCAATGCATCATCATTGTCATACTCCTATTAGTTTTCTTTCAACATTTATCCTTTATTCTAGATATCCAATTGAACGTGTGACATGGTTAATGTCAATCACAACCGTTCGAGATTGGTATATGGACTCCGGGGCTACTGACCATGTCAAGTGAAGCCCATCTTGCAAATTCTTTTCAGACACAATGTCAAGTTAATCCAAATAATGCAAATTGGTATATGGACTCCGGGGCTACCGACCATATGACTCAATCTACTGGTAATATTCATAACATTCTTTCATGTAATGGGAAAGATAAGGTAACTTTTGGGAATGGCAACTCTCTCATAGAGGACACAAAACTATTGGCCAAAATATTCATCTTAAAAATGTCCTTGTGGTTCCTCAAATCACCAAAAATCTTCTTTCTGTCAACAAGTTAACTATGGACAACTATGTTGATGTGTTTTTTTCTCAACCATATTTCTATGTTCAGGATCGGGGAACGAGGCAGGTCTTGGCTCAAGGTCGATGTGAAAACGGGCTTTATGTGTTGAATGAAGATCATCAAGCCCTGAGTGCTGTCTCTACAAATAGAGCATCATATGAATTGTGGCATAGCCGTTTAGGACATGTGTCCAATGATGTTATTAAACTATTAAATAAAACGGGATTAGTGCAAGTCACATCCATTTTGCCTAAACCTACTATTTGTTCCCCGTGTCAAATGTCTAAAGCACATAAATTATCATTTGATCTTAATCCAAAACGAGCACTCTTTCCTCTCGACTTAGTCCATTGTGATTTGTGGGGACCATCACCCGTCACCTCAAATGAAGGTTATCGGTATTATGTTGCCTTTGTTGATGATTTTTCCAGGTTCACGTGGCTATATCCGCTACACACCAAAGCAATGTTCTCGAGTATTTTAACTACTTTTATCACTTTTGTTCAAACTCAGTTCTCGAGAAAAATCAAGGTTTTCCAAAGTGATGGTGGCACGGAATTTGTTAATAATCAAGTTAAAAAGATATTTCAAGACAATGGAACGTTTCATAGACTCTCGTGTCCGTACACTCCTCAACAAAACGGACGTGTGGAACGTAAACATCGTCACATTGTCGAGACCGGGCTTGCCATGATGTTCAATGCTAAAATACCCTCATCATATTGGGTTGAAGCTTTTAGCTCAGCGGTATACATTATTAATCGCCTTCCATCTAAAATTCTTGAAGGCAAATCTCCATTTGAGAATCTGTTCGGCCACGTTCCCAACTACAATAATTTTCGCACCTTTGGTTGTCGTGTCTTTCCGTATCTTAGAAACTATTCGGAACATAAGCTGGCACCGCGTTCGTTACCGTGCATCTTCATTGGATATGCACCCCAATACAAAGGGTTTCGATGTTTAGAACCCAACTCACAACGTTGTTATTTTAAAAAAATAATTATTGTTTGAATATTAAATATTATGAATATGAATTAAATAAAATTTCAAATGTGCAGATATGATATAATGAAATTTCTTATTAACCTTTTAAGCATCCAAATTCACGTGACTTATCCCTATATTATCGCAACAATGTTAAACTAAATTAAAATTAAAACTACATTAATGCGTACAAATCTTCCATCTAATTGGTCACCAAACCAAAAATTAACCATAAAATTACACATAGGATAAATGATGATTTGACAATTAAAGATCATAGCCACATAAGACATAAAGTATCCTCTCTTAGTTATATAGAGAAATTACATTCTCTTTCATGTTCATTTCAATGGTTATATAAGAATTTTAAGCTTTTAAAGACTTATTTTATTAGAGTAAATTTTTTTCATAAATTAGTTTTTCACAAAAGTTTTTTTTTAAAAAATTATCATTGTGGATGTTTTGTATATTCTTGTGTTTATGGGATATTGGGACGGGATGGGAGGGTGTACAACTGTAAAAGTTATTGTTGGATTACAAGATCATTTGGTTTAATTTGTGTTAATTAGACTTATGGTTTATGTTGAGATAATTGCAGGTACTGGATTTGTACTAGAAGAAAGAACAAGTACTATTGGTGTCAATATGAAGTTTGGACTGCTAATGAAGAAGAGAAGAAACATCAAGGGCCTTAATGTAAATTAAGGTTTATATATATACTTCACATAACCCTTCAGAAAATACCTAATTTTTATCATCATTCGTTCATATCGGCAGCATATTCGATATCTATCTCTCTATATTCATATATATATTTTGTATAAATCTGTATCATCATCTTGGTGATATTTGATCTAGTTCTTATTTCTTTCATCAAGTCTGTAATAATAATCTCTATATTCATTAATCAAATAATAATAATAATTCTCTTATTGTTCTTGATCTAATTCAGATTGTAGATCTGATTAGATTTGTGATTATTTCTGGATTCTTACATGGTATCAGAGCCAGGTTCAACAACCGATTGTTGTTGATCTGATTTCTCTTCGTGTTTCACTCAGATCTAGGGCGTTTTCCGTTTTGGAACCCTAGATTTTGATTTCTGGAATCTTCGTTCGACTATTCTTAGGGTTTTTACTGGTAACCCTAATCGTTGTTCTTCCGCTGCAATTTCTGGTGATTTGCCCTAAAAATTAGGGTTTCTTATTTCGCTTCTGATTTATCTCTGGACTAAGTGAATCCAGAGTAAATTAGGGTTTCTTATTCATCCGATAGCACTGTATTGTATTCTTCTCTCTACTCTTATTTTCTTCCTATTAATTGTGTTGGTGTGATTATTTGTTATTTGATTGTGTGATTATTTGTTATTTGATTGTGTGATAATTACTTGGCTTACGCAATCAAGTTTATCTTGATGTATGTGGTCCTCTTCTAAGGAAGGGGGAGCCTAGTACTTACTTGATTGTTTCTTTGTGATTCTGGTATTTTTTTTTAAAATATATTGTTTACGTTTTTTTTTTGTTTCTGTGATTGTTATTTTTATTCTTATCTTCTTTGTGTGATTTGTGACAATTTGTTATAATGGTGAATACTCCACCTGGTTCTGTTCATGGGGGGAATACTCCTCCTCATTCTGTGCACAATGATGATTCTGATAATGATGATTTTGAGATTAATAACACTAAAATAAGTAAGTTGGATTTTGGTGATCCTTTGTATTTGCATGCAAGTGATACTGTTAGTACTCCTTTGATTGGTTTTAAATTGTTAGGAACTGACAATTACAAAGTGTGGTCTTGTGCTATGGAACTTGCATTACAAACTAAAAATAAACTGGGCTTCATTGATGGTACTTGCTTAAAATCAATAGATAATCCTGTGTTAGCAAGTCAGTGGGATAGATGTAATGCTGTGGTACTTAATTGGATACTTGGGTGTGTTTCTCAAGAATTGTATTTAGGACAAATCTTCTCAAAAAATGCTACTGTTGTTTGGCAAGAACTTAAAGATACTTATGACAAGATAGATGGTTCTGTAATCTTTAATCTGCATCATAAAATCAATTCACTCACTCAAAATGGTGCTTCTTTGTCTGAGTATTATCATAATTTGACCTCTTTGTGGAGACAATATGATTCTATGGTTACTTTGCCTATTTGTACTTGTGCTGCTGCTGCTACTGTTAAAAGTCATACTGATATGATGAGATTAATGCAATTTTTGATGGGATTAGATGATGTTTACATGGGTGTTAGGTCTAATATCTTGACTAAAGAACCTTTGCCTTCTGTTAAAACTGCATATGCTATTATTTCAAGAGAAGAATCTCATAGGTCAGGGGTAACTGATAAATCTGCTAACACTGCAAATGCATTTGTTGCTAAAACCAATTTTCCAAGGAATTCTAATGCTAAAATTAGTTCTTATAGACCTCCTTTTGATTCTAAGAAAAGTTTTGACAATAATTTTGAATCCAAAAGAACTTTTGATAATAATAATAGAACTTACAGACCACCAAATCCTAATTTACAATGTACACATTGTCACAGAATTGGTCATACAATTGAAAGGTGTTTTCAGCTTGTGAACAAAAGGTCTTCAAATCAGTTTAATAAGTTTTCTACTAATAATGCTCATGTTGATTCTTCTTATTCTAAACCAAGTACTTCACAACCTTCTGTGAATGCATCTGTTTCTTCTTCTACTACACCTGCTTTAACTTCTGATCAAATTTCTAAGTTGCTTAGTCTTTTAGATGTCAAATCTGGATCTTCTTCTGGTATGCATGTTAATATGGCAGGTATTAGTTGTTTACCTCTATGCAGTAACTCTTGGTTTATGAATTGTAATTCTGTATTGTTAAAAGCTATCATCAAATGGATCATAGATTCTGGGGCAAATCAACACATGACTGTTTCTGATAAATATTTGACTAATGTTGTTGATATTTCTGATTTAAAACTTAAAATTGGTCATCCTAATGGTACTTCTGCAATTGTTCAAAAAATAGGTAATATGATTCTTAAAAATGGGATTGTCTTATATGATGTACTGGTTGTTCCAGAGTATTGTGTAAACTTGATGTCTGTTCACAAATTGTCTAGAGACAACAACTTGTTCATAGGATTTGATCCTGATAAGTGTTATATTCAGGATTTACATCAAAAGAATCTTCTGGGGACTGGTAGTGAGCAAGGTGGTTTATATGTTTTTGATGATGATGTTTCTAACTGTTCTTCTTCTTTGGTATGTAATTCTGTATCTGCTCCTACTGTGTCTAAACATTTGTGGCATTTAAGACTTGGACACCCTGCTGAACAAGCTTTATCTATTATTTGTGACAAGATGTATTTGAAATCTGGTTCTTGTTGTAATTCTGTATCTGCTCCTACTGTGTCTAAACATTTGTGGCATTTAAGACTTGGACACCCTGCTGAACAAGCTTTATCTATTATTTGTGACAAGATGTATTTGAAATCTGGTTCTGTTGGGCCTTGTGATGTATGTCACAAAGCAAAACAAACCAGAAGTCCTTTTCCTTTAAGTGAACACAAATCTGTTTGTTTAGGGGATCTCATTCATCTTGATGTTTGGGGACCTTATAAAGTTTCTAGTAAGGATGGTTTTAAATATTTTCTTACAATTGTGGATGATTTTACTAGAGCTGTTTGGACATTTATGATGAAATCTAAAACTGAAGTTTTTGATCACTTAAATGTTTTTTTAAATCTGTTATTAACTCAGTTTAATGTAAAAGTTAAGATTATTAGAACTGATAATGGCACAGAGTTTGTTAATAAACAAATGACTTCTTTGTTTCATTCTAAAGGAATTGTGCATCAAACTACCATTCCTTATACTCCCCAACAAAATGGGGTTGTAGAAAGGAAACATAGACACCTTCTTAATGTAGCAAGGTCTCTTATGTTTCAGGGGGGAATACCTTTATATCTGTGGAGTGATTGTGTGCTTACTGCAACTTATCTAATTAATAGAACTCCTTCCTCTGTTTTAAAAGGAAAAACTCCTTTTGAATTGGTGTATAATTCTGAGCCTTCCTTAGAACATCTTAAAGTATTTGGTTGTTTGTGTTTTGCAACAAAGTTAAATGTTTCTGACAAGTTTGAGTCTAGGTCAGAAAAATGTGTTTTTATTGGATATTCTAATGAGAAAAAGGGTTATAAACTTTATAGTCTTGAGTCAAATTCTTTTTTATTTTCTAGAGATGTCAAGTTTTATGAAAATATCTTTCCCTTTACTATGAAAAAAGATTTTGTTAATTTGAATAAATCTGTTAATCAATTAAATTTTTTTGATCTTTATGATACACCAAATCTTGAGGAGAACTCCATTCCCAATGATGAAGAGGAAGGCATATTGAATGATCCTAATGTTGGAGGTGGACTCAATTACTCCTCTGGCAGTTCTGATAGATCTACCAGGAGTGATAGAGATGCTGCAACCACATCTAGTGATGTGAATTATGAAAGCACCAATTCTGAGGGTTCTTATGAAAGTCAAAATGATGTTGTTAATAATTTAAGAAGATCAACTAGACAAACTACTTTATCAAAAAGGCTGGTTGATTATGAAATTGAAGGAAAAGTTAAGTTTCCTTTAAGTAAAGTTGTGAATTATGCTCATTTACCTGTTGATCTTTACTGTTTTGCTACTAGTTTGAATAAAAGTAGTGAACCTTCTTCTTTTTATGAAGCTTCTAAAGATACTAATTGGATAAATGCTATGAATGATGAGATGGAAGCTTTAAATAGAAATAATACTTGGGAAATTACTTCTTTGCCTTCTGGTAGAACTCCTATAGGTTGTAAATGGATATATAGGGTTAAGTATAAGTCTAATGGTGAAATTGAAAGGTATAAAGCAAGGCTTGTTGCTAAAGGTTTCAGTCAAAGGGCTGGAATTGATTTTGATGAAACATTCTCTCCTGTTGTTAAAATGGTAACTGTTAGGTGTCTTCTTACTGTTGCAGTTTCTAATAACTGGCCTTTGTATCAAATGGATGTTAACAATGCTTTTTTGTATGGTGATTTAAATGAAGAAGTATATATGAGTCTTCCTCAAGGATATTTTGATAAGGACAGTAACTTAGTTTGCAAACTAAATAAATCTTTGTATGGCTTAAAACAAGCACCAAGACAATGGAATGCCAAATTGTGTAGTGCTTTAATTGAGTTTGGATTTACTCAAAGTAAATCTGACTATTCTTTGTTTACTAAGAAAGAAAATGATTCTTTTGTTGCTTTACTTGTATATGTTGATGATATTGTTATCACTGGTAACAATAAAAATGAAATTGAAAAAATAAAAGGTTTAATGAGTTCTAAGTTTAAGATTAAAGACTTGGGAAAGCTGAAATATTTTCTAGGAATTGAGGTCTTAGAGAATGAGAAAGGTATTTGCCTATCTCAAAGAAAGTATTGTTTGGAATTATTGAATGATTTTGGTTTGTTAGGGTGTAAACCTATGAATACACCTTTGGAAATGAACATGACTTTTAAGGCTGATTCTTCTAAATTGCTTGATAATATAACTGTTTATCAAAGATTAATTGGAAAATTAATCTATTTGACTTTAACTAGACCTGACATAAGCTATGCAGTTCAATGTTTATCTCAGTTTATGCATGCTCCCACTTCTGATCATTTCAGTTATGGCTTAAGAATTTTGAGATATCTTAAGCAGTCTCCAGGTAAAGGTTTATTTGTTCAAAAAAGTGATGATTTGATTCTAAAAGGGTATGTTGACTCTGATTGGGCTAGATGTTTGACTACTAGAAGATCTATAACTGGTTTTACTATCTTTCTTGGTAAAACTCTTATTTCATGGAAGAGTAAGAAACAAAATACAGTTGCCAAGTCCTCAGCTGAAGCTGAATATAGGGCTATGGCAGCTGCTACTTGTGAAATTATTTGGCTTGAGAACCTTTTGAATGATATTGGTGTTAAGACTCAATTACCTGTTCAGTTATTCTGTGATAGTAATATCTCTATATTCATATATATATTTTGTATAAATCTGTATCATCATCTTGGTGATATTTGATCTAGTTCTTATTTCTTTCATCAAGTCTGTAATAATAATCTCTATATTCATATATATATTTTGTATAAATCTGTATCATCATCTTGGTGATATTTGATCTAGTTCTTATTTCTTTCATCAAGTCTGTAATAATAATCTCTATATTCATATATATATTTTGTATAAATCTGTATCATCATCTTGGTGATATTTGATCTAGTTCTTATTTCTTTCATCAAGTCTGTAATAATAATCTCTATATTCATATATATATTTTGTATAAATCTGTATCATCATCTTGGTGATATTTGATCTAGTTCTTATTTCTTTCATCAAGTCTGTAATAATAATCTCTATATTCATATATATATTTTGTATAAATCTGTATCATCATCTTGGTGATATTTGATCTAGTTCTTATTTCTTTCATCAAGTCTGTAATAATAATCTCTATATTCATATATATATTTTGTATAAATCTGTATCATCATCTTGGTGATATTTGATCTAGTTCTTATTTCTTTCATCAAGTCTGTAATAATAATCTCTATATTCATATATATATTTTGTATAAATCTGTATCATCATCTTGGTGATATTTGATCTAGTTCTTATTTCTTTCATCAAGTCTGTAATAATAATCTCTATATTCATATATATATTTTGTATAAATCTGTATCATCATCTTGGTGATATTTGATCTAGTTCTTATTTCTTTCATCAAGTCTGTAATAATAATCTCTATATTCATATATATATTTTGTATAAATCTGTATCATCATCTTGGTGATATTTGATCTAGTTCTTATTTCTTTCATCAAGTCTGTAATAATAATCTCTATATTCATATATATATTTTGTATAAATCTGTATCATCATCTTGGTGATATTTGATCTAGTTCTTATTTCTTTCATCAAGTCTGTAATAATAATCTCTATATTCATATATATATTTTGTATAAATCTGTATCATCATCTTGGTGATATTTGATCTAGTTCTTATTTCTTTCATCAAGTCTGTAATAATAATCTCTATATTCATATATATATTTTGTATAAATCTGTATCATCATCTTGGTGATATTTGATCTAGTTCTTATTTCTTTCATCAAGTCTGTAATAATAATCTCTATATTCATATATATATTTTGTATAAATCTGTATCATCATCTTGGTGATATTTGATCTAGTTCTTATTTCTTTCATCAAGTCTGTAATAATAATCTCTATATTCATATATATATTTTGTATAAATCTGTATCATCATCTTGGTGATATTTGATCTAGTTCTTATTTCTTTCATCAAGTCTGTAATAATAATCTCTATATTCATATATATATTTTGTATAAATCTGTATCATCATCTTGGTGATATTTGATCTAGTTCTTATTTCTTTCATCAAGTCTGTAATAATAATCTCTATATTCATATATATATTTTGTATAAATCTGTATCATCATCTTGGTGATATTTGATCTAGTTCTTATTTCTTTCATCAAGTCTGTAATAATAATCTCTATATTCATATATATATTTTGTATAAATCTGTATCATCATCTTGGTGATATTTGATCTAGTTCTTATTTCTTTCATCAAGTCTGTAATAATAATCTCTATATTCATATATATATTTTGTATAAATCTGTATCATCATCTTGGTGATATTTGATCTAGTTCTTATTTCTTTCATCAAGTCTGTAATAATAATCTCTATATTCATTAATCAAATAATAATAATAATTCTCTTATTGTTCTTGATCTAATTCAGATTGTAGATCTGATTAGATTTGTGATTATTTCTGGATTCTTACAGTTATCCTACAAGTTGACTAGGTGTATGTTTGGCAGAGGGCTTTTAAGGGCTTTTAGTAGCTTAAAAGCCCCGAGGTCTTTGAAATAAAAGCCCCAGCTCCTAGCCCATTTTCAAGCTCCACCTCCAAGCCCTAACTACAGCCCCAGCTCAAAGCTTTTGTGCTAAACATACCTAGGGACGCTTTCAATGGCGTGTCATGATTTTATTTGTTGGAGTGTGGGATCCACAATTTTTTCTGATAGGAAGGTAATTTAATGAGGATACGGCGGGTGGATATGAGGAAAATGGAAAGAGTTGTTTCTCAGTTACCACTTTTTACACTTCAACAGTGTCATTGTCTTTTTTATTTCTGCTTTTAATTTTTAATTTATACGTAAACACATTGGGATTAAACAAAAAGAATTTGGAAACGGTCATTGTATAGATCGATTAATTTCATATATCAAAGTCAAAAATTTGAACTTTTTAAATAACCCAAATATGATCCGCTTAACTCTCAAATTTGTGTAGTTTTTATTTGAGTTATTTAGGTGAAAGTATGAAACATAAACATAAACACTAAATAGTGAATAACTTCTTTTGGTTCACAACTAATTATCAAATAACTTTTTTTCATTCGAAAAATCTTAACAAGTAACTTATCAGTTTGGATTTAAGTATTTATATTATGCTGTAGATTAATAGAATGTGACATGAAAAAAGTAGTATTTTTGTTTAGTGGATGTGGTATAATCTCATTGGTTTTGGCATTAGTCAATGTAGATAAAGAATGACTAGCCTTGTTTTTCTTTAAACTAAATAATTAAATAATTATTTTAATTTTAATACTGGTAACCAAAGATAATGTTGTATAATATAGCCTTTTTCCCTGTAGGTTAAAGTTGAAGATTAAATCTATATATAAGATTATCAAATTGTTTAAACAAAAGATTCCCTAATAAAACAAAAAACAATAATAATATTCATTAAATATAATTTTCTTCTCTTTACATCCTCTTCCAACCCAACTCAACTAAACTAATTTTTACACTCCCATTAACAACCCAACTATAACTTTTTTTAACAAATAATAATGCTTTACAATTAATATTTCTATTATTTAAACTTAGTAAAAAAAACTAGAAATACTAGTTTTATTTTATATAAATTTAATAATAAATTTTATATATTACATGTAACTTAAATTATAAATTTAAAGTATAAAACTAAAAAAATGCATATACAAAATGTGAGTGGAACATGCAACTTCTCAATCTGTCCCCCAATAAATATTATATATAACTTAAATTATAAATTTATATAGCAAAAGTTAGAAAAACCATATACTTCACTGCCTTTTATTTGACAAGTTGATGAAGATATATTAGAATATCATCCGACTAGTGTTTGACTAGCCGAACTGTTCGGTGAGCTTTTAGAAGTTTTGTCATTTTTTAATACTATAAGTGGTGACCGACTTTAGCAAACGACTGCCGATGGGAATGGTCTTATGTTAGCTAAGCAAACGGAAAAATTAGGCAATCTTTTTTAAAATTGAAAAGAAGCAACAACAATAACAATCATATCAAATCTCATCTCTCATGAAATATAAAATGAGATGCAAATACCTTAACTTTTATTGTAAATGGAGTTGTTGTTTTCAGAGGTACCTTTAACATTTTTAAAAAAATATGTGTAAAACCCTTACCTTAATGATTTTCAGTTTTGGGTTTGGTGTGTCGGGTCGTGCAGAGGTCATATTGCATGTGTTAACAGGGTATTGAGTGAATGTCACATTGATGGATTTATTGCTATGGTCGTAATGGATTTTCCTAATGCCTTTAATTTGAGGGATAGATATGCTTTACTTCATCAGGTTAAGGTCTCCTTCTATTTTTCTTTTGGTTGAGTTTTTATATAGGTTGCCAGCAAGATTGTATATTGGTCACGAGCATATATGGTCTACCAACAAGGAGACCCACAAGGACCACTTCTCTTTGCCCCTGTTTTGCACCCTATTGTGCATCAGATTGGAGATAAGTGCAAACTTCTTCTTCATGCTTGATATCTTGGTTATGGGATTGTCATTACGGATTCAGAAGAGGTTGCTAAAGTGTTGGACATCATTAGAGCGACGGGTCCATCCTTAGGTCTTGAATTGAATATTAAGAAAACCGAGCTATTTTGGCCTTTTTGTGATGGTAGGAAGCCTCACGAGGGTTTATTCTCTGATGCCATTGAGAAATCGATATTGGGGGTGACGTTTTTTTTTTCTTTTTCTTTTGGTGCCATTGGGAGGCCGTCATTGGGGGTGAAACTTCTGGGAGGAGCTGTTAGTAGAGATGCGGGTTTTATTAGTGGGCTAGCAAAGAAGAAAGCTGCTAATGTTGTTGATTTGATGTGCCTCCTCCCACAGCTTCGCGACCCACAGAGTGAGCTTCTATTTGATTGTCTATGTTTACGTGGATGAGACTACATGTTTTTTTGACAAAGGATTACATGGAGCAATTGAGGATATTGTGGTTTGTGGAGGTCCTTTCTTTAGAGACCTCAAATGGCGACTTGCTTCTTTACCTACTAGGTTCGGGTATTAGGGCTGTATTCGGCGATTGAGGTTTCATCTTACGCATTTGTGGCATCGAGAGCCCAATCTTGGGGACTACATGACCATACCATACGATACAGTGGTATATGTGGTATGGATTCTTATAATGATTGTGCCTTGGTTGTCTTCGTGATACGATTCCAAGCTTTGACTTCGTCGATTTCACTAACAAGGGCACTTCCCCGCCTATAGCCAACAAGAATTGGCGCGTGCCTTTTTTAGTAAAATTGTGTAAGATATGGAGGTTCACTTTGACATGACCACTAGACAAAAATCCATCTTTAAATGTTTACAAGCACCACACGCTCAGAACGTTCTCATTGCTATCCCAGAGAGGGGTTAGGGAAACATATGTCACTAGTGGAGTATCTTACTATTTTCAAGTATTGCCTAATAATCCCTCTATTTTCTGTTGATGAGATATGCCCTGTTTGTCGCACGGTGTGTATGTATTCTTTTGGTCAACATGATGTACAACGTAGGGAGCTCTTGGTGTTCGAAGACCGACATGATTTGGTTAGGGATTTCTACCAAGAAGGAAGCACTGGTAAAATTTCTAACTGACACTTTGGAAGGAAGATCAACACTTAGACCAACTAATATTTTGGTCTTTGGATAAATCGAGGAAACATGCATGCCTGATCAAATAGGGGTCTCCTCTCTTGTAGGTTTGGGATGTGGTACCTTCATGGCGGGTCATGCATCTTTAAAAGTTGCTTCATGCGAAGTAGCCAAACACAAGAGTGTGACTGATAACTAACGTGTTTATACTGTAAGTGTAATCTAGAGAGGATGTGAATAAATTATACTAACTTTAAACTTGTTTTTGTAAGATTATTCTTGAATCAAATGTTCAAAACTTCGTTTGTGCAAAGCAAGAACAATATGACACTAAGTAGTTAATTTGAAAACAAATTAAAAAGGATAGAGTTAGAGAGATATCACCAAAATCATAACACCATAATTTATAGTGGTTGAGGAGAATGTTAACGAATCCGCTTAATCACTCCTTGATTTACTAATCAAGAGTTGTAGCACTATCATCTCCAAAACTGGTGGAGAATCCGAAATTACACCAACAATCCTAATCACTAGGATGTAACCAAGCTCTTGACACTGTTGTAATTATGAGAATATTTCAATATACTTATACGGCTGCATATCTCTGAACCATTAGGGTCGGACACATAGAACGAGGAGGGCTTAATTAAACTTTATATAAATAACAAGAAATCCATTAGAAATGAAAATAACTAATGGTTTCCAAAAAAAAGATTTGGAAACGTCGAGCGGGTCAGAACCGCGAATCGGGTCAAAAACATGATCGGACATCAAGCACCTTGAATCGACCCATGGGTCGACTGGGTCCCACTAGGTCGGCGTCAAGCAAGAGAGGGCAGGGGAGGAAAAGGAAACTTTGTGAAAGTATTCATTGTCCCACATTGATTAGAAGAAGGAAGCCTAAGGGTTTTCTATGCCTATATAAAGAACCCTTATTCCTTCCTTAATCCTTGTACCAAAAACCCTTTTCTTTCTCTTCTCTTTTTCGTGTGGAGCTCGACACCCTCAAAGGTGGAGAGCACCTCAAGCTAGTTATTTTATTTGTGGGTTTATTTGTTATAACGTAAAGTTATAGCTAGCACATAGTTAAGTGTCGAGGATTCGTTCGCGTGTACGAGTCTTTTGAGGAGCGCGACTTCGGGCTCTTTTTTCGTGGCAAGTAAGTCACGTTGTTCTTGCTCAAGAATAACGTTTTCAGAAGGTCGTCTAAGAGGTTAGTAGTTCTTCTATTTATTTATTTGTTTAGTTAGTATATGCATGCGCAATAGATTTTGGCTAGAGGATTAAATAGTTTAATTGTTTTATTACATGCTTCCGCTCTAGTAATTAACTAGGTTGATTACTTGTTCATTAATTGTGTTTTAGATAAAATTAATATATTTTTAAATAATTAAACGTTTTTTAGTTATTTACAATTTAAACCTTATGTTTTATAAAAGTTTAAACATGACCCTTGATTAATGAACTATGTTTATTTTTAGAATAAACATATTTTTGGTTAATAAAATCCCAACACACACTTCAAGAGTAAAAACATAATCTTCAAAAGGAAATTCTAACCACTAGAATCCCAACCCACAATTACACTCACTAGTGTATATACTTCCCAAGTTGTAGGCTCAAATATTAAACAAATATTTATCCTCACTACACAATTGTCACTCTTGCTAAGTATATAATTGAATGAGTATTTGAAAGATTATAAGTATGATAATTGATAAGTATGATGCAAGAGGTGAGTCTCCGAAATAAACCAAGTGTTGATAATATAAGAAACTCAACCAAAATGGTCGTTAGAATCGGCGCCCAATGTAAAGGCCGCCGAACTCATCATCGACCACTCACCTTCTTGAGCCTCTAAAAAGCCATGATTCCCTCATCCATGTGTTCAATCCAAGCAATTTTTCCATATTCATTTTTTTTTTGAAAGTGTATAGGAGAGAAGATGTTTTCTCAAATTGGAAGAGTTTGGGGGGAGATATGTTATAAGGGTGTATATGCTGGAGTGAAGAGATAAGCCATCTAATTCAAATATGTAGCACATTTTCAAGCTTTGACTTAGTTGTCGACTTCCAATTTTGACTCCAAACACTAGGAAAAATTTTGGCTCAAAATTTTGATGAAAACTCAAAGTTATCATTTGCAAAAACTAGTAAATGTTGATCTTCTTAATATGTTGATATAAGGTTATTTGACAAATTTCGAGGTTACGAAAATGTCAAATAATGCTCGGGCATAAAGTTATGCCAAAGGCATATTTCTGTGGTCGATGTGCCTGCATGGACCATTGATTTGGGCGCATCGACTGCAATCAGTGCTACACCAAAACTTTGCCTTTTCGCAAAATTTGGTCAGGAAATAGCGTATGAATGCATAAGCCTGTATTTTTGGCCTTTTTAAATAAGTGTGTACATTGTTATCATTTAAAAACAATTGGAGATGTTAATTATAACCAGGGTGCCTAAAATGCATTAACATATACCATTTTCATTTGATACTTTTGGCTTTTTTGCACCTGAGACCATTGAGCTACTTAACAGAGTTTAACGATTCATACACAATAACTTAATGATGTCAAAGTCTATGAATATAGTTTTTAAATGTTTTGGGTTTGCGATTAAAAAGGGTTAATGTTAGTCCAACAAACTGGACTGGCTCGAGTGCAAAACTGGAGTCCAAAAAGATTGTCTTAAATAATAATGAAGTCTAGTGACCAGTGTACAATTAATGTCACTGGAGCTTCAACTTTGTTAGGTCCAGATTTACTAGACTCGCTCCAGACTCGACTAATGGAGCCTTACTGAAGATCTGTCCAGAAATAATATTTACTGAACCTACTCCAGACTTGGAAACTGGAGTCCCTCTGAAGATTTGTTCAGGAATAATGGAAGACCAATGAGCAAATACTTGTATAAGAAATCTGGAGACATCCTCCAGATTAGCTCACTGGACTTCACCCCAGTCCAGATCTATTCTACTGAAGACATTCTCACTGAAGTCAAAGACTGAAGTTAGAATAAAGAAGACTGACAAATGGCGGAGTCCACTGGAAGTCTTACCAGATCTACGACTGGAGGATTGCTAGTGTTCTAGACCTTACAAGTCTGAACACTGATATCGAGGAATTGACTTTTTGCCTTTACACACTTTCCAAAGAACATTCTCTTGTTCTTTACTAAAGTATCTACGTGTGTAAAGGTGGTTGGTTAAAAGAATAAAGTCATATTGATGTGACTTTATCCTTGTACCTTAACCAATGCATTTAATGACCTTGTCGGTTCATTAAATGCATGCAACCATATTTGTACGGCACAAATTCACTGGTGAATTTGTTTGCCTATAAATACAAAGTAATTTCTTCGTTAAAATTACTTTTAGCATTAAAGGTGAATTTGTCTAAATACTCTCGATCTTAAACAGGGATACTTCACAACTTTAAGTATCTCGATCCAAAGAGTTTATTTGGCAAATATAGATCATTTGTAATTCATAGGTTGTTAGGATACTTACATATTTGTATTATCTTGATTCCGCACAACCTTGTATTTTATTTAACATCATAAATAAAATACACTTGAAAATATTACATTGTGTTCCACCTTTATTTTATTGCTTTTAGTCTTGTATTACTTTGTTTATATACTTGCATTTATATTCAAATAATACTAGTCCATTCTAGTGCTTATTAGACTTGTTGTATTTTACATTCTGGGTTAACCATCAAGAGAGTTTGGGACTCACAAACTTCAATCGAGATCTGACAAGAACTGAAGACATTCCAGTTGAAGTCGAAGACAACAAGTGGAAGGAAGAAAACATTTATGGCAGCGAAGCCCAATGAATGTTTTACCCAGATAGAAGACTGGAGCTTTAACCAGTGTAAAGTACTTACAAAACTTTACACTGATTACGAGGAAAACTTTTACCTTAACACTCTTTTATCCGTACAATACCTTTTGTCTATGATTAAAGTACAAAAGTGTGTAAAGGTGGTTGATTTAAAGTAAGACATGTCACTTCTAAAGTGACTTTATATGTTACTTTAAACAAGCATGTTAAGGATTTAAATGCAATTACTTAATGCTCTCAATCATTTTTGTACGGCAAAATTGATATCCCAATATCTTTCTTTGCCTATAAATAGAATTATTTGCACAACCAAGAAGATATATTTGCAAACCCGACTTTGCTCTCTTGGTGAACTTGTGCAATATTATCTCAATCGCAAAAAGGAACATTTTACAACTTTAAGTGTTTCGATTGTTAAGAGAATTTCCAAGTGTAGTCACAATTTGGCTAGTAGGAATTTACCCACCTACTAGCTCTTACAACAAATTGGTTAGTAGGAATTTACCCACCTACTAGCTCTTACAACAAATTGGTTAGTAGGAATTTACCCACCTACTAACTCTTAATCACAATTTGGCTAGTAGGAATTTACCCACCTACTAACTCTAAATCACAATTTGGCTAGTAGGAATTTACCCACCTACTAGCTCTTACAACAAATTGGTTAGTAGGAATTTACCCACCTACTAGCTCTTACAACAAATTGGTTAGTAGGAATTTACCCACCTACTAACTCTAAATCACAATTTGGCTAGTAGGAATTTACCCACCTACTAACTCTTAATCACAATTTGGCTAGTAGGAATTTACCCACCTACTAGCTCTTACAACAAATTGGTTAGTAGGAATTTACCCACCTACTAGCTCTTACAACAAATTGGTTAGTAGGAATTTACCCACCTACTAGCTCTTACAACAAATTGGTTAGTAGGAATTTACCCACCTACTAGCTCTTACAACAAATTGGTTAGTAGGAATTTACCCACCTACTAGCTCTTACAACAAATTGGTTAGTAGGAATTTACCCACCTACTAACTCTTACAACAAATTGGTTAGTAGGAATTTACCCACCTACTAACTCTTAATCACAATTTGGCTAGTAGGAATTTACCCACCTACTAACTCTAAATCACAATTTGGCTAGTAGGAATTTACCCACCTACTAGCTCTTACAACAAATTGGTTAGTAGGAATTTACCCACCTACTAGCTCTTACAACAAATTGGTTAGTAGGAATTTACCCACCTACTAACTCTTACAACAAATTGGTTAGTAGGAATTTACCCACCTACTAGCTCTTACAACAAATTGGTTAGTAGGAATTTACCCACCTACTAACTCTTACAACAAATTGGTTAGTAGGAATTTACCCACCTACTAACTCTTAATCACAATTTGGTTAGTAGGAATTTACCCACCTACTAGCTCTTACAACAAATTGGTTAGTAGGAATTTACCCACCTACTAACTCTTAATCACAATTTGGCTAGTAGGAATTTACCCACCTACTAACTCTAAATCACAATTTGGCTAGTAGGAATTTACCCACCTACTAACTCTTACAACAAATTGGTTAGTAGGAATTTACCCACCTACTAGCTCTTACAACAAATTGGTTAGTAGGAATTTACCCACCTACTAACTCTTAATCACAATTTGGCTAGTAGGAATTTACCCACCTACTAGCTCTTACAACAAATTGGTTAGTAGGAATTTACCCACCTACTAGCTCTTACAACAAATTGGTTAGTAGGAATTTACCCACCTACTAACTCTAAATCACAATTTGGCTAGTAGGAATTTACCCACCTACTAACTCTTACAACAAATTGGTTAGTAGGAATTTACCCACCTACTAACTCTTACAACAAATTGGTTAGTAGGAATTTACCCACCTACTAACTCTTACAACAAATTGGTTAGTAGGAATTTACCCACCTACTAGCTCTTACAACAAATTGGTTAGTAGGAATTTACCCACCTACTAACTCTTAATCACAATTTGGTTAGTAGGAATTTACCCACCTACTAGCTCTTACAACAAATTGGTTAGTAGGAATTTACCCACCTACTAACTCTTACAACAAATTGGTTAGTAGGAATTTACCCACCTACTAACTCTTAATCACAATTTGGCTAGTAGGAATTTACCCACCTACTAGCTCTTACAACAAATTGGTTAGTAGGAATTTACCCACCTACTAGCTCTTACAACAAATTGGTTAGTAGGAATTTACCCACCTACTAACTCTTAATCACAATTTGGTTAGTAGGAATTTACCCACCTACTAACTCTTAATCACAATTTGGCTAGTAGGAATTTACCCACCTACTAGCTCTTACAACAAATTGGTTAGTAGGAATTTACCCACCTACTAACTCTTACAACAAATTGGTTAGTAGGAATTTACCCACCTACTAACTCTTACAACAAATTGGTTAGTAGGAATTTACCCACCTACTAACTCTTACAACAATTGGTTAGTAGGAATTTACCCACCTACTAACTCTTAATCACAATTTGGCTAGTAGGAATTTACCCACCTACTAGCTCTTACAACAAATTGGTTAGTAGGAATTTACCCACCTACTAGCTATCAATCACAAATGGGTTAGTAGGAATTTACCCACCTACTAACTCTTAATCACAATTTGGCTAGTAGGAATTTACCCACCTACTAACTCTAAATCACAATTTGGCTAGTAGGAATTTACCCACCTACTAGCTCTTACAACAAATTGGTTAGTAGGAATTTACCCACCTACTAACTCTTAATCACAATTTGGTTAGTAGGAATTTACCCACCTACTAGCTCTTACAACAATCAAATGGCATAGGAATTTACCCACCTACTAGCTCTCACAACAATCAAATGGCATAGGAATTTACCCACCTACTAGCTCTTACAACAAATTGGTTAATAGGAATTTACCCACCTACTAACTCTTACAACAAATTGGTTAGTAGGAATTTACCCACCTACTAACTCTTAATCACAATTTGGCTAGTAGGAATTTACCCACCTACTAACTCTAAATCACAATTTGGCTAGTAGGAATTTACCCACCTACTAACTCTTAATCACAATTTGGCTAGTAGAAATTTACCCACCTACTAGCTCTAAACAATCAAATGGCATAGGAATTTACCCACCTACTAGCTCTCACAACAATCAAATGGCTAGTAGGAATTTACCCACCTACTAGCTCTTACAACAAATTGGTTAGTAGGAATTTACCCACCTACTAACTCTAAATCACAATTTGGCTAGTAGGAATTTACCCACCTACTAGCTCTTACAACAAATTGGTTAGTAGGAATTTACCCACCTACTAACTCTTACAACAAATTGGTTAGTAGGAATTTACCCACCTACTAACTCTAAATCACAATTTGGTTAGTAGGAATTTACCCACCTACTAGCTCTCACAACAATCAAATGGGTCATAGGAATTTACCCACCTACTAGCTCTTACAACAAATTGGTTAGTAGGAATTTACCCACCTACTAGCTCTTACAACAAATTGGTTAGTAGGAATTTACCCACCTACTAACTCTTAATCACAATTTGGCTAGTAGGAATTTACCCACCTACTAACTCTTAATCACAATTTGGCTAGTAGGAATTTACCCACCTACTAACTCTAAATCACAATTTGGCTAGTAGGAATTTACCCACCTACTAGCTCTTACAACAAATTGGTTAGTAGGAATTTACCCACCTACTAACTCTTACAACAAATTGGTTAGTAGGAATTTACCCACCTACTAACTCTTAATCACAATTTGGTTAGTAGGAATTTACCCACCTACTAACTCTAAATCACAATTTGGCTAGTAGGAATTTACCCACCTACTAGCTCTCACAACAATCAAATGGGTCATAGGAATTTACCCACCTATGACCCCTAATAACAAGAACATGATCAAATGCATATACACTCACCTTATTTGCGACCACAATTGCAAGATGACCATAAAACAACGTATTTGCAATCAACCTATCAATTCACATTAAGAACACACATATGGTCATTCATCACGTATAAGGTCACCTAGCCATAATCACTAGCATTTCAACACCCAACCCATCATTTACAATCTTATATTAATCTTGAGTTGGTTCACATAACATGTATCTCTTATATCATTTTCAATTGGCCAAGAGTTACTTTCATATCAAAATCGTCATTTTCATATTTGACCTAGCAGACTTCAAACAAGCATAACTCAAGTTCTACTTACTATTTTAACATGATTCCAGTGGCCAAGTTTACATGACACATATACCTACCTTTTATCTTTAGTGACCAATATGTGAATTGTCCTTCAAAGGTGACTTCTGGTCGTTTTAAAAACCAAAACTGCTGCTGTTAAACAGCTTTGACCTTACTGACTTCAAATGACCATAACTTGAGTTCTACACCATATTTTGACCTCATTCCAGTGGCCACTTCTTCTTAACACATTTTAGCACATTTTATCTTCAGTGACCAACAAAAATTTGACTCATATACGTGAGTTTTACTCGTTTTAAAAACCAAAACTGCTGCTGTTAAACAGCTTTGACCTTACTGACTTCAAATGACCATAACTTGAGTTCTACACCATATTTTGACCTCATTCCAGTGGCCACTTCTTCTTAACACATTTTAGCACATTTTATCTTCAGTGACCAACAAAAGATTTGACTCATATACGTGAGTTTTACTCGTTTTAAAAACCAAAACTGCTGCTGTTAAACAGCTTTGACCTTACTGACTTCAAATGACCATAACTTGAGTTCTACACCATATTTTGACCTCATTCCAGTGGCCACTTCTTCTTAACACATTTTAGCACATTTTATCTTCAGTGACCAACAAAAGATTTGACTCATATACGTGAGTTTTACTCGTTTTAAAAACCAAAACTGCTGCTGTTAAACAGCTTTGACCTTACTGACTTCAAATGACCATAACTTGAGTTCTACACCATATTTTGACCTCATTCCAGTGGCCACTTCTTCTTAACACATTTTAGCACATTTTATCTTCAGTGACCAACAAAAGATTTGACTCATATACGTGAGTTTTACTCGTTTTAAAAACCAAAACTGCTGCTGTTAAACAGCTTTGACCTTACTGACTTCAAATGACCATAACTTGAGTTCTACACCATATTTTGACCTCATTCCAGTGGCCACTTCTTCTTAACACATTTTAGCACATTTTATCTTCAGTGACCAACAAAAGATTTGACTCATATACGTGAGTTTTACTCGTTTTAAAAACTGACACAGAATCATTTTTGCTGAAAGATCAGCATGACGCTACTGAATTCAAAAATTCATAACTGGAGTTCTACTTCGTATTTTCAACCCATTCCAGTGGCAAAATTTGCTTAACACAATAACCTACATTTTCTTTTTAGGACTCAACAAGTGAAAACTCTGACATGGGGGTGTTTTACACGTTGCAAGGTCAGGGACAGAATCTGTCCAGTTTTTGTTCACAAGTATTCATCAAAGTTTTCATGCAACCCAACTAAAACCCTAAATTTGATTAATTTACAAGAACCCTAACTTGCATAGAATCAATTTAACTCAATTCAATAAAACCCCCAATTTCCCAAATACAATTGATTGCATGAACCCTAATTTCTAAGGGAAAATAAAATTAGGTTAAAGAATTAATACCTTCAAGATTAAGAATTGGAATTAAGATGAAAATCACAATTGTTCTTCTTCTTCTCCTCTTAATTTCAACCCATACACACACAACCCACACTCTCAATTTCTCCCAAATAGATGATTAAGAACATGAATGTTATTATTATTACTTGGATAATTCTTTGATTGAAATTGTTAGAGAGTAGAATAAGAGATGGAAGAATTAGAATAGGATTAAGGATCTGAAGATGAAGGAAAAGAGTGGAATGGATGAGTCAAAAGAAGAGAGGTGCCTGGCACTCTCCTGTAATGCCACGACCCAAAATAAATTTTGTGGGTAAAATACCCGCTATCCGCTAAAGTTCCAACTAAATTAACCCCATAGCCAAAAATAAAATACTAGGAAATTATTTCTGATTCTCTCTATCTCTCTCTCTCTCTCTCTCTCTCTCTCTCTCTCTCTCTCTCTCTCTCTCTCTGTCTCTCTCTCTCTCTGTCTGTCTCTCTCTCTCTCTCTCTCTCTCTCTCTCTCTCTCTCTCTCTCTCTCTCTCTCTCTCTCTCTCTCTCTCTCTCTCTCTCTCTCTCTCTCTCTCTCTCTCTCTCTCTCTCTCTCTCTCTCTCTCTCTCTCTCTCTCTCTCTCTCTCTCTCTCTCTCTCTCTCTCTCTCTCTCTCTCTCTCTCTCTCTCTCTCTCTCTCTCTCTCTCTCTCTCTCTCTCTCTCTCTCTCTCTCTCTCTCTCTCTCTCTCTCTCTCTCTCTCTCTCTCTCTCTCTCTCTCTCTCTCTCTCTCTCTCTCTCTCTCTCTCTCTCTCTCTCTCTCTCTCTCTCTCTCTCTCTCTCTCTCTCTCTCTCTCTCTCTCTCTCTCTCTCTCTCTCTCTCTCTCTCTCTCTCTCTCTCTCTCTCTCTCTCTCTCTCTCTCTCTCTCTCTCTCTCTCTCTCTCTCTCTCTCTCTCTCTCTCTCTCTCTCTCTCTCTCTCTCTCTCTCTCTCTCTCTCTCTCTCTCTCTCTCTCTCTCTCTCTCTCTCTCTCTCTCTCTCTCTCTCTCTCTCTCTCTCTCTCTCTCTCTCTCTCTCTCTCTCTCTCTCTCTCTCTCTCTCTCTCTCTCTCTCTCTCTCTCTCTCTCTCTCTCTCTCTCTCTCTCTCTCTCTCTCTCTCTCTCTCTCTCTCTCTCTCTCTCTCTCTCTCTCTCTCTCTCTCTCTCTCTCTCTCTCTCTCTCTCTCTCTCTCTCTCTCTCTCTCTCTCTCTCTCTCTCTCTCTCTCTCTCTCTCTCTCTCTCTCTCTCTCTCTCTCTCTCTCTCTCTCTCTCTCTCTCTCTCTCTCTCTCTCTCTCTCTCTCTCTCTCTCTCTCTCTCTCTCTCTCTCTCTCTCTCTCTCTCTCTCTCTCTCTCTCTCTCTCTCTCTCTCTCTCTCTCTCTCTCTCTCTCTCTCTCTCTCTCTCTCTCTCTCTCTCTCTCTCTCTCTCTCTCTCTCTCTCTCTCTCTCTCTCTCTCTCTCTCTCTCTCTCTCTCTCTCTCTCTCTCTCTCTCTCTCTCTCTCTCTCTCTCTCTCTCTCTCTCTCTCTCTCGCACACACACACACACACACACACACACTCTCTCTCTCTCTCTCTCTCTCTCTCTCTCTCTCTCTCTCTCTCTCTCTCTCTCTCTTCTCTCTCTCTCTCTCTCTCTCTCTCTCTATATATATATATATATATATAGAGAGAGAGAGAGAGATAGAAAGAGAGAGAGAGAGAGAGAGAGAGAGAGAGAGAGAGAGAGACAGAAGAGAGAGAGAGAGAGAGAGAGAGAGAGAGAGAGAGAGAGAGAGAGAGAGAGAGAGAGAGAGAGAGAGAGAGAGAGAGAGAGAGAGAGAGAGAGAGAGAGAGAGAGAGAGAGAGAGAGAGAGAGAGAGAGAGAGAGAGAGAGAGAGAGAGAGAGAGAGAGAGAGAGAGAGAGAGAGAGAGAGAGAGAGAGAGAGAGAGAGAGAGAGAGAGAGAGAGAGAGAGAGAGAGAGAGAGAGAGAGAGAGAGAGAGAGAGAGAGAGAGAGAGAGAGAGAGAGAGAGAGAGAGAGAGAGAGAGAGAGAGAGAGAGAGAGAGAGAGAGAGAGAGAGAGAGAGAGAGAGAGAGAGAGAGAGAGAGAGAGAGAGAGAGAGAGAGAGAGAGAGAGAGAGAGAGAGAGAGAGAGAGAGAGAGAGAGAGAGAGAGAGAGAGAGAGAGAGAGAGAGAGAGAGAGAGAGAGAGAGAGAGAGAGAGAGAGAGAGAGAGAGAGAGAGAGAGAGAGAGAGAGAGAGAGAGAGAGAGAGAGAGAGAGAGAGAGAGAGAGAGAGAGAGAGAGAGAGAGAGAGAGAGAGAGAGAGAGAGAGAGAGAGAGAGAGAGAGAGAGAGAGAGAGAGAGAGAGAGAGAGAGAGAGAGAGAGAGAGAGAGAGAGAGAGAGAGAGAGAGAGAGAGAGAGAGAGAGAGAGAGAGAGAGAGAGAGAGAGAGAGAGAGAGAGAGAGAGAGAGAGAGAGAGAGAGAGAGAGAGAGAGAGTTAAGAAAAACAAACTTAACTAGGGTTAAGTAAGTGGGGGGTGTGTGTGGCAACTTTATCCTCTTTCTCTCTCTAAAAACCGTATTGTTATTTACTTTCTCTCTCTCTAGAAACCGTATTATCATTTCACTTTCTCTCTCTCTCTCTCTCTCTCTCTCTTCTCTCTCTCTCTCTCTCTCTCTCTCTCTCTCTCTCTCTCTCTCTATATATATATATATTTCTATTCATATCTCTTCGCCGGACATTCTGTATATCACCGCCGTGGCCGTGCAACGCCGTCGTTTTCAACAGTAAGGTTTTTTTTTGGTTCACTATATTCTGTTTGATTTCACTTTTCATTATCGATTATTAAATCTTTTTTGTTTTGTAACACAGAATATATTGCTATATATATATATATTGTGTTTTCATGTGTTTTTCTTTTCTTTAATTTTAAAATACTTCAGTTAAGGTTTATTTCAATTATTATCAATTTGATTCTTATGTGAAGAACCGGCTAATCAATTAGTAATATTTTTGGTTTTTATGAATTTGATAATAATTTTTATATGTGTGTATATATGTATATTCTACTGAAGAAAAATAAGTAATTTGTGTTTTATTTTTTAAATTCTCTCTAATGGATATTGTTTAGATTTAGATATATGTCTTATGTCACACATAGTGATGATGTGTAGATTTACATGTCTGACTTTTATTTTTATTTTTGTTGGAAATTTATTATTTCTATATTGCCCCTTGTTTCTTGATAAAGTCAAAATTGCTATATATTCACTATATATATTATATATATATATATGGGGAAGGTGGTGTTGTTATGCACCAAGTTGGGGAAATCCCTCTCACATGTTGATTTTTTAATCCATAAAAAACATGGGGGTTAATTATTAATTGATTATACATTAAATATTAAAAAGTTAGCATGTGAGAAGGATTTCAGTTGGGTGCACCACTTTCACTTTTCCATATATATATATATATATAGAGAGAGAGAGAGAGAGATCTGCTTCACATTTAAGCTCACACTGTTGCACTTGTTTTTGTAAAGAGAATGCTTGGCTGGGGTGCATTAATCGTTTTCGAATAACGTATCCCAGCAAATGTTGGTTCATTGAGTCGGTTAAGAAAGTCTTTACTTTTATAGATAATAGGTTTGTTTCTTGACTTATCACATGGTAAATATCATTAGTAATTAAGCTGGGCAGATCTTCTGTTTTATGCACTTCTTCAGTACATTATATGTTCCACTTTCATTACTATGGAGGGTCAGTTATTCTTAAGTGTATCTTACTATGGGGAATGGATATAAATTAATTCTAAATGTAATTTGTTCTCTACATCTACTCGATGCATGCATTTAGTACGTAGTTCCTGAGGGTAAATGGTGTGTAACTTGTTTGACCAGACAAATCTCTTATACGGATTGGTTTTTGTTGACGTCTATAAGATCTCTAGTCCGTGTTTTTTCTGTGCATTTACATGTTTCAAAATTTTGTCCATGCCTTGTACAATGCCCCATTTGCTTGTATAGATACATGGATCTTAGCGGGCGAGTATTTATGTATTCATGGGTGAGTACGAGCCCTGGTAAGCATAATATCAAATTTTTAAGTGTAGAATACAAAAGCATGTATCAAAGCTAACATAGAGATGCAATATCCATAACTATGTTGCTTTACACTTATATGGTATGTTATTTCACATGCTTCTATGCACATATGGATAGTTTCTATGTAAATATATTCTCTCCCTGTCTGAGGATTAAACATGCATATTAAACTCTATTATGTCAGATGAGTTATGTTAATGAATCTCAAAGTTCATAGGAATATGTTCTATGGTATGCAGGATTGTCGAAACTAGATATCCTCTTTGAGGGTATGCTTTTGTTTGATAAACAAAGCTCTACAATCAAGTGAAAAGCACCGTTACACAAACAATGGCGTCAAAATCTTCTGCAAACATTTTGGATTTGGCTCCTGATAAGCTACTGGATATCCCTCATACTCCAAGGGCTCTTCCACGGGTGATGACTCTACCGGGGATTATAAACGGGTATGATGGGGATTCTGATAGCAACTTATCAGGTTGTCGGGAACGAAAAATCATTGTGGCAAATATGTTACCTTTACATGTTCAGCGGGATCCAGATACCCTAAAGTTAACCTTCAAATTTGATGAGGACTCACTATATTGGCAATTAAAAGATGGTTTTTCTCCCGAAACTGATGTCGTTTATGTAGGTTCACTCAAGGTTGAAGTAGATGCTAGTGAGCAGGAAGAAGTTGCTCAGAAACTTCTTGAAGAATTTAATTGTGTTCCCACTTTTCTTCCATCAGACATTCACAGAAAGTTCTATGCTGGCTTCTGTAAGCAGCAGTTATGGCCGCTTTTTCACTACATGCTTCCCATTTGCCCAGACCATGCAGATCGCTTTGACCGCCTTCTCTGGCAGGCCTATGTATCTGCCAACAAAATATTTGCAGATAAGGTTATGGAAGTTGCTGACCCAGATGATGATTATATCTGGGTTCATGATTATCATCTTATGATCTTACCTACATTTTTAAGAAAACGCTACAATCGAGTCAAACTCGGTTTTTTCCTTCATAGTCCTTTCCCTTCTTCAGAAATATATCGAACTCTTCCCGTAAGAGATGAAATTCTGAAAGGACTTCTAAATTGTGACCTTATTGGGTTTCATACATTTGATTATGCAAGACACTTTTTGTCATGCTGTAGTAGAATGATGGGTCTGGATTATGAATCTAAACGAGGACATATTGGACTCGATTACTTTGGTCGGATGGTATATATCAAAATTTTACCTGTAGGCATCCATATGGGACGGCTTGAACATGTGTTAAATCTTTCAATCACATCGAATAAAGTCGAAGAGATAGCTCAGCGTTTCAAGGGGAAAAAGCTAATAGTTGGGGTGGATGACATGGATATCTTTAAAGGCATTAGTCTTAAGTTACTAGCCTTCGAGTATCTCCTGCAGATGCATCCCGTGCTGCACGGTAACCTGGTTTTGATCCAAATCGTGAACCCTGCAAGAAGTACAGGAAAAGATGTTCAAGAGGCGAAGAAGGAGACATATTTAATTGTAAATAGGATCAATGAGGCCTATGGTTCACCTGATTATGAGCCAGTGGTTCTGATTGACCGCCCTGTTGCTCGTTATGAGAAGTCTGCCTATTATTCCATGGCTGATTGTTGCATAGTCAATGCTGTTAGGGATGGAATGAATTTGGTACCATATAAATATATTGTTTGCAGACAACACTCCCCTTATATTGATAAAACTGTAGATAGTGAGAAAGAACCTCCTCGCACAAGCATGTTGGTTGTGTCTGAGTTTGTAGGTTGTTCACCGTCTCTAAGTGGTGCTATACGGGTCAACCCGTGGGATATAGAATCTGTAGCTGGAGCTATAAGCTCTGCTATAACAATGAAAGAGTCGGAAAAGCAACTGAGGCATGAGAAACACTATCGTTATGTAAGCTCTCATGATGTTGCTTATTGGGGTCGCAGCTTTATACAAGACTTGGAGAGAGCATCCAAAGATCACTATAACAAACGTTGCTGGGGCATTGGTTTCGGGCTTGGTTTTAGAGTTGTTTCTCTTTCTCCCAGTTTCAGAAAACTGTCCCCCAACTACATAGTCTCCGCTTATAGAAGATCAAACAGACGAGCCATATTTCTGGATTATGATGGTACCCTTATCCCACAAACATCTATTGTAAAGAGCCCTAGTGAGGAACTCATCAGTATTTTGAGTGCACTGTGTAGTGATCCTAAGAATACAGTTTTTATTGTTAGTGGACGTGGACGTAGCTCTTTAAGTGAGTGGCTTGCTCCTTGTGAGGGTCTCGGTTTAGCTGCTGAACATGGCTATTTCACAAGGTAATTTATTTATTTATTTTGACATATTGTTTATGTAAAAGTTTCCGTTTATAAATTCCTTGATTGGCAGGTGGAGTAGAAGTTCTGAGTGGGAAGCGAGTATCCCAGCTACAGATCTTGAGTGGAAGGAGATTGCTGAACCGGTTATGAGACTGTATACAGAGGCTACTGATGGTTCAAATATTGAGATCAAAGAGAGTGGTCTTGTCTGGCACCACCAAGATGCTGATCCTGACTTTGGTTCTTGTCAAGCAAAGGAGTTGTTGGTGCATTTAGAGAATGTGCTGGCTAATGAACCGGCTGTTGTAAAACGTGGTCAACACATAGTCGAAGTCAAACCTCAGGTATTGAATGCTTTTCTAAAAAACTTAGATTAGGACCATATGAACTCTGCGTAAAATACGGGCTTATTTGAATTTTACTCTTCCAGGGTGTGACTAAAGGATTAGTTGCAGAGAAAATACTATCAAGCATGGTGGAAAAAGGAGAGGCACCAGATTTTGTGACATGCATTGGGGATGACCGATCAGATGAAGACATGTTTGAAAGCATTAGGAACACGGTTTTAAGTGCCTCTGTCACTTCAACTCCAGAAATATTTGCTTGCACCGTTGGACGGAAGCCTAGCAAAGCTAAATACTACCTGGACGACACTGCAGATGTCATAAAATTGCTGGGAGGTCTTGCTAACGCTTCAGATCCAAAACCTGGAAACATTGCTCGATTCCAGGTTACTTTTGATACCATTTTTTGAGACATACTAGCAACATGTACAGTTTGATGTTTGAGGAAGAACTTGTAGGATTTAGGATGAATCTTTAACCGTGTCTGGTGTGCATACTGCTAGAACATACCTCCCTTAAAAATTTGTTCTGGGTGGCAGTGGTGGGTTGGGGTTATGGATGCCATTTGTTGTAGTGGGGGTGAATCTCTGGCATATTTATTTCAATGTATAGCTACTGTTTTGGTTCTATAAAAGCTCACTTCCATAAATTGTTTTAAGCATATATTATATACTTTATGGTCCTTAACCTGGATGACCAGAGAGGATTTGTTGCACTGAGATAGAGCAATATATTATTATTCGGTAGGAAGAATTGAATATTGAATTGTCGATCAAAAATCCTTGTTTACTTGAACGGTCCGGAAAACTTCAGGCCATTGTTTAGTTTCTGAAACCCAATGTACATATATATCACAATACCAGCCTCCCTCCCTTCTACAGATCAAGATTAGCTAATTTTCTTGTAAGTTGCATATCTTCTTCGTGATAAAATAATAGCCGAATGCACATGTTGCCAGTTTTGTAAAATTCCTATGAAGACGTACTAGTTTTAGCGCACCACGTCAGCATTTTCTTATGGGGCGGCACCATATTGATCCCAGGGACATGTTAGCATCCACGTAGGCATCTATTTTGCTTAGTCAGCCACCACATAAGCATTTTAGAGTTAAAGTCATATTTTATTAAAATTTGTTTAAAATTCCTAGAGGTGGGGATAGAACCCACAACCTCCATGTTAGGAGGTAGGCTTATTTGCCAATTGAACTACATGATGTTTTGTTTATTTTTTGAGATCCATAATTAATAAACAACCTTAACTCCTGTAATGTCATGTGGAATAAATAAATAGTGTTTGGACCCACACATAAATAATTTCACTCTTATTTATGAAATAACATCTCACAAGATTTCTTATTTATTTCAAATTAGTTATATGTTTTGGTTCTATAAAAGCTCACTTCCATAAATTGTTTTAAGCATATATTATTATTCGGTAGGAAGAATTGAATATTGAATTGTCGATCAAAAATCCTTGTTTACTTGAACGGTCCGGAAAACTTCAGGCCATTGTTTAGTTTCTGAAACCCAATGTACATATATATCACAATACCAGCCTCCCTCCCTTCTACAGATCAAGATTAGCTAATTTTCTTGTAAGTTGCATATCTTCTTCGTGATAAAATAATAGCCGAATGCACATGTTGCCAGTTTTGTAAAATTCCTATGAAGACGTACTAGTTTTAGCGCACCACGTCAGCATTTTCTTATGGGGCGGCACCATATTGATCCCAGGGACATGTTAGCATCCACGTAGGCATCTATTTTGCTTAGTCAGCCACCACATAAGCATTTTAGAGTTAAAGTCATATTTTATTAAAATTTGTTTAAAATTCCTAGAGGTGGGGATAGAACCCACAACCTCCATGTTAGGAGGTAGGCTTATTTGCCAATTGAACTACATGATGTTTTGTTTATTTTTTGAGATCCATAATTAATAAACAACCTTAACTCCTGTAATGTCATGTGGAATAAATAAATAGTGTTTGGACCCACACATAAATAATTTCACTCTTATTTATGAAATAACATCTCACAAGATTTCTTATTTATTTCAAATTAGTTATATGTTTTGGTTCTATAAAAGCTCACTTCCATAAATTGTTTTAAGCATATATTATATACTTTATGGTCCTTAACCTGGATGACCAGAGAGGATTTGTTGCACTGAGATAGAGCAATATATTATTATTCGGTAGGAAGAATTGAATATTGAATTGTCGATCAAAAATCCTTGTTTACTTGAACGGTCCGGAAAACTTCAGGCCATTGTTTAGTTTCTGAAACCCAATGTACATATATATCACAATACCAGCCTCCCTCCCTTCTACAGATCAAGATTAGCTAATTTTCTTGTAAGTTGCATATCTTCTTCGTGATAAAATAATAGCCGAATGCACATGTTGCCAGTTTTGTAAAATTCCTATGAAGACGTACTAGTTTTAGCGCACCACGTCAGCATTTTCTTATGGGGCGGCACCATATTGATCCCAGGGACATGTTAGCATCCACGTAGGCATCTATTTTGCTTAGTCAGCCACCACATAAGCATTTTAGAGTTAAAGTCATATTTTATTAAAATTTGTTTAAAATTCCTAGAGGTGGGGATAGAACCCACAACCTCCATGTTAGGAGGTAGGCTTATTTGCCAATTGAACTACATGATGTTTTGTTTATTTTTTGAGATCCATAATTAATAAACAACCTTAACTCCTGTAATGTCATGTGGAATAAATAAATAGTGTTTGGACCCACACATAAATAATTCACTCTTATTTATGAAATAACATCTCACAAGATTTCTTATTTATTTCAAATTAGTTATATTTTATTAAAATTGATGGTTGGGAAGATTTTTCTATAAAATTGATAGTTTAATTGTGATTTGTGTATCATAACTACTATAAAACTGTTCACTATTAATAACTATTATAAAACTTAAAGATTGTTAGTTTGAAAAAAATTTAAACCCTAAATGCTTGATACACCATTCATTGTTTTAGTTTATCATTTCAATTTGTATTTGATGAATTTATCCATAATTTTTTATGTTACATAGTTGTACATATAATGAGATATATACATACTTTATTGATGTTTGTAATTTTAATTTTAATATTAAATTCATCATATTCTTAACTCACAAGCATTAACAGTAACACTAAATTTTCATCTATTAGTATCTAATATAATTCTGTCAAAAAGATGAGGATAACCTAGCATTAAACTTATTTTGTCGGATATCTGTTTTTTTTGTGCAATGAGTATCGACGAAAGTCACAGACAAAGTTTGCCCAAATTGATTTTTACTTGAGGACTATCGACAAAAGTCAAAGAGAGAGTTTGCCAAAATTGATTTTTACTTGAGGAATCTCATCTTAAAGTTATAGTCAGTTGTATGTTATCATTTCAACAGTAAAACAAACAAACAAGGATTTAATGTTTTGATTTTAGACAATGATGACAAGACTACATATCCCTGAAAATATGTTATTTTCAAGGATGTTTTGTGTTATCTATAATTTCTTTTACATTTAATCTTTGTTTAATTTCTAATAGTTAAGTGACATTTTCTTTGTAATAAATATTAAGTACCTTCATTATATTGGTTGCTTGTCATGAGATTCAATATTTATACTTTATGTTTTTTTTAATTATACCTTTTATGAGTTTCACATGAAGGCATATTTATAAATTCGATCTACAAATTAATTTTATAAAATCAATTTCATGGTCTTTTATCAAAGAAAGCCATATGAGATGACACATAATTAAACATGTTTTTTTTACTCACTTGCGACTTCCATTCTTTTTATATGGATTTTCGGTTTTGGTTCAACTTTTGTATATAAAAATTGTGACTAAATAGTAATAAGATCAGTGAGTAATGAGAAATCAAGGGTTTGAAATTGGTCAACCAGTTGATCACTTCAAGCATCCTAACATAGTTGAGTGTTCATACTATTTGGTGGTATCCTTATAATAGGTGATTCACTATATATTTATTATTTGTTGCAACTAGAATTTGCTTTCAACAAGGCCATATAGGTGTTTAAACGAGGTAGTGTTTTGTAAATGAGACAAACATCTTAACATATACAATGTAGTTTTTATTCTAATTTAATTTCTTATGTTTATATATGCCAAAAAAAACTTAATATTTGAATATCTTGTAGCTGGGTCACTTTAACTCATATTTGATGCAGATTATCTTTGCGATGAGCCAACAAATTAGTTATTGTCTTCATTTATTGTGTTACTTATGGATTCTTGATATCTTACTTATTGTAACCATATCATATGATGTATACGCGTAGAAATTGAAGTGCAAAAAGTGTTTATGGATATACAACTACTTTGACAAGACTTTTTACAAAACCTAAACACATCATTTTCTCAATTTATTCTAAAAATAATAGTGAGTGGAAAAAGTTAGTCCAGAGAGTTCCCCATAAAGTTTGCGGGTGAAGAAGCTTCGTAGTATTGGTGCAAATACTCTATTTAGTAATGAAAATCAAAGACTATTCAAGACTATATGTTTATTCAGTAATTCAGGTCCATTTCAAGTAATGAAGATAGATCTAATGAGGATCACCTTTGATTCTTAACAATCTCTTATCTGAAAGTGCTTTAAATTTTAACACTTTAGTTTTGTTAATATTTTATCGTTGAATCTGTATGAATATGTATTTTTATTGCATGTCATTTACGATGAATTACGTAGAAAACAAAATAGCCCGGTGCAACGCACGGGGTTTCACCTAGTTTATTATTATATATCAATACAAAAGAAAGTAATAATAATATTTTTCTAAATAAAAACTGGAAAAATGTGTGTAAAAATTAGGCTCGGCACATGAGAGATGTTATAAGGAAATCGTTTGTATGCTCGTCGTTATTAAAAACGATGCAACTCATGCATATTATTATTATTATTATTATTATTATTATTATTATTATAGTATTAATTTTGCCTTTTTTTTAATAATAAATATGACTCTCATTTTGTAACAGGCAATTGGCACGCCTACCCTATCATCTTCGTACAGGATGAAACTACCCACAAGACGAAACATCTCTATTATTGAAATTATTGGGTGCAGTCTCCTTCCGTTAAAACCCTAATTAAACCAACGTGGTAGACTATATATATATATATACCAAGCCGATATTTTCCATTTGATTCAGTTCAGGTCTGTTTGTAAACCAAGGAGCTAGCTGAGGTCTGTCATCAGCAACTTTAAGTTTGTATCTGATCGTCATTATTTCAACGACAATCACACCATCATCTTCTTGCAAGTTACCCATTACGAGTAATTCATAATAACGACGTTCTAATTCTAAGCTTATCTATGAACAAACTTTCAATTAATCCAGAAACCTAAAGATTAAATCTCAATTTAATCTTCTTTCTTAATTCAATCTAAATTGAATCAAGAAACCAATCTTCTCAACAACTAAATCCTCACTGCTAATCAGGTAGGATTCACACAACTATATATTGTGTGTTCTATTACAATTTTAATGATCAAATTAAAGAAACCATAATCGAGAGAAAACTAATCGAACATGAAAGAAAAATAGGGTAATTTTTATATGTTACCCTATCTGACACAAAACTAGACTTTATATAAAAAACTTTAACCTAATGACAGAAACAGTCCATGTACTTGAAGTTTCATGAATTAGCATCTTCAGTCCTTGAACCTTATGTTTTTATCACTTGAAGTCCTCAGCAGCCTTAATACTCAATCCAGCTTAATCACACATCCATAAGCAACCTCATAAGCAACCTGCATCACACTAATCATACAATAAGCAACAATCTAAGAATAAGATTACATAATTTTAACATCCCTCCTTAATCTTATTCTCAAAAAAATTTATTAAACCTAATTTTGTACAAAAAACTTCATGAGATTTTGTATCCAATCCTTTAGTTAGAATATCAGCTATATTATTAGCTGAATCTATTTTCTCAACTTTAATGACCCTGCCAAGATCTTTTCTCTCACAAAGTGAAGATCAATTTCTAAGTGTTTAGTCCTTTCATGGAAAACAGGATTGGATGAAACTTTGATAGCAGATTTGTTATCACAAAACACTTTTATAGGAAGTACATTCTTAAATTGTAAATCCTGCAGAATTTTTTCAATCCAAATAACCTCACAAGTTACAGCAGCCAAAGCTCTGTATTCCCCTTCAGTAGAAGATTTAGACACAGTGTTTTGTTTCTTACTTTTCCAAGATACTAAAGACCCACACAAAAAAACACAATATCCAGTAACAGATCTTCTACTAGCAACACACTTTCCCCAATCAGAATCAACATAAGCTTCAAGAGTATCAGAAGTAGATTTTAGGATAGAAATACCTTTTCCAGGAGCACCTTTCAGATATCTAAGAACCCTAAGTGCAACTTTAAGATGAGAAGTTAAAGGTTTATGCATGAACTGACTTAAACAATGTACAGTGTAAGCAATGTCAGGTCTGGTATGAGTTAGATATATCAACTTACCAATAAGTTTTTGATAATTGGTAATATTAACTAACACAGGATCAGAACTAGTTTCTTCACTAGAAAGTTGCACATTAGGATCAAGAGGAACATGAATAGGTTTCCCAGCAAGTAACCCAAATTCAGCAAGAAGATCTAAACAATACTTTCTTTGATTCAAGCAAACACCATTTGAAGTTTTAACAACTTCAATTCCAAGAAAATATTTTAACAACCCTAAATCTTTAATTTGAAATTGTGTTTTCAAATAACACTTAAAGTTCTCAATTTCAGTTTCATCATTTCCAGTAACAATAATATCATCCACATAAACAAGAAGTGCAATGAACAAGTTATCAGAATGTTTTGTAAACAAAGAGTAATTACTCTTACTTTGAACAAAACCATGCTTAATTAAAGCATCAGTCAACTTAGCATTCCATTGTCTAGGAGCTTGTTTTAAACCATATAAAGACTTATTTAGTTTACAAACCCTTTTATCATTAACATCACAAAAACCCTCAGGAGGCTTCATATACACAACTTCATCAAGGTCACCATATAAAAAAGCATTGTTTATATCAAGTTGATATAAATTCCAATCATTCTGAACAGCAATATTAATTAAGCACCTAACAGTAACAATTTTTACAACAGGAGAAAAAGTCTCATCAAAGTCAATACCTTCTCTTTGACTATAACCTTTAGCAACAAGTCTAGCTTTATATCTTTCTATTTCACCATTTGATTTATACTTTATCTTATATATCCATTTACACCCTATGGGTTCTCTTCCTTCAGGAAGTTCAGTCAAATCCCAAGTGTTGTTTCTATGTAAAGCTTCTATTTCTTGATTCATAGCATTTACCCATTCAGTATGTTTACAGGCCTGACTATATTTTTGTGGTTCAATGCTCTTATTTAACTCAGTTACAAAAGAAAAACAATCACTAGTAAGAGCAGAATAACACACATATTTATCAAGACTGTACTTTACACTAGAATTGACAACAAAGTCAGCATATTTTTTGTGAGGAAAAACAGAAACTCTCTCAGTCCTTCTTAAAGGCTGATTATCTAAATTTTCACTTCCTTGATTAATGTCATGATTATTTAGATCATTATCAACATGGATATTTTCTTGATTTAAATGATTTTCTAAACCATTTTCACCCTCAGAATTCTGACTATTATCATCATGTGTTGCAGTTGACACACTCTCATTGGTAGCATCATTAATGATACTGCCAGAATGAGAAGCATCATTGCCATCACCATTAGAAATCCCACCATCTCTCTCTTCATCATAGGGTAGTTTAGGATACTCATTCTCATCAAAAAATTCAGAAAAAATACTTTCAGATTGTTTATTAGAACCAGTTTTTTGTTTTAAAGGAAATATATTTTCAAAAAATTTTACATCTCTTGAAACAAAAATTGAATTGTCTTCAAGAGATAAAAGTTTGTAACCTTTCTTTGAAGATGAGTAACCTATTATTATACTTTTGGTAGTTCTACTAGAAAACTTGTCACTGTTATTTAATCTTTTTGAAAAACATAAACAACCAAAAGCTTTTAAGTGAGAGAGATTTGGGGACTGTTTAAAAATCATCTCAAAGGGACTTATTCCATTAAGCACAGAGGATGGCAATCTGTTAATTAGATAAGTAGCAGTTAGAATGCATTCAGTCCACAAATTAAGAGGAAGACCCCCCTGAAACAAAAGAGACCTAGCAACATTTAAAAGATGTCTATGCTTTCTTTCAACAACCCCATTTTGTTGAGGTGTGTACACATTAGAAGTTTGATGAATTATACCATTTGTCTCAACAAATGTATTAAACTTAGTGTTTAAAAACTCAGTCCCATTATCACTTCTCAAAGTTTTAATGGTAGTTTTGAATTGATTTTTGATCATATTATAAAACACTATTACATTATCAATAACTTCTTCTTTTGATTTCAACAAATAAACCCATACAGCTCTACTATAATCATCAACAATAGTTAAAAAATATCTAAAACCACCCCTTCCAGTGACCTTATAAGGTCCCCATACATCTAAATGTATTAATTGACCAAGAAAAGTAGACTTATGATCACTTATAGGAAAAGAGTTTCTGGTTTGTTTAGCTTGATGACAAATATCACAAACAATATCATTCTCATGTTTAAAATTAAGTAAAGGCTGCAGTTTATTCAAAACAACATCAGAAGGATGACCTAGTCTAGAATGCCACAAAGATTTGGACACATTGCAAGTAACAAGCCTAGGAATACCTTTTAAACATTCATCAATATAATACAAACCACCCTGTTGTTTACCAGTTCCCAGAACCTTCATTGCATTCAAACCCTGAGTCATAATATAACACGGAGACTCATCAAAAGCAATAAGAAGTTTACTATGTTTAGCAATGTAACACCCGACGTTTAAAAATATGGGTTTTCAAAAACTTTCACCTAGCGGTGTTAAATTGCGGAAGAAAAGACTTTAAAAGTCAAACCGATAAAAACGTTTCGGTTTCTACGTTTTATTGGTGTTACATGTCATATCAAACATTAGTTCAAATGAAGACCCAACGGTTGCCCAACATTAAACAACCGTTCACACATTATTACATAAATTCGACATCAAAATGAAATGTATTCAAAAGTCTCCATAATAAGCAACTATGGGTAGCTAAGGTTCCTTCATTGCATCTACCCAAGCTCATAAGTCCTGCGTCACTAATCCATCAAGCTAAACCTGAGGGAACAACCACATTAAAGAAACAAGTGTTAGCTATAAGAATAGCTAAGTAAGATCACACTTAATTTAAAAGCATTTGTCCAATTAAAACATTTCTCCATATTTAGACAAGCTCATTAGGCACAACGCACAACACACAAACTGCATAACAACTTCATATCAATTAGGATGAATCACCCTAAATGTGCCTAACCTGCATTACTTCATTACACACGTTTAACCACATAACTGCTTTCTACATTGACTGCTTTACTACGTTTTAAACTGCGTTAATGTGTAACATAAGCTACACCCGACTAGATGACAAACCCCACACGGTTGTACATCAAGCGTCGTTAAGGAATGGCAAGCCAATCCAAGAGTAATCCGTATGTGGAGGTGGGTCAGACCCCTCGTATTACTCGCCCTGCATTATAAAGACCATGTTGCAAGGAGCCACCCAAGCAACAACTACGTCAACGCACTTAGCCGGGCTAGGGCAAGTACGGGTTAAGCTTAACACTTTCCTGCATCAAAGTTTAACGAGCTCGATCCTGCATTATTAGTTTAGGTGACTGCATTACCTAAACATTTTCTACGTTTACTGCATTTACGTTTTGGGCCCTTAAACGTGCACGTGTCATGGCAACTTAACGAGTCTAGTGTACTAGTTGAGCAAGCCATACAATCATGCACATATCAACAATCAACAACACACACTACATCTCAAAGCATCACAAGCTACATCGTAATACTACATAAACTGCATAACAATGTACTACATTAAGCAATTCTTCATTTCACTACGATAGGGTCTGCATTTCAGGTCTCATGGTCAACTACATATCCCATAATGCCTCCCGTGTAACCCGAGATACCCACATATATCATAAGTTACCGTTAAGGAAGTTATCAGTATGAAACCTTTGTTTGTTGAACCCTCAGCGTGACAAAAGTAGTGTATCTTACCTTGATACAGCTTATCAACAAGCTACAAGCACAATACAACGATGACTAGGTGTCTCCAATAACCTAGAACAAGTATAAGATCGAAAGATAAGCTAAACGACACCTTTGGTAAAATCTGGGCAGGTGGTGCGCCGCACCTTCCATGTGGTGCGTCGCACCAATCCTCCAGGGAAATTCAATTAATTACGAGTGCGCCGCACCTACCCTTTGGTGCGTCGCACAAAACCAACAGAAAAACATATCAATCAATAGGTGCGCCGCACCTACCCTTTGGTGCGTCGCACCAATCTTCCAGGGAATTTAGACTAACACTAGGTGCGCCGCACCAGCCTTTGGTGCGTCGCAAATCGGGGTGTACCAAAAACATTTCTGGCCAGTGGTGCGTCGCACCACCCTCCAGGTGCGTCGCACTTGGAGTGTAGACCAGAAAACCCAACTTTGTTCTTTGATCAAACGAACTCCATACGAACCCATACCCCAAATCCAACCTGGGGACTTAAAATTAACCCACTTAATTGCATTTTCATCATCTATTCTCAGCCTATAAATCCTTTAATCCTTTACTTCATAAATCAATCATTTAATCACCCGAATAACATCAAATTGATGAACGTTTAATCAAATAACCCAACCCAAACCCTTATGACCTGGATTAAGACTAGTATAAGACTCACACAATCAATTCTCAACTGAGGAATACCTATATTACCTGTATTTGGTGATAAAGATCCAAGATCTAAGCAATACACGATCGATTCGGCTCCAAAACGAATAAGATCTAGGGAGAATTAAGAGAGGGAAGGGGGAAATCAACTAGGGCTTATTTGAGGGTAAGAAAATCTGCATAAAGTTCTTAATGACAGCCTTTAAACCTCTAAACCCGTTTTTGACTTTGCACACATGTCAAAACTAACCCCTAAGCTTCCTAATCCTTCATTATTGGTCACAAACTACATTATTGACCACAAACATCATTAATCCTTCATTAAATGTCACTACATAGACATTGATCTTCATATTACACACATTTATACTACATTAACATTTAGGCTTACAAGCCTCACACATAACACACATTAGCTACATATAAACATTTAAATCTAAAATAGACTTAACGACACACATAATATTGACTTAACGGCATTAGTCAACTAGTAAAGAAAAGTTTGGGATGTTACAATTACCTCCCCCTTAAGAGGATTCCGTCCCCAGAATCTCTTCATTAAGGAACAACTCGGGATGCTTTTCCTTCATTACTGCTTCAGTTTCCCACGTTAAGCTTTCTCCATGGTTATGCTTCCACTTTATCAACACGAGGTCAATCACTTTTCGGCGTAACTTCTTTTGCTTTCTTCCAATTATCGCTACTGGTTCGTCTACTATTCTCTTCATTGGGTCAATACTCACGTCTTTAATAGGAATCACACTTGACTCCTCAGCTAAACATTTCCTCAAGTAGGATACATGGAAAGTGTTGTGAATTCCATCCAATTCTGGAGGTAATTCCAACTGATATGCCACGTCTTTAATGCGTTTCATAACTTTAAAAGGTCCAATGAAACGTGGACTCAATTTTCCCTTCTTTCCAAATCGAATAACTCCTTTCCAAGGTGATACTTTCAGCATCACTAAATCACCAACATTAAACTCAATCGGTCTCCTCTTCTTATCTGCATAAGTTTTCTGCCTTTCTCTTGCCACACGCAAAGCTTCTTTAGCTATATTAACCTTTTCAGAGGTAATTTCAATAATTTCAGGACCGGTCAACTGCTTTTCACCGGGCTCCATCCAACAACTTGGAGTCCTACACCTTCTTCCATATAACATCTCAAATGGTGGCATTCCAATGCTTGCATGGTGACTATTGTTGTAAGCAAACTCAATCATCCTCAAATGATCATCCCATGCTCCACCGTATTCAAGTACACACGTTCTCAACATATCCTCCAAGGTTTGAATGGTTCCCTCACTTTGCCCATCGGTTTGGGGATGATAGGCGGTACTCAAATTTATTCTACTACCCAATTCCCGTTGAAGACCCTTCCAAAGTTTGACACAAACCTCGAGTCTCGATCTGAAACAATAGATAAAGGAACTCCATGTTTCGCAACTACTTCATCAATGTACATCTTTGCCATTTTCGTTAAAGGCACATCTTGTCGGGTAGCTAGAAAATGAGCACTCTTCGTCAATCTATCTACAATCACCCATATCATATCATTCCCTTTCGGCGTTTTAGGTAGCTTCGTTACAAAGTCCATAGTAATATGATCCCATTTCCACTCGGGAATTTCTAATTGATGTAACAAACCATACGGCTTTTGATGGTCCGTCTTCACTCTTGCACATGTCAAACACTTTGCTACAAAATGAGCTACTTCTCCTTTAATATCCGGCCACCAATAAATTGGCTTCAAATCTGCATACATTTTGGTGACACCGGGATGTACTGAATATCTACTTCTATGGGTTTCCTCAAGGATCAATTCTCGGTTACCACCAAGCAATGGCACCCAAATTCGACCCTTGTATGTTTTGAACCCACGGCTATTAGTCTCCATCACAAGACGTTTCTTCTTCCCAATGCTTTCATTGTCAATGTTATCCTTCATCAATGCCCTCACTTGTGCTTCCTTAATTCGATCAAGTAGCCCCGACTTGGCTTGAACTTGCATGCTCATCAACTTACAAGAAGAACTTTGCACCTTCCTACTTAGTGCATCCGCCACCACATTGGCTTTTCCCGGATGGTATTTGATTTCACAATCGTAATCCTTAAGTAATTCCATCCACCTTCTTTGTCTCACGTTCATCTCCTTTTGATTAAAGACATACTGCAAACTTTTATGATCGGTAAACAAAGTGCATTTCGTACCATAAAGGTAATGTCTCCACAATTTTAATGCAAAAACAACTGCGGCCAATTCAAGATCATGGGTAGGGTAATTCTTCTCATGTGGTTTCAACTGGCGGGAAGCATAGGCAATCACTTTGTCTCTCTGCATTAAGACACAACCCAACCCCGTAATAGAAGCATCGCTATATACCACTAAATCATCAGTACCTTCAGGCAAGGCAAGGATAGGAGCTTCACACAACTTCTTTTTCAACGTTTGGAATGCATTTTCCTGCTTATCGGTCCACTCAAACTTTACTCCTTTCTTTGTTAGTTCAGTCATGGGCTTGGCTATTCGGGAGAAATCCTGAATGAACCTTCTATAATATCCAGCCAAACCAAGAAAACTTTTAATCTCAGTAGGAGTCTTTGGCTGCTCCCACTTTGAAACAGCTTCAATCTTTGAAGGATCCACTTTAATACCTTCTGATGAAATAACATGACCAAGAAACTGCACCTCTCGAAGCCAAAACTCACATTTAGAAAACTTGGCATACAACTTCTTCTCCTTCAACACCTCCAAAACTGCTTTCAAGTGCTCACGGTGCTCATCTTCTGACTTAGAATAGATCAAAATATCGTCAATAAACACAATAACAAAATGATCTAGAAAAGGACGGCATACCCGATTCATTAAATCCATAAACGCGGCTGGAGCATTAGTCAACCCAAATGGCATGACCAAGAACTCATAATGACCGTATCTAGTCCGGAAAGCTGTCTTTGCTACATCCTCCTTCTTAACCTTCAATTGATGATAACCGGACCGCAAATCTATCTTTGAAAAATATGAAGCACCATGAAGTTGATCAAAAAGATCATCAATTCGCGGAAGAGGATATTTATTCTTAACCGTTCGCTTATTCAACTCACGATAGTCTATGCACATGCGCATAGACCCATCCTTCTTTTTAACAAAGAGAACCGGAGCTCCCCAAGGCGAGGAACTAGGTTGTATGAAACCTTTGTCAAGTAACTCCTGAAGTTGGGACATTAACTCTTTCATTTCTGTAGGAGCTAATCGGTAAGGTGCTTTAGCAACAGGTGCAGCACCGGGTATAAGATCTATCTGAAAAGTAACTTCACGGTCGGGAGGAATACCGGGAAGATCTTCGGGAAACACATCGGGAAAGTCGGATACCACATCAATACTAGCAATAGAAGGCTTCTCCTTTCTCACATCAATAACATAGGCCAAGAAATGATTCTTATTCTTCCTTATACATTTAATAGCCTTCATCATACTAATGATCTTTATTCCCCCTCTCTTCTTATCTCCATAAACCATTACCACATTACCATCGGGTGTAGGAAACCGAATAATCTTTTGGGAACATAAAATACTAGCTTCATTTCTAGACAACCAATCCATACCAATCACTACATCAAAACCGGCTAAGGTAGTAGGCAATAACTGGACCGGAAACAAACGACCTTCAATCTCAATGTTACAATCATCATATCCCACACGTATATCAATAACCGTACCATTAGCAATTTCCACTTCTATCGAGCAATCTAAAGGGGTAGTGACTCTTCCTAGCTTAGGAGCAAATAAAGTAGACACAAACGACCTATTTGCACCCGAATCAAATAAAACAGAAGCAGGTTCGAATTAACAAGGAAAGTACCACATACCACTTCGTCGTTGTTCTTAGCATCATCAACAGTCATTTGCAAGGCTCTCACTTTTGTTGCTGAAGTAGTTGCTTTCTTCCCGTCATTCTTCATTTGTGGGCAATCGGCAATAAGATGACCCGTTTCTTGACACTTGTAACAACGAACCTTGTCTCTACATTCTGTTGCAAGATGTCCCGACTTCCCACACTTATGACACCTTCTTGTCTTGTCGGAACATTTACCTTCATGGACATTCTTGCAAAAAGCACACCAAGACCCGTTCTTCTTTTTATCTCTGTCACCACTTGAGCTAGAATTCCCACGAAACTTCTTATTATTATTATTGTAGTTAGATGACCAATTTGACCCTCTTTTGAACCCTGCTTTCTTGTCATCAATCTTCACCACAACTTTCTCACTTTTGAAGTCATCATCCAACCTCTTTGACTCCTTAATAGCCGCCGATAAAGTCACATGTTGTCTACATAATCCACGGTAGTTAGCGGGAAGACCATCACAATAAGCCTCAATTTGGTCCTCCTGCCTTCGAACCAAGTGTCCAACAAACTTCAACTTCTCCATAAACGAGTGTGCATATTCAGAAATTGCACCGGGTTTAGCAACTAACGATCTAAACTCTTTCTCAATCAACCTTAACTCACGCGTTCCCACATACTCCTCAAGAAATTTCTCCTTAAAAGTTCCCCAAGGCAATACTGCAAGTACCTCAGGAGCCATAGACACTGTAGTAGCCCTCCACCAATTACGGGCATTCTTCTTCAACATCCTACTAGCACACAAAACTTTCATTTCATCCGGACAATAACAAGATGCAAAAACTACCTCAATGTCCTCAATCCACTCCATAGCTCCCACTGCATTTTGGGTACCATCAAATTCCTTGGCACCACATTTCTGAAAACTTTCGTATTTGAAGTTATTAACACGAGGTGCATTAACAACTCCATATCCTCCATTATTAACTCCATTAGCACCCACGGCTGCCATGGATGGTTCAGCACTTTGGGAGGGATTAGAGTAATTCCCTTCCGAACGCTCACCTCTTTGTTCACTCCCCATTCTTTCTGCATTTCTCTCAGCCCTCATTTGAGCTAACTCTTCTTCATTTCTCATTAAGAGAGCTCGAATAGCTCTCAATTCTTCATTTGTGGGCAATCGGCAATAAGATGACCCGTTTCTTGACACTTGTAACAACGAACCTTGTCTCTACATTCTGTTGCAAGATGTCCCGACTTCCCACACTTATGACACCTTCTTGTCTTGTCGGAACATTTACCTTCATGGACATTCTTGCAAAAAGCACACCAAGACCCGTTCTTCTTTTTATCTCTGTCACCACTTGAGCTAGAATTCCCACGAAACTTCTTATTATTATTATTGTAGTTAGATGACCAATTTGACCCTCTTTTGAACCCTGCTTTCTTGTCATCAATCTTCACCACAACTTTCTCACTTTTGAAGTCATCATCCAACCTCTTTGACTCCTTAATAGCCGCCGATAAAGTCACATGTTGTCTACATAATCCACGGTAGTTAGCGGGAAGACCATCACAATAAGCCTCAATTTGGTCCTCCTGCCTTCGAACCAAGTGTCCAACAAACTTCAACTTCTCCATAAACGAGTGTGCATATTCAGAAATTGCACCGGGTTTAGCAACTAACGATCTAAACTCTTTTCAATCAACCTTAACTCACGCGTTCCCACATACTCCTCAAGAAATTTCTCCTTAAAAGTTCCCCAAGGCAATACTGCAAGTACCTCAGGAGCCATAGACACTGTAGTAGCCCTCCACCAATTACGGGCATTCTTCTTCAACATCCTACTAGCACACAAAACTTTCATTTCATCCGGACAATAACAAGATGCAAAAACTACCTCAATGTCCTCAATCCACTCCATAGCTCCCACTGCATTTTGGGTACCATCAAATTCCTTGGCACCACATTTCTGAAAACTTTCGTATTTGAAGTTATTAACACGAGGTGCATTAACAACTCCATATCCTCCATTATTAACTCCATTAGCACCCACGGCTGCCATGGATGGTTCAGCACTTTGGGAGGGATTAGAGTAATTCCCTTCCGAACGCTCACCTCTTTGTTCACTCCCCATTCTTTCTGCATTTCTCTCAGCCCTCATTTGAGCTAACTCTTCTTCATTTCTCATTAAGAGAGCTCGAATAGCTCTCAATTCTTCATGTAGTTGGGCTTGATTAGGAATCTGTTCTATAACCGGGTTTGCCCTATCTACTTCGGAGACAGTTGGTGGATCACCAAGACGACGATTTTGTGCACGGGGTGGCCTTTGCTCTACTTCATTTCCAGCCCCGTTTCCATTGGGAGGAACACCCTCACCATTTCCTCCTGCTCTCTGATTACTAGCTCTAGTGTTTGCCATTAATTCTACAAAGCAATGACGACTGTTAGCAAGAGTTAAAGAGTGACTACATATGTTAAGGCTCCACTACAAATAACTACATTAACACACACAAGAAACAAGCCTTATATCACACTCTCACTCACTCCCCAACCCGTCCTAGAGCATTCCACTTCATTAGCTAGGCATCCTACTTAAGCCTAACCTACTTCTCATCGGTCTAAGTCCAAAATCCTACGGCATAAGTTGAATTTTGGTTCACTTAAACCAATGCTCTGATACCAACTTGTAACACCCGACGTTTAAAAATATGGGTTTTCAAAAACTTTCACCTAGCGGTGTTAAATTGCGGAAGAAAAGACTTTAAAAGTCAAACCGATAAAAACGTTTCGGTTTCTACGTTTTATTGGTGTTACATGTCATATCAAACATTAGTTCAAATGAAGACCCAACGGTTGCCCAACATTAAACAACCGTTCACACATTATTACATAAATTCGACATCAAAATGAAATGTATTCAAAAGTCTCCATAATAAGCAACTATGGGTAGCTAAGGTTCCTTCATTGCATCTACCCAAGCTCATAAGTCCTGCGTCACTAATCCATCAAGCTAAACCTGAGGGAACAACCACATTAAAGAAACAAGTGTTAGCTATAAGAATAGCTAAGTAAGATCACACTTAATTTAAAAGCATTTGTCCAATTAAAACATTTCTCCATATTTAGACAAGCTCATTAGGCACAACGCACAACACACAAACTGCATAACAACTTCATATCAATTAGGATGAATCACCCTAAATGTGCCTAACCTGCATTACTTCATTACACACGTTTAACCACATAACTGCTTTCTACATTGACTGCTTTACTACGTTTTAAACTGCGTTAATGTGTAACATAAGCTACACCCGACTAGATGACAAACCCCACACGGTTGTACATCAAGCGTCGTTAAGGAATGGCAAGCCAATCCAAGAGTAATCCGTATGTGGAGGTGGGTCAGACCCCTCGTATTACTCGCCCTGCATTATAAAGACCATGTTGCAAGGAGCCACCCAAGCAACAACTACGTCAACGCACTTAGCCGGGCTAGGGCAAGTACGGGTTAAGCTTAACACTTTCCTGCATCAAAGTTTAACGAGCTCGATCCTGCATATTTAGTTTAGGTGACTGCATTACCTAAACATTTTCTACGTTTACTGCTTTTACGTTTTGGGCCCTTAAACGTGCACGTGTCATGGCAACTTAACGAGTCTAGTGTACTAGTTGAGCAAGCCATACAATCATGCACATATCAACAATCAACAACACACACTACATCTCAAAGCATCACAAGCTACATCGTAATACTACATAAACTGCATAACAATGTACTACATTAAGCAATTCTTCATTTCACTACGATAGGGTCTGCATTTCAGGTCTCATGGTCAACTACATATCCCATAATGCCTCCCGTGTAACCCGAGATACCCACATATATCATAAGTTACCGTTAAGGAAGTTATCAGTATGAAACCTTTGTTTGTTGAACCCTCAGCGTGACAAAAGTAGTGTATCTTACCTTGATACAGCTTATCAACAAGCTACAAGCACAATACAACGATGACTAGGTGTCTCCAATAACCTAGAACAAGTATAAGATCGAAAGATAAGCTAAACGACACCTTTGGTAAAATCTGGGCAGGTGGTGCGCCGCACCTTCCATGTGGTGCGTCGCACAAAACCAACAGAAAAACTTATCAATCAATAGGTGCGCCGCACCTACCCTTTGGTGCGTCGCACAAAACCAACAGAAAAACATATCAATCAATAGGTGCGCCGCACCTACCCTTTGGTGCGTCGCACCAATCTTCCAGGGAATTTAGACTAACACTAGGTGCGCCGCACCAGCCTTTGGTGCGTCGCAAATCGGGGTGTACCAAAAACATTTCTGGCCAGTGGTGCGTCGCACCACCCTCCAGGTGCGTCGCACTTGGAGTGTAGACCAGAAAACCCAACTTTGTTCTTTGATCAAACGAACTCCATACGAACCCATACCCCAAATCCAACCTGGGGACTTAAAATTAACCCACTTAATTGCATTTTCATCATCTATTCTCAGCCTATAAATCCTTTAATCCTTTACTTCATAAATCAATCATTTAATCACCCGAATAACATCAAATTGATGAACGTTTAATCAAATAACCCAACCCAAACCCTTATGACCTGGATTAAGACTAGTATAAGACTCACACAATCAATTCTCAACTGAGGAATACCTATATTACCTGTATTTGGTGATAAAGATCCAAGATCTAAGCAATACACGATCGATTCGGCTCCAAAACGAATAAGATCTAGGGAGAATTAAGAGAGGGAAGGGGGAAATCAACTAGGGCTTATTTGAGGGTAAGAAAATCTGCATAAAGTTCTTAATGACAGCCTTTAAACCTCTAAACCCGTTTTTGACTTTGCACACATGTCAAAACTAACCCCTAAGCTTCCTAATCCTTCATTATTGGTCACAAACTACATTATTGACCACAAACATCATTAATCCTTCATTAAATGTCACTACATAGACATTGATCTTCATATTACACACATTTATACTACATTAACATTTAGGCTTACAAGCCTCACACATAACACACATTAGCTACATATAAACATTTAAATCTAAAATAGACTTAACGACACACATAATATTGACTTAACGGCATTAGTCAACTAGTAAAGAAAAGTTTGGGATGTTACAAGCAACTTTATGAACAGAGAGTAACTTAACACAATATTCAGGTACAACAAGAACATCATACAGAACCAAATAATCAGTTAACTGCAGATTTCCAATCTTTTTAATGTAAGCATAAGTTCCATTAGGATGACTGACTTTAATTTTTAAGGCAGAGATATCAATGACATCAACCAAATTTTCTTCAGAATAGGTTATATGATGATTTGCACCAGAATCATTTATCCAACTTTTATTTTTGGAAGATGATCTCATATTAGCATTAGAACAAAAAAATTTATGAAAATTTTCATTAAACAGTTTACTATCATTTAAAATCACACCTGCCATATTTGCATTCACATTTTGAGTAGTATCACCACTTTCTTTCAGTAAATTCATGATTCTGGTTAGCTGTTCTTCAGAAAAAGAAGGTGAGGAAGAAGAAGCAGAAGTATTATTACTAGAAACTTTCTTGTAGTTAGACTGTGACCCTGCAACCCTTCTTTTACCAAAGTCAGGAGGATATCCAATGATCTTAAAGCATTTATCAATAGAATGTCCATTAAAACCACAATTTTCACACACAATAGAAGAACCTTTATTATTATTTTGAGAAGTGCCAGCTTTGAAATTCTTTGAAAAACTATTGCTATTAGGAAACCCTTTAGAAGGATACACTTTAGACACAAAAGCAGATGACTGAGATTTTTGAGAAGTGCCAGCTTTGAAATTCTTTGAAAAACTATTGCTATTAGGAAACCCTTTAGAAGGATACACTTTAGACACAAAAGCAGATGACTGAGATTTTTGAGAAATAGTACCACTAATACCCCTATGAGATTCATCTCTAGACAAAATAGAATAAGCAGTCCTAAGATCAGGTAAAGGTTCTTTAGTCAAAATAGTACTTCTCACATTAACATACATATCATCAAGACCCATTAAAAATTGCATAAGCTTCATTAACTGAGTATGTTTAGCAAAATCAGAAGCAGCATGACAAGTACATTTAGGTAATTGTACTAAAGCATCAAACTGTTTCCACAGAGCATTCAGTTTATGATAATAATCAGATAGAGGCATACCATTTTGACACAAAGAATTAATCTTATGATGCAGATTAAAAATCACAGAACCATCAACTTTGTCATAAGTCTCTTTTAATTCTTTCCAAACAAGACTAGCTTTCTTACTAAAGATTTGCCCTAAATACAATTCTTCATTAATAGAATTAAGAATCCAAGAAAGCACAACAGCATTACATCTATCCCACTGTTTTCCTAACACTTCATCAGTATTAGACCTTCTACAAGTTCCATCAACAAAGCCTATTTTATTTTTTGCTTCTAAAGCCAAAAACATAGCACAACTCCAGATTTGATAATTTTCAGTTCCTTTAAGCTTGATAGACACAACAGACAAAGTTGAAGAATCATTAGGATGCAGGTGTAAAGGGTTACTTAAATCCAGTTTGCTAATTTGAGTAACACTATCTTCATAATCACTATTAGTCACATAGCCATATTCTCCATAACCATTCAAGTTATCATCATCCATTGATACAATTAATTTCAATTAACAGCAACAACAATTACAAACAGAATTCAATTAATCTAAATTAACCAGATAAGAACAAATAACAACCAATATTAAAGAGAACAGAAGATATATATATATATATTTGAAAATAAATCTTATCCTCGCAAAAGTGCCAGGGACAGGATTCCTAACCTCTCAAAGAAGGCAGGTCAAGTATTAGCACAGTTGTTTTGAATGAGAATAAGATAAAAAAACTTTTTAAGAAAAAATAAGGAAGGAGAAGACAAACAGTGCTATCGGATGAACGAAGAAGAAGAGGAACTCTACTATTCAATCGATTCACTTAGTCGATGAATAGCATGAAAGTTCCTGTGATCGATCGATTCGTGATTCCTACGACTATGTAAGTGCGGAATCCAAACATAATCGTTATTGAGGTAATTGAATGAAACAAACACATATAAACATGAAATCAATAAGAACAGGAGATATAAATCTGATTCCTTTATCATTAGTCGAAAGATTACAATGAATAAATCCGTTTACAATACATCTCAATGATTACGGATTACAATCAAAGAGACGACTCTTGATAATCGAATTACATAATGGCGGAATGACAGGGTATTGATCACTACCCTGATCCCTATGGACGAAATCTGTTGCAACTAAAATCATCAACCTAAAACCGAAACCTAAGATCTCTATTTATAGGCTACAAAACGGGCTGGGCTTCAAAACTCGTGGGCTTCCAAACACGTGCTACAGTAACACGTGTTTAGTCAAACTCGTGTTACTGTTCACACGAGTTTGTCCAAACTCGTGGTACTGTTCACACGAGTTTGTCCAAACTCGTGGTACTGTTCACACGAGTTTGTCCAAACTCGTGGTACTGTTCACACGAGTTTGTCCAGTTGTCTGGATAATCTCTGTAAAGTAACAGCCCTTTAATTGAGATGCATCGGACACAAATTGTGCACCAGAACGTGCACTTACATAGCAGAATCAAGAAGTAGCAGCCGTACTATTCGATCGATTCACTTAGTCGATGAACAGTGAAACCCTAACCCTAATTTTCTAAAAAATTAGGGTTTACAACCACAATCGGATCCAGAAACAATAACGGTGATCAAAAGATCATACGCCGTTAACAATAGCCAGATCTAAACACAAAACCCAAAATAAGCGAAACCCTAGATCGGAGATCTCGAAACCCTAAAATTATTATTTAAACAAAATTAATTCGATTAATCGCGATCAACTACGATAACCTGTCTCTGATACCATGAACAAACTTTCAATAATCCAGAAACCTAAAGATTAAATCTCAATTTAATCTTCTTTCTTAATTCAATCTAAATTGAATCAAGAAACCAATCTTCTCAACAACTAAATCCTCACTGCTAATCAGGTAGGATTCACACAACTATATATTGTGTGTTCTATTACAATTTTAATGATCAAATTGAAGAAACCATAATCGAGAGAAAACTAATCGAACATGAAAGAAAAATAGGGTAATTTTTATATGTTACCCTATCTGACACAAAACTAGACTTTATATAAAAAACTTTAACCTAATGACAGAAACAGTCCCTGTACTTGAAGTTTCATGAATTAGCATCTTCAGTCCTTGAACCTTATGTTTTTATCACTTGAAGTCCTCAGCAGCCTTAATACTCAATCCAGCTTAATCACACATCCATAAGCAACCTCATAAGCAACCTGCATCACACTAATCATACAATAAGCAACAATCTAAGAATAAGATTACATAATTTTAACAATCTAGTACAGTTTAAGGATGGGATTCGGTACCACCGAAACCGAAATTTTCCCAAACCTGAAACAGAAACCGACACCATTACAGATCAAAGTAAACATCTCGTATGGTGTACTAATTATGGTATTTTCTATGCTTTACCGGTTAGTACCCATTTTTGAGAGCTTCTATACTAGACACCGTCGTAGTCCACTAATTTCATTAGATTTTGTATTTGCTTCCGTAATCGATTTTGTATATTTTGGCCATTTGTGTTTATTAATGTCATATTGTTGTACTTGTCTTTCGTTTTCTAATTTTATGCATGATCGATGCTGCAGTTTTCATAATTATTTTTATATCCCTAGCTAGCTTCTTAATTAAATCTTTAACATGGGTATCCATGGTTTATCTGTGATATACTAATTAAATCTTCTGGTTTTGTGAGGTAGGGTTGTGTATTAACTGGATTCCTAAATGCAGTTGAATGTGATACCGAATGAGATTTGATGCCCTATTTGTTACCGAGTTTGCCTCACTCATTCCAATGTTGACTGGTTTCTTGGTTAATTTCATCACATCACATGTTTATATACAAGGATTAATAACGATAATACAGAGGGAATAATAAGAAAGAATACTTTTATTGACACAGAATTTGTGATACAACTTGTTCGACAGACTTTTTACATATATACACATCAAAACGTTGCCTATTGACAGAGAATCATGATAACTCAAGGAACGAATGAATCGGTGGCAACTGGCAACGATTGAAAACTAAAAGACAGGCCAAGTTTATTTATCCACAGTGGGTTTTATGGCCCAAGACCGATTAGCCCATCTAATGACCCAATAATACTAAACTGAACCATACAAACTGCCTTTTTTTTTTTTTTTTTACATTAACAAACACATACCACGATAAGCTTTCTACACCACACTCGGACACTCGGTGTTCCTATAATGTCGTCACTTAAAACGATTTCATGAACCAACAATATGTATATATACCCGGTAGTGATCTAGGTTAATTTGTTAGTAAATATATATGTTTCTGTTCATGTCCCGGCCTAATGTTGGTGTGCATGACTTTGAAATACATTGTTCTTGGTTTCGGGCTTTAGAAATTTGCTTTCTTTTTTTAGAAAAATAATTTGAAATATCCGTGATCTAACGTAACTGCTGATGTTTAATAAAATTAAGCTACTATTAGAGTTTTATTTCTCTTTTCAAACTCTAATGTATTCACACTTCTTTTAAAAGATACGAGAACGGTACCCGCGCATTGCGGCGGTGATGGAGGTGGCGGCGGTGGTAGTGATGTAATGGCGGCGGAGATTGGTGGTGGTGGTGGTGGTGCCGGTGAGTAGTGAAAGTTATTGATGTAATGTGGCTATGATGTATGGTACATCATGCAATAGAATGTGTACATTGTTGAAACTTAAAATCAATATTGAAATTTTAAGTTCAATGTTGAAAATCAAAAGTGAATTTGCTTTATAATATAGTATCACTTTGACATTTGTTGAAAAGAATGTGACTTTTAAATCTAAGTCAATGATGGATTATGTATAGTTGAAGTTTTTTTTAAAAGTGATCAAATTAGAATAAACCGATGTTTTTTCTATCGATCATTGTAAACGTCATTTTCTTATTCGTGTTAACCTGAGACTCTGAGAGAGGTTTACCACATTTGTTGCACTATCAAAGCTAACAATAAGTGCAGGTTTCTCTTATAAACTTCCTCGCATGTATTAAATGGATATTTAACATTAAATTAATCTTGTATTGTTATTGTGAATTATCCATATAATAGATAGAAGTACGAGTACAAATAAAACCGATGTTATCTAGATAGTTGTTAGGATTATATCAAAAGGTAATTCTACATTTCTACCTTTCTTTCTGCTATGTTATATTTTCCAATTAAAAAGAAAAGATAGAAAGAAATGGATGTTTGATATAGGGTTAATTACTTGGAAAGTCCCTCACCTTGTCACTGAAACCTTTTTATGGGGCTCGAACAAAAAAAAGTTCTATTGTGGGGAAGGAAAACGGCTAAAACATCTTTTGTGGGGTTCCGTACAAGTACCCAGTCAAAAATATTTTTAAAACACATATTCATTTTTTTAAACTTATTTAAAGATTACATGGATATTACACATCATTTATTCATAATATCAATATTTCCACATAGATATTCCACCATCATATTATCATCTCATATCAACATCTATATCTATCATCAAACCACCCAAAATCATAACATTTTCTAAATTCAAACCAAATCCATTTTCATTTCCAATCTCATCTTCTATTCAATTAACAAACATCAATATCTCAAAACCCACATATGTATAAACTCCCACATAATATATTAGACCCATTTATAGTGATGGTGATGTTCACGCCGGCGGCTACAACTTCCGGCGGAGCAGTGGTGGTCAGCGGCGGTGGGAATGAAAAAAACGGGCGGTTAGGGTTTTTTTATTGAAGCAGCCCCGTTTTTCTCCCCTAAACCTAAATTCTGATCAGAATTATTCACAGATCCCCCCATTTCGAAAACATCAGTAGTTTTGTTAGGCTGAGTCGAACCATCAGCCACCACATGGTGGCCGGCCGGAGGAGCAGTGGTGGTCAGCGGCGGTGGGAATGAAAAAAACGTCAGCGGCTGCAACTCGATCTAATCAACAACAAAAAAAGAACTTGGCGATCTGGAACCACATTTAAAGTGGTGGTGGTAATCGAATATTCGTTTGTGGGTGGTGATCGGATATGCGCCGCCCACATCGCCGGAAAAAAAGGGTACACCTCGCCGGAAAAACGGGGTTTGTTTGAAATCATATTCCAAAAGAGAACAGATCAGAGTTGCTATGTGTATATGGTTTGTCTCTGATCTATATGTATATGTATGTGTGTGTATAGATCAATGGATGATTTTGTATGTGTCGACGATTTGTCTCTGATATATACGATTAGTGGCTGCTTTCCGGCGAGCACGACAGAGGTTGTTGCGGTTTATCAAGATCAGTGGCTGATTTTGTTGTTGAGTTAATTGATTTCCATAAAAGATAATTGGTTTAATTGTTATTGTATATGTGTAGATAATAGGATGATTTTGTCAAATTCTGGTTAATTTTGTTGTTGCAGTATACATATACATGTTGATGTTTATTGGGTTGATTGTTACAGTATTATTATATGTGTATATGGTGAAGGATGTGGAAGATGCTGTGTAAATAAAAGAAAAAGGAAAACTACAACCGGTAAATAAAAAGGTCCACGTCATCAATAGTAGGTCATAATCCCACAAAAGATGTTTTAGCGGTTTTCCTTTCCCACAATAGAACTTTTTTTTGTTCGAGCCCCATAAAAAGTTTCAGTGACAAGTTGAGGGACTTTCCAAGTAATTAGCCCTTTGGGTTAATGAAGATTATCAGTAGGTGTTGATGATGTTTGATTTGTATTTATGAAGTGACAAAGGAGGTGTAAAAGAAAGCTATGACCGGCTAAAGAGAGTCCACGTCAGCATTGGCAGGTCATAACCCCATAACAGTTATTTTAGCCGTTTTTCTTCCCCCAAATAGAACTTTTTTTTGTTCGAGGCCCAGAAAAGGTTTAAGTGACAAGTTGAGGGACTTTTCAAACAATTAGTCCTTTGATATAAACATAAAAATAAAACGGTACTCCTGAAGTTTTGACTATGCAGAAGAAATGGGCTTGTGAAACTCAAGCACTTCACTAGTTCACTGGACTGAGGCTCATGTGCACTTTCAAAAGCCCAATGTACCAGCATAAAACTAGTGTTGTTAACTAGCCCTGGCCCCTGGTAAATTATGGTATGTGAATATTAAATTAACGCTAATGTTTTTTATAATTATCATCACTTTTCATGTTGTAACACAAAATGCCTATTGATATGATAACTGCGTGTTCGTTAAATGATCACGTCTCATTATTATTATAGGATATATAACATAAAATAAAATAGAAAGGAAACCAACAACAAGATACACCGTTAATTTATTTGTATCGCGAACTGATGACCTTCAAAAATTACGTTCATAGACCTTGAAATCCTACTAGTAACGCATAAACCGTTGGAACTTATCAATAGCCCAACAACTTGAGTGAGCGGGTTTTTCCTATATTTACATGCACAATTTCATTATTTCAGTATCATATCAATATTCATCATGAGTGATAAATTTAATATATAGATAATGGGAATTTTTTTTTGAAACGGTCGTTTTTCAAGGGTGTTTTGTCAAACAAGCTTTCGGAAAAAAAAGTTGTGAAAATGGGTAAACCGGTATTTGAAATACCAGTTTCAAATTTTTGACTCGAAACCGGTATTTCCATTACCGGTTTCAGAATTAGGGTTTTGAAACCGGTATTTCAAATACCGGTTTCAGAGTGATGTACAGTGCTTTTCAGAACACAGTAAACGTGCAGAGCATTGTACTGGTGATGTGATGTATGACTGCGAACCCGGTTTTTCCATTACCGGGTTCGAGGTAAAAGACAAAAAAAAACAGTCGAGCATCAATAATTCACACAAACTTTGATATATATATATATATACGAACATAGCTCATTCTGAGCATTAAAAAAAATTACAGCAACGAAAATTTCCAAAAAAAACATATCTAAAAAAATGGCAGGTCAATCATCTTCTGGTGGTGATTCATTCCCAAATATTACACGGTCTGGAGCCTCAAACAGCGTTTGGAGTCACATGTTTGATGATAACGAGCGTAAAGATGCGGTGACATCTATAATTGAGCGTTTGAAGGCGAAAAAGTCGGAGTATGAGGCTGAGATTGCAGAACGGGCAACAGTGGTCCAACCAACAAAAATTGACAAGAGGTACGAGGCCTACCTGCAGCAGAAGGTCCAATGGTTGCAAATAACCACTAACCATCTTACTTTTGCCGAGTCCTCAATTAGGAGCACGATTCAGCACGCGTATACCTTTACTGGTGAATTTCGCTCAGTTGGTAGTCGCCCTGATGGTTACGTGACTGACCCGGGAGAGGAATACTTAACAGGAAACCCTGAAGCTGCAGCCCCAGCCTATGAGCCCGGTGAATACATTCACCGTAATGATGGTGATAGTTCATTCGACTCCACTTATTCTCGTTTTGTTAATTCGGATTATGACTTATTTATGTAATCGTTTCTGTTTTCAATAAAGTAAGTTGTTTTCAATCGTTTTTAATATAAAGTGACAAACATACCTGTTGAGTCAAGGATTCGCTGACCAGACTTGGTCGCTGACGTGGGTCGTCAGCGAGTTATCAGCGAGTCATTGACTCTCGTCAGCGGTGGTTTGCTTTCCAAATTGTTGGTCAAGGCGGGAAGATTTCAAACCAAAAGAAGACAAGAGTCATATGGTGGTTCATCCAACTGTATTTTACCCTAAAAGGAAAAGATGCAGGTGGACCAAAACACAAGGGTTTCTCTCACACCCGTTTTGGTAAAGAAGACAAAGGCTCCTGGATCCAAGTACTTAGAGCCAATGGAACGTCGACAACCACCATCACATCACTATCATTGTAAGGCTGTGTTGCCCTAATTCCTTTCTATATAAAGCAACACAGCCGCACCATTTACACTGTGTGTTTTATCACCACAAAGTGTGTGTCACTTTATTTGTAATTGTTTAAGTTTCTTTCTTTCAAAAAAGGTCCGTTTGCATACTTTTTCTTTCTTTCAAAAAATTCTCTTTTCTTTTTCTTTCTTAATCCTTTTTAAACAAGAACATGACTGCTGTTCCCACCCTTGTTAACACACGTGACTTCGGTTACGTATCCGTCCCTCCAAGATTCGAGCCCGATGACTTTGGGTCTTGGAAGGAAAGGATGTTACTACATATAGTGGGTGTGGAACCCTATCTTATGTCTATTCTGACCGTCGGTCCTTATATCCCCACTCTGGTTCAAAGAACACCAGGAGCAACTGTTGATGCTCCTGAGATTGTGATTGACATCGTCAAACCAGAGGTTCAATGGACTGACGATGAAAGGAGACTTGTTAATCTTGATGCAAGGCTCAAAAACATGATTGTCAGCACTCTTCCCACTGACCTCATGAAAGTGGTTATTAGATATCCCTCTTCAAAAGAAGTTTGGGATAGATTGGTTAGCATGCATGAAGGCTCTGCTGCTACCATTGCCACTAAAAAGATAGACTTAAAAAGAGCTTATGAAAATTTCTTTTCCCTCCCCAACGAAGGTCTAAACGGTTCATATACCCGATTTAAAGGGTTGTTGAACGACATGACCACTGTTGGTATCTCTCATGATGATTTTGAGGTATGCCACAAATTTCTTGATAGTTTACCTATCAAGTGGCAAGGTCTGAGATAAATCCTCAGAACCACTGAGCGACTCAATGGCCTTAACCTTGAGTCTCTCTTTGGCATGCTCTAGTTCGAAGAAAGAGCTCTTGCTCAAAATCTTAGAGCTGCCGCTGATGCACAGCATCGTGCGGGTCCTTCTTCTTCTGTTTCCTCTTCTTCTCATTCTGCTCTCGACCCTTTGGCCCTTATCTCTGCTGAGCCCAGTAATCTTAATACTAGTGCCAGCTCTTCTATTCTTCCACAACCTATTCAATCTCTTGTTGATGATCTTGATGCTGAAGAGAAACAAGAGATGTTCAGCGACTTTATGGATTTTGCCTTAGTCGCTGGTAAGAGGTACTCCTGTAAATGGAACAACCGTAGGTCGGTTGCTCCATATAAGCCTCCTGTTGACAAAGCTCAAGAGGAGTGCTGGAGATGTGGTAGAAAAGGCCACTACCAAAAGGAGTGCAGAGTTGCCCTACCAACTCCTGCTGCTCCTAAAACTAACCCTTCCAAACCTGCTGATGAGTACAGGAATAAATACTATCAGCTGAAGGCCAAGGTTGCTGAAATGGAAGAGGCCAAAACACCAGCAAAAGGGCTGGTAGCTGAAGAGCACGACTGGGCTGAATCAGACGATTCAGACAGTGAAGAATATGTTGACGCCATGTGCCTTATGGCGCTCGCTGATGGAGATGCTTTGACAAGAGATCAAGTCTCCTCAAGTCAGTGGGTGAACGTCACCATTAAAAAGGTTTGTTCTCACTCCTCTGCTTCTGAAGAAGATAAACCAAAAATCTTCGAATCTCTTCTTTGTGACTTTCAGTTCGTTGAATCTATACGAGCTGATGTCCAATCTAAGCTTGACTCTACTTCCTTGGAGTTAAGTGAAAAATCTGAAAGACTCAATGAGCTGAGGAATGTTCATGTTGAACTCCAATCTCATGAGTTGTTGGCACAAAAGGTTCAACTTGAGAATGAAAAACTCAAGCTTGAAGTTGCCAACCTTAAGAAGATTGTGACCTCCTGGTCAAAAGCTTCCAGGTTTCATCACCAGTGCCTAAACGAACAAGTCCCTGCCCAAGTCCAGGCAGTAATAGGCGGTGACTTTAATGTCGCTGCCTCTCTCTCTGACTTGTTTAATGATGAGGTGAAGCCTGAAATTTCTATTCCTCCATCTGCTGTCATCTCTCCTGAAGAGATGAAGAAATGGTATTTTGTTAGGAGTCTTAACGATTACCACAATGAAATGGAAGCTGGTACTACTTCTTCTACTACCAGTGACCCATCTAATCCTGCTGAGGAAAATGGTGCTGGCTCCTCAGCAAGCACCTGCAACCCCTATCCTCATCTTCCCATTGTTGGCATGATGCCAAACGAAGGAAGAGTTCAATACTCTTCTGGGGAATCTTATGAAGGGGATATTGGTAGTGATGGTTTTAAACCCATCGCTCCTCAGCAGCTCACCATCAGACCTTCTGAACCATTCAGAAGAAGTAAGGTTGATGTCCCCTATGACTATAGCAAACCTCAGTTAGCTAATGCTGTCTGTCAGCAACCTCAACCTATTGTTCAACCCTCTTCATCTTCATCTTCTCAGCAAGCTCCTGCCCATGCTGACAGTAAAACTGTTTAGGATGATCGTGTCATGAAAAGACGCGTCAGGTTTGGAGACGCTAGATATCAGCAAGTTGGACCTTCTAAGGACCGACCTGCTGATAGACTTGTCCATCAGCAGGCACCTCAATCGATGCCTACCCCTATTTTGAGACATAAAACTCCCCAAAAGGAGAGAATGTCTCACACCCAAAATAGGCCTATTACTCCTCAAAAAGGACACTTGCCCCATCAGCAAGTTAGGCCTATCACTCCTCAAAGAGGACACTTGCCCCATCAGCAAGTGAGATCAATCACTCCTCAAAGAGGACACTTGCCCCATCAGCAAGTGAGATCAATAACTCCTAATAGGCAGTACCTACCTCATCGGCAAATGAGGTCTGCTACTCCTAATCAGAAACCTAGATCGATCACTCCCAAAAGAGTGCATCCATCTCAGCAGGGTCCTTCTTCTTCTTCTCACCCTGCTGTTAATCTAGCATGGAGTGTAGTTAAGGGATCGAAAATCCCCTCTACCTCTCAATCTGAGGATCCAAAAGGTAAGTCCATTTTGGGTCCTGCTCCTAAGATGCCTCAGCTTACACTTAAGCATAAGCAAAAGTCTAAGCAAAAGAAAAAGGCATCTTCCTCCGTTGACCCTAAAATTAACGAGCTAGCTCAGCAAGTTAATGACCTTTCCTCTCAACTGAAGGAATTTTTCCTTCAAAATCAAAAAGGCAGCACCTCTGTTAAAAAATGCTACATATGTGGCAGCAGAGGTCATGTTGCTTCTGATTGTGACAACTCCAGGGATGCTCCTGAAGTTGACATTCAACCTAATCCTTCTTCTTCAGCGGCTCCTTCCTCTTCCACTATAGTCAGCGAAAGTTCTGCTTCTGCTGATCACATAAATAGTGGAGAGTCATCCGATCTCACTGAGGAGAACATTGCTGACTTCATTGCTGCTCAGCGAATCTCCTTTCCTCTCTCTCAAGAGATCATTACTACTGGTCGAGGCAGCATTCTGGTTGAGTATGGGAACAACAATCAAGTCAGCAACTTGACTGTTCTAGATACTAGAGCCACTGTCACCTCTGCTGATCAATATCACACCTATGTGATTGATCGTGACATGCCTCCTGCTCATCAACTTGTTGATAACTCTAGTGATGAGAATACTAACCCTAGTGCTCCTCTTCCTCTCTCTACTGATGACGTCGTCAGTAGAGAAGAATCCTCTGAGTCTCCCATCTTTAATCCTGCTGACATGTCTGTCAGTGAGTTCAACAGTGAACCCATCTAAATCCTTCTGTTAAATCCATGCAGGGCTCGCTGGGAAAAGGTGTGTGGTACTTGGACAGTGGCTGTTCAAAACACATGACTGGCTCAAAGACCCTGCTGGATAACTACGTAGAGGCTGCTGACCCTACTGTAGTGTTTGGTGATAACTCCACTGGGCAAACTGAAGGTTATGGTCTTCTCTCCAATGGACTCATTAAGTTCAACAAGGTCGCTTATGTCAATGGATTAAAACATAATCTCATCAGCATAAGTCAACTTTGTGATGCTGACTACAAAGTGATTCTTGATAAACATCAAGGCACTGTAGTAAATGTAAACAAAGAAGTAGTCTTGGTTGCTCCAAGAAAACGAGATGTATATCTGGTTGACTTCACTCCTATCAAGACTGATAGTGAGACTTGTTTCTTTGCTAAGTCAGCTGCTAAACTAAATTGGTTATGGCACAAGCGTATGTCGCATGTGAATTTCAAAACCATTAACTCTCTGGCCAAAAAGAACCTTGTTCGTGGTCTCCCTCATCTTTCATTTGAAAAGGATAGACTTTGTGGTGCTTGTGAAAAAGGTAAAAGCCACAGAGCAACTTTCAAAACCAAGCAGGCCAATTCTATCTCTGGCTGCTTTCATCTTCTTCACATGGACCTTTTTGGTCCAGTGAATGCCCAAAGTCTAAAGGGTAGCAAATACACTTTAGTAATCGTGGATGAATACTCACGATACACTTGGACCATCTTTCTTCATTCCAAGAGTGATGCTGCTGAAGAGATTATAAAGTTCATCAAGAAAATGGAAAATCTCAACAGCATAAGGGTGAAAGAACTTAGAAGCGATCATGGTACTGAGTTCAGAAACCACACTCTTGAAGCTTTTTGTGCTGATCAAGGGATCTCACAAAATTTCTCTTCCACCAGAACTCCTGAGCAAAATGGTGTCGCTGAAAGGAGAAATAGAACTCTCATCGAAGCAGCACGCACCATGCTCAGTGAGTCTTCTTTGCCTAGTAAATTCTGGGCTGAAGCTGTCAACACTGCTTGTCATACTCAAAATAGATGTCTAATAGTTAAAAGACATGACAAGACAGCGTATGAGGTGCTGAAAGGTAAGAAACCTCAAATCAAATACTTCCACGTATTTGGATGTCCTATCTTCATCTTAAACAACAAGGATCACCTAGGAAAATTTGATCCTAAAGCTGATGATGGATACTTTCTTGGGTATTCATCCATCCGCAAAGCATTTAGAGTATTCAATACTCGCCTTCAGAAGGTTGATGAATCCATTCATGTTACTTTTGATGAAAGTTCATCAGCCCTAAAGGACATTCAATCTAACTCATCTGAGGTCATTTTCAATGAGCTTGCTGACCCTCTTACTGAGGAAGCTGGCTCATTTGTTGATACTTCTTGCTCGCTGCCTGATACTAAGCATATCACAAAGGATAGTTCAGCTAATGTTGAACTAGAGCAAGTTGCTGCTCATATCTACTCGATTGAGCCAGTTGAGCCTATCCTAAGATCAATCCATGCAGCATCAGTCAAACCTAGATCACTGGCTGATGACGTGCATGCTGATGACTCTACTGAGGATGAGTTTCATGACGCTTCAGCAAATGCTGAAGAAATGGAGTCTGCTGAAGACTCCACCATCAATGATAACTCAAATCAGTTGAATGGCTCTGCTGATCATTCTCCTGAACCCATTCTCACCATTGACCTCTCTTCTTATAATGCTCCTGCTGATCCCATAGCTCCAATTTCCGCTGCCACTCAACTTGGTGTCTCAAGTGCTCCTGCACTTAAGTGGACATCTAGTCATCCAGCTCACCAAGTCATTGGTGACCCTCAGCAGGGGATTATTACTCGATCAGCGACAAGAAATACATGTCTGTATGTAAACTTCTTATCTATGATCACTCCCAAAAATATAGGAGAAGCAATGGTTGACCCCTCATGGGTTGCTGCCATGCAAGAGGAACTAACCCAATTCAAAAGACAGAATGTCTGGTTTTTGGTTCCTCTACCTCCTGGAAAAGAACCCATTGGAACTAAATGGGTGTATAGGAATAAAATGGACGAAGATGGTGTTGTTACTCGTAACAAGGCCAGGCTGGTTGCACAAGGTTACCTTCAAGAAGAAGGTGTTGATTACGATGAAACCTTTGCACCAGTGGCCCGATTAGAAGCAATTCGCTTATTCCTGGCACATGCTGCTTACAGAAACTTCACAGTATATCAAATGGATGTAAAGAGTGCTTTCCTAAATGGAAAACTCGATGAGGAAGTTTATGTTGAGCAGCCACCTGGTTTTGAAGATCCAGCCAAGCCACACCATGTCTATCGCCTCTATAAGGCACTCCTATGGTCTTAAACAAGCTCCCAGAGCTTGGTATGACACTCTCTCTGAATTTCTTCTTTCTAATAAGTTTCAGCGAGGATCCATTGACAGCACCCTCTTCATTTATAGAAAGGGTGCTGATGTCCTATATGTTCAGATATATGTAGATGACATCATTTTTGGGTCCTCCAGCAAGAAACTTTGTACCAAGTTCAGCTCACTGATGTCCTCTCATTTTGAGATGAGCATGATGGGTGAGCTGACCTTCTTTCTTGGTCTTCAAATTCGTCAACTTCCAAATGGGATTTTCCTAAATCAGGAAAAATACATTCGAGACATGCTGGCCAAATTTGACATGTCTAATGTCACTACTAAGGCCACTCCCATGTCTCCTCCCAATAATCTTCATGCTGATCCTGAGGGCAAGCATGTGAATCCCACTCTCTATCGAGGAATGATTGGCTCGCTGATGTATCTCACAGCGAGTCGTCCTGATATCACGTTCGCTACATGCTTATGTGCAAGATATCAAGCCTCACCTAGAGAATCCCATCTTCTCGCTGTTAAGCGAATTTTCAAGTACCTAAAAGGTACTTCAACATTGGGTCTCTGGTATCCCAAAGACTCCAATTTTGACCTAGTTGCATATTCTGACTCTGACTATGCTGGCTGCATGTTAGATAGGAAAAGTACCAGTGGTGGATGTCAACTGTTGGGGGGGAAGCTGACTAGTTGGTCTAGTAAGAAACAGCATACAGTTTCCATCTCCACTGCTGAAGCAGAATATGTATCAGCAGCGAGTTGTTGTGCACAAGTCTTATGGATGAAAAACCAACTCGCTGACTATGACTTAGAATTCTCTAAGATCCCTATTATGTGTGACAATACAAGTGCTATTGCAATCACACATAATCCTGTTCAGCATTCTAAGACCAAACACATAGACATTAGGTACCACTTCATTCGTGACCATGTCATGAAAGGGGATGTGGAAATCTATTTCATACCCACTGATGACCAACTTGCTGATATCTTTACTAAACCTTTAGATGAAACCAGGTTTAAATATCTGGTCAGCAAGTTGGGAATGCTGAATGGTGAATCAGCAACATGACTTGTCATGTCTGCTGATGCTTCAACATACATCTCTCTTATATGTTGAAAAGTGACCTTATGGTCAAAAATATCTTTCAGCGAGCTCAAGAGTATCTTACTCGCTGAAAATAAAAAGCAATAGAGAGCTAAAAGTCTCTATCTAGTCCAGCAGCAAACGGCTGCTGGTAAAGACTACTCAAAACCGTTGATCTCTGTTGCTTTGGGAAAAAGCAAAACAAAAGCAATAGAGAGCTAAAAGTCTCTATCTAGTCCAGCAGCAAACGGCTGCTGGTAAAGACTACTCAAAACCGTTGATCCCTGTTGCTTTGGGAAAAAGCAAATAAAAGTAATAGAGAGCTAAAAGTCTCTATCTAGTCCAGCAGCAAACGGCTGCTGGTAAAGACTTATCAAAACCGTTGATCCCTGTTGCTTTGGGAAAAAGCAAATAAAAGTAATAGAGAGCTAAAAGTCTCTATCTAGTCCAGCAGCAAACGGCTTCTGGTAAAGACATATCAAATCCGTTTATAGCTGACAATTTGCTAAAAATTGTAATTCTTATTCATCAGCGACCATCGATTGTCGAAAAGTCGCTGATTGAAATTTGCCTTCTTAAAAATGTAACCAGATTTTCTAACTTTGTCAGCGGATATACTTAGATCTCAACTTTTCTTTCATTTGAGCATATCCGCTTATAATAATATTTTAATAAGAATATCAAACGGTTACCTCGATTTTCTCCCAAACGGACAACTTGTACACTGTATCCGCCGTAAAACTCGAGTACTTTTGAAATAAGGGTACAAGCTGTCACATCAAACCACTTTTATACGTTACTCATATACGTATATGTATATACATAAATTACGTATGAAAGAGAGTATTGGTGACTTCACTATCATAGTTATGGGTCCCATATCCATGCTATATATATATTCTAATCCTCTTCAATCACCATTTTCATACTCATATTTTTCTTCTCTTTCAAATCTCTCAAAATTCTTAAAATCTCTCAAACCTCTTCAAATCCCTGCTATTTCCTCTCATCTTCTTTCTTATCATCTTGATATAAAATGGCTTCTAAATCTGAACAAATTCCTGAACAACAACAATCACCACAACAAATTCAAGAAAACCCTGAAAACATTCCCACTTATCTCACTTCTAAAGTCTTCGATAATGAAGGCATTCGTCCTTCTGACAAAGTTTCTTTTCAAGCCCAGAAACTAGTTGTCAAAGCAAATAACTACTTGGGATCTGAAGAAATCCCTTCCAAGGTTAAAGGATATTATTCTATGCTGGACTTCATCAAAGGATGTCCAGTTAGAAGAGCAATCTATAAAAATCCCCATGAGATGTGTCTTCATCTCTTGAGGGAATTCTGGTGGACTTGTGATTATGATGTGTCCAGTAGCACCATTAAAGGCACTGTCATGAAAGGGAAGCACACCATCACCATCTCTGCAGATTTATTAAGAGATGTTCTTAGGCTTCCTAAACAATCCACAAACAGGCCCTTTGTAGATTTGGTCCCTACCTCAGTATGGAAAGAATGGTTATTGACCATTGGGTATGGGACAAACATGGTACCAGCACTATCTGTGCACAGTAATCCTCAAAAGAAGTATATTCCTGGTGTATGGAGGTTGCTGTTCACACATGTTATTCAATGCCTAGGTGGGAACAGTGGATCCTTTGATCAAGCCACTGCTGCCCAGATGCAAATGATTTATGCACTGGCAAATGGTAGAAACATTGACTTTGCAAATGTGATATTTGAAGATTTGAAGTCAAAGATCACTGTAAGAAATCGCTCAAGCTCTGTGCCCTTTACACGCTTTCTGACGTTGATATTCAGACATGAGCTGAAAGAAAAGTACATGCCAAATGGTGCTCAATTCATTCTCTCTCCAAGGGTTGCAAGCTCTGTCTATAAAATTCATGCTTGCGACCCTGAGCACTTCGATTCAAAGTATGCTGCGCTTACTCCAGCAATGAAGCAGGTACTTTTCACCATGTACCCTGATGTATATAAACAAAACCCTGCTGGAGCTGGTATGCTGATAACACCTCCAGCATCCTCCAAAACTCCCAAAGTGGCCAAGAAAAGTCAAGTTATTCCTAAAAGGAAGCAAGTGTTGAAAATTCCCCTGCTGGTGTTGAGGGGGAGAATGAAAAAGATGAAGCTCCCCCAGCTGGTATTGAGGGGGAGCAACAAGTGGTTATATTTAATGCACCTCCTGCTGCTGATAGGGAGGAGTTTGACCCTAAAGAGCTTGAAACAGCATGGAAGGTTGGATTTGATGCTGAAATGGCTACTGATAGATCCAAGGAAATACTCCCTATCTTTCACAATCGCTTCATGGGAAATGCTGAAATCACTCCTCTCTCTGATGATCGTCGAAGACAGCTCAGTGAGTCTGGATTCTTCAAGAGATCTACTACTGCTCTTCCTGCTGCTCAACTATCTATTCAATCATCAGCAGGCCATCATCATCAATTGATTGATGTATTGGCACTAACTGCTGATGGAAAAACTCAAGAAGATGCTATCAAAGAGTTAGATAGGATCAAGCAAAATGAAGAAAATGAAAAGAAAAATCTTGAGTTTATCAGGCAGCTACCTCTACTTGAAAAGGATCAGCTAGATGGTGAGCAAAGAATGCTGCTGAAATCAGGTGGTGCTGAAGCCTTGTACAGGCAGAAACATAAGGAAGTTGAGAAGCAGCTCAGCGAGAAAAGAGCCAAATTTGAAGAAGAGAAAGCTAAGTGGCTGAAGCTGATGGATGATCGAGTCAGGCCTCAAAGAATTATTGCCGCTGAGGCCTTTAAAGCTGAAATGGGCCTAAAGACCAACCTGAAGATCTTAAGAGAAGGCGCTGGCAAGCCAACCAAGTTGGAAGGGGTCAAAGTAACCAACTTAGGTGCTTCAGAATGGGTGGAAGTGTACATGCTGGTGAAAGATAAGAAGGCTGCCAGCTACCAGCAGCTCCAAAGCATGCTGAAAGAATACTTCAAGAAAGCACTGGAGTTTGAAACAAAGTTCAAGGTGGACTTGCCCATGCTGAGGCAAGTGTTCGGTACTCCAGCAGCCATCTCTACCTCAGCTGGAAGGCAAGTTCAAAGAAAGAGGAAGATGGAGCATCGAACATCGACTGTTGACCTTCCTCCTATCTCTGGTGATGCTGCTTTAAACACCAGACTTCCTCCAAGAAGTGTCTTTGAGGAAGGGAGAGTGATAGAGAATCCAGCTGGTATTTTCTTTACAAATTTTCAAAATACCCAGCTGTTCTTTCGTCTATCTGAACTTGAAAAGGCGTCCACTGGGTTCATCCTGAGCATAAGAAGAAGGTGTGCTGAAACGACCAACAACCGATGGTTTATCAGCAAACTGGATGAGGAGCTGGTTAAGCCTCATAGATACAATGACCCAGCAGTTCAGATTGCCAAGCAAGAACATGCTTGGGAATTTGAAGCTGAAAATATGTAGATGTCTTACAAATATAAATGTTGTATGAGTCAGCTTGTAATGTTTAAAGTCAAATATATAAGACATCTTTTCATCCTTCTATATTTTTTCTAAAGTCTTCACTCAACAAGTCTTCTCAGCGAATAGGGGGAGATTGTTGAGTCAAGGATTCGCTGACCAGACTTGGTCGCTGACGTGGGTCGTCAGCGAGTTATCAGCGAGTCATTGACTCTCGTCAGCGGGTGGTTTGCTTTCCAAATTGTTGGTCAAGGCGGGAAGATTTCAAACCAAAAGAAGACAAGAGTCATATGGTGGTTCATCCAACTGTATTTTACCCTAAAAGGAAAAGATGCAGGTGGACCAAAACACAAGGGTTTCTCTCTCACACCCGTTTTGGTAAAGAAGACAAAGGCTCCTGGATCCAAGTACTTAGAGCCAATGGAACGTCGACAACCACCATCACATCACTATCATTGTAAGGTTGTGTTGCCCTAATTCCTTTCTATATAAAGCAACACAGCCGCACCATTTACACTGTGTGTTTTATCACCACAAAGTGTGTGTCACTTTATTTGTAATTGTTTAAGTTTCTTTCTTTCTAGACTTAGCAATTACATAGTTCATTTGTAGTCTTGTAAGACAAGTTGTAATATCGACCATGTATTCATCGTTTAATCAATGATACAGATGATTAGACTTGCCTAGATATTTGCATTTGAACTTATTCTTGTTCATGTTCTTTACTTTCTGTTCTTATATTCTTGTCTAGATAAATTATATTATAAGTGTGCAAATCTGGACTGTCAACAAAAATTGACAAGAGGTACGAGGCCTACCTGCAGCAGAAGGTCCAATGGTTGCAAATAACCATTAACCATCTTACTTTTGCCGAGTCCTCAATTAGGAGCACGATTCAGCACGCGTATACCTTTACTGGTGAATTTCGCTCAGTTGGTAGTCGCCCTGATGGTTACGTGACTGACCCGGGAGAGGAATACTTAACAGGAAACCCTGAAGCTGCAGCCCCAGCCTATGAGCCCGGTGAATACATTCACCGTAATGATGGTGATAGTTCATTCGACTCCACTTATTCTCGTTTTGTTAATTCGGATTATGACTTATTTATGTAATCGTTTCTGTTTTCAATAAAGTAAGTTGTTTTCAATCGTTTTTAATATAAAGTGACAAACATACCTAATAAAAAAAACAAACATAAAATTCATATTGAAAGTTGCCATGTTACATGAAAACACTTAGGAATTAAGGAAAAAACGCATTAAAACAACACACAAAAAAACGCAAACAGATAAGCGACAAGATTATTGCCATATTCAAAGTTGAGGGCATGTCTACCTCCGCCCAGTAATGCACGTCTCGAAGGGGAGCAAGTGCAAAATTATACTGATTTATCCACGTCCTAGTTGTGTACCTCTTACTAGGAAGATTAGCAGCTCTCTCATGTCTATATCCGCAAACAGCAATGGCATAAGAACATGGAAACCTTTGATGCTGCCAAGCTCCACAAGAGCATTTTTTCCTATTCTCCGCCATGACAACATTGTATGTGTACTCACCTTGTGCATTTCTTTGGTTTGTTCTGACCGTGTAATTTCCTGTTCGTTCATCAAACACTTCCACCCTATGGCTTGTTGAGGCTCTTTCACGCATCTGAAAAACCTCCCACATTTTGCGAGCTAGTGGTGGGTTCCAATTGCTGGCCTTCCGGTATTGCTTGACAAAATGGTCTTTTGTCCAAGTAAAAGTCGACTCAATTAAAGCTCTAATAGGTAGCATACGAGCCTTTCCAAGGATATTGTTTTGGCATTCGGCAACATTTGTCGTTAAGTTACCCCAACGACGAAGTCCCGAGTCGTGCTTTAGAGTCCACTTATCCAAACCAATGTTTCTCAAATACGGCCAAACCCCCTCTGCTTCACCTCTGACTACATCCACCGCCCAAGAATACTTGGATTGTTGGGATGTGGAACCGATAACCCAAGCCAAGTTTTTGATTCTCTTGTCCTTGAAGTGCGAGTTGACATTGCTACAAATGTGCCTCAAACAATACCTATGATGCCACCCAATTTCGTTCACTGCATTAATTATGCCTTGGTGACGGTCTGAAATGATACACAAATCACCCTGCCGCTGCGATCCGACATGCTCTTGAAAGAGATTTAAAAACCATCCCCAACTTTCGTTAGACTCTTCATCAACCAAGGCATAAGCTACAGGCAATAATTGTCCATTGGCGTTCTTCGTCACTACAGTTAGCAACTTACCCTTGTAGCTGCCTTTCAAATGAGTGTCATCGACAAAGATCACTGGAATACAACGTTGGAATGCCTTAATTGCCGGTCCAAATGCCCAAAATACAAACTTGAATGTTTGTATATTGCTTGAACTGGTTGGAGAATGGAGCCATTCTACAACAGTGTCTGGATTAGCACGTTGTAATTCAGCAATATACTTGGACAATGCATCAAAGTTACTAGGCCAAGTTCCATACAACCTTTCAATTGCTATCCTTCTTGAATTCCACGCCTTAGCGTAGCTCACATCGACATTGAAAGTTGTTTTTACTTGCGCCTGGATGTGTCTGACTTTATAAGTTAAATCCTCCCGCACCTGGTCCAAAATTTCAGAAGCGATCATACTTGTTGTCATACATCGGTTGTTGTTATTAGTCACTTCTCCATAGCAATTGTGACTCTCCACCCACTTTGTGATCTGAAACAATCCTAATTTGTTTCTGCTAGATCCAACTACAACCCACCTACACGGGACCCGGTCCATAACACCACGATAATTCTTCCCCCTGGTCATGCACTGTGCTTTCCAAAACTGTGGCCTCGTATCTAGAACAATAAGTTCTCTGTTTTCTCTTATGTTCCAAAGCCTAACAACGTATACAAGTTCCGCCTTGGTTTGAAAAAACATTCCTTTTTGTATCACATTTCTTTCTTTCGACCAAAATACCACATCTTCTTGAACTTCATTGAATGGCATTAGACGATCTTCATCATCATCATCAAGATTAAGATGTTGTTGCTGCTCCAAAGGACCTTATACATGTGCCCCTTCTTCATCTTCATCTCCAGATACATCCCCATCAACGCTATATCCATCGATGGTATCATCACTTGTATAAGGTGCCTCATCACTAGATCCATGTTCCATTGGTGCAATTTCATCATCTTCAACATGTTCAACGTCTTCATTGTCTTCATCATCGTCATTGTCTTCATCATCTTCGTTATCTTGTGACTGGTTACCCGCTTGAAAAAAACATTGACTTTGAGTCAAGCTTAACAAGTGGTTTGTAAAAGTAGGCTCGAACTTCACTTCAAATTGCGCTTCACCCAGATGATAAATCATTGCCAAAGTATTATCATCCGTAATTAAATTTCTAAAAGGAAGACCCTTAAATTCATACCATAAATATAATTGCAGTTTGAAATCTTGTTTTGAAACACCAAAACAACTGTAAGTGGCATCACAAATTTCAGCATAACTCATTACGTGAAAAAGAGGAAAACTTCTTCTTTTTGATGGATCTGCATTTTGAAGGATCCCATTTACGAATGATACACAATCATCCCATATTAACTGAACCACAATTGGGTTGAATGATGAAGATGCCATTTTTTTTTGTATAAATATAATTTATGAAAGTGTTTGAAATTTTATTTGACAATATTTTTTGGAATACTGATAATGGTTGCAGATACACAATACATCAAATGTACTATATATAGATAAATGGTTTACATGTCAATTAGGGTTTCACAGCAGATTGACACGTGTTAGGGTTAGGGCGAACCCGGTATTGCAAAAACCGGGTTCAAGCAACTTGTCTCCTACACTGTTCCAGTCAAAGATTCGTCTGCAACATGTCTAATCCGCCTGAAACCGGTATTTCAAAAACCGGCTTCAATTAACTTTTTCTGAAACCGGTAATGGAAAAACCGGCTTCGAGGCAAATATTTGAAACCGGTTTTTCCATTACCGGTTTACCCGTTTGTACAACTTTTTTTTTCGAAAACTTGTTTGACAAAACACCCTTGAAATACGACCGTTTCAAAAAACAATTCAGATAATGGTGGTAAAAGTAGTGTCTTTTTTAAACTAAAACATTTGGTAAAAATATTGTATCCACGATAATAAAATAATGTGGTTTTGATCGGTGGTAAACAATTTTAACATTTGGAGACAGAGGTCAGATGTTCGATTTTCATCTTTTGTAAAGGTAGGGTGTCCTTTTCTACCATTTAGGTAGAACCCGAAAACAATCTCTTTACCTAAGTAGAGGTAAGATCTGTTCACTTCGTAACTTCTCACATACACCGTCGTAGTATTAGTGCTCAAATCCGTAAAAGACGGAGCGGTTCCTTTTCCTTTAGAGTATCCACGATAATATAAAAAATTGGATGGTATTGAATGATGCTTTAATTTAGTTTGATTGAAGCTAGGAATTACTTTTAGACCCTTTGATTTTTCCTATCCTTCTTTTCTTCATGTAAAGGAGCACTCATCCATCCTTTTCACTTATGCATATTCCCCAACAAAAACAAAAACCCCTTCTATTTTACATACTATTCTTTCTTATAAATATGTAAAATGTCTCAAACTTTAATCAATGATAGTGATATATTGTTACTTTTTTCTTTCTTTCTGTAATTAATATTTAATGTGTTGATTTGTAATGATGTTATAAATATGTTGATCTACAAACTGATTACACACACTTTGTTAATTAAAAACAAAGTAAACACCCAATTCTAAAGAAATTTAATCTATCAAATACTACAAACTTCGGAATTTTTTAAAATACGGAAAACTTGACCGAAATAATGCTTTTACTTTTATCGTGTATAACGTGCTTGGGTTGAATGGACCACTGTCATTGATGCTCAAATTATGTTTTTATTCCCCACAAGGGTGATATGTATCATACGATCATACCCATATACATTACATACGTACAAAATATCTATTCCGATAATGTAGAGAAATTGTCACAAATCGTCCCTGTGGTTTGCTCGATTAGCATTTTCGTCCCTGTGCTTTTTTTTCCCCATTAGGTGTCCCTGAGGTATGCATTTTTATTGCCAACCGTCCCTGACACTAACAGCCGTTAGTTTTGCTCCGTTAAACCCCTCACGTGCATACCACGTGAGGGTATAATCGTCAATTTCGTAACCACATGGACTATTTGTAATAAAAACATTGGATTTTAAAAAAATCCTTGGATTTCTTCTCCCCAACAACTCCGACCACCACCACCATGACCGACCGACCACCGCCGGAAAAGTCGCCGGAAACCGAGAACAACCACCCCACTGTGGTTACGAAAACATTGACAAAAGTCGACTATTTCAGTCTCGAAAACATTGACAAAACATTGGTGGTTCACGGTGGTGATAAAAAGTGGTGAAAAGTGGTGGTCTATGGCGGTTTCGAACCGAAACCGAAGAGAAAAACAATAAAGCTTTGCATAGCCACGTTTTATCATTAAGTAAGCCTTTAGGACAGTTTAGACAACTTGTTTCGAGGTTTCTTGGACCTGAAACGGTAGCTGGTGGTATTCCGGTGGTGTGTGGCTGCGAGAGAGAGAAAAATAAAAGTTTAGGGTTTTTAGAGAGAGAGACGAAATGGGTTTGTTTAGAAGATCTTTACTCATGGGTTACATATTTCATATTTGAATACATTCTCTATTTGAGTTAGACGAGTCGAGTTGTTGATCCATCCGAGTTTAAGGTGTCTCGGTCAAGCTTGAAGAAAATAAGCTTTGGGATTTTTTAACGATGAACTCGCTTTTATGTAGGCTGACTACCCCTAATATTTGAGATTTTGTTTGCAATCATTTGCAACTGCAAACTTGAGATAGCACATAGGAAATCAATCTAGTTACAGTTAATTATCTTTTGGACTCGAAAAAATTAGGTCAATTTTGACGGATTGAGCTTTTAAGCGTTAAAACTTTAGGTTTGTATCTATGTTAGTTTTTTTTAAATATATATAAAATAAAATTAAAATCTACAGTATAACAAAATGTATGCTAATTAAAGACTTGGCTGTTTAAGTAAAAACAAGTTCATTTGTTTAAGTAAAAACAAGTTCATTGTTTAAAGAGTAAATTACATTTTTCGTCCCTAAAGTTGGCACGTTTTTCACTTTCAATCCCTGAAGTAAAAAAATATCAATTTGCATTCCTAAAGTTTGCAATCGTGGTCCTTCCCATAGACGGCATTGGTTTTTGGCCGTTAACGTACGCACGTGCTAAACACGTGAGGACATTAATGTCTTTTCCCCTTTACACTTGAAGGACTGAAAATGCAAAACGTGACATGTTCAGGGACCAAAATTGCAATTTACTTTATCTATTATCATCATCTTCATCTCATCTAAATTCAACCGACGACTTTTATTCCGGTCATCTTCTCCGGCTAATTTCCGACACATCTCCGGCAAAAAAATATATTTCGGCGAGCAAATGTCAAATTGTAACGCAAAAATAGAAATATTCATTTAACTCCAGCCACAACCATCGATGGCCACCACCCAACAGACCTATTCGCACCACCTATTCGTGGCATCCGGAAAAGTTGCCAAAAAACTGAAAATCAGGATTTCTCTCTCGTTGCTTCGAATCGGAACACGAAACCAATACCAAAATGTTCAGAATCGAATTTCGCACAAACTCTTGCCTATTTTTTTGTTCAAAAAGCTTCGTCGGAAAACTCAACAACTCGGCGGGAAAAATAATTCACGATTTCTTGTCCGTTTCTTCGAATTAAAACTCCAAACCGGTACCAAAATACGTAAATTAAACTCCGCACAAACCCAAGCCAACAAAAATCTTGTTTTTGCATCATCACTTAATATATTTTAATTTACAAAAGCATTAAAAGAGTATATTTCAATTTTCGTCCCCCAAGTTGTCACGTTTTTGCACTTTCGTCTCTGTCAAGAAGTAAATGACGCTTATACCCTCACGTGTTAGTCACGTGGGGTGAGTTAATGGAAAAATTTGGACGTCGTTAGCGCTAGGACCTTAATTGAAAAAATTAGCCAACTTTAGGGATGCAAGTTGATATTTTTTTACTTCAGGGATTGAAAGTGAAAAACGTGCCAACTTTAGGGACGAAAAAAGTAATTTACTCTTGTTTAAAAATCCATTGGTGGGGGTTTTTCTTATGCCTTGGTTGCACCGTAAGTGACATAAGTTTTCTTTACCCTTTTTGCGAACTTAGCAGTTTAAGCCCCGAGTTTTTTTATTTAGACTGGTTATTGGTGTCTATATTATTGTAACTTTGGAGTCTAGTTAGCTTGCATAGTTGATGTGTATCTTCATTTTGGTGGCTGTAATTCCGGTCTTCTAGCACCTTCCTAGTTGACAATTATTAATAAAAGTTCGTTTTGCCGTTAAAAATTTTTTTAAAGACTAAGGAGATAAATTTAGGACTTTAGTCTTTAGGTAGCACAATCTCTAATGTAATACAACTTACAAGATGATAACCACGTTAAAGTTTATGGTTTTCATTTGCATCACATTAAAAAAGATAATTATCACATGACGTCCTTATCTTTTTCATTTATACATGTACTAGTTACTCATGATAGATATATCATATGCCAATTGAATTGAGCGCTATTTGAACTAGGTGGTGTCGAAGAAGCTTCTTTATAATAGCTTTTAGTTGTTCAGTTGGAATTTCGGAAACTTTTGATGTTAAATTGTATGACTATTATAGACTATTTCTTTTCGACGTGGATTATCGAGGGCTTTTTTATCATGATCATTTCATATCCAGTCGTAATGTAATTTGACTCGATAGCTTATTAGGTCGAGTAGTAACACTTTGATTTTTCATCCATAAAAATTCGAGAGTTATATAACAACGTAACTGATTTTTTTTATAACCCATTGTCGGTTCTAAGTTCTAACCACTATTTAGCCATTCCCTAAGCAAGTGCCTAGGGATAAATGGTTGAAACCTTAAATAAATTAATACGAGTATTAAATTTTTATTACAGAATATTGCCTTTACCTTAAGGTAACCCGAAATGAAATATATGGGTATTTATTTAAAGTAAATAATAAGTGATAATTCTTCCTTGAAAAGGTAAAATGGTTTCAACTATATATTAAGTTTATGCGTTGAGCCCGCGACAAAGAAAAATCATTGGCTGCCAAGTGACTAGAATGAATTTATCTACTTAACAATTAATGAGAGTAGCTTGCTTGTTTATCGGGTGGAGGTCAAAGATCATTGAAGCATACATGCTTGAAGAAATAAATGGAAAATGTAGATTTCAATTACGTAGCTTGCTTGCTTAGGCGGACCGATGTAAGGCGTTTTAAGCCTCAAGTTGTCCCTCCGTTGTCGTGAACACCACTCCTAGCGCTAGTGGTGACTTCGATGAGGCGTTCATTTTAAGTGGTACAAATTCACACACCTCTTACACACGTATTCATTCATTTTACACACACATATCACTTTAAGGTTGTTACATGGTGCAAGTCCTCACACCGTGTTAGATAGACTCATTACAGATCTTTTAAAATAATTTTTCCATGCTGAACGAACGCCACATTATGAAAGTCCCCCTCTTTTTAAGTAGTTATATTTTTAATGCATATACATATCTGCTCTTTTGGTGTGACATTAACTATAATGCAAAATTAGCATAATGATCTTGCTCATTTGTATGTTTATTATTTGGGATGATAATCCATACTATAGAATTTTAACAAAAATTACTTTTCTCCATTAAAGTTAATAAAATACGCATCATGAATCCTCTATGTGTAAAAAAATGAATATAACCAATTTCTTGCAGCTAATAACTTTGTCAATAATCATAGTAATAATTCACAACAAGTGAACAGAACAAACTGAGTAAGATACTTGGATCTGAAGGTAGATTTCATGAACTTGATAATAAAAACAACTTTTTAAAACATTATGATAATAAAATAAAAAATACTACTATTAAATGACAAGTATTTCACAAAAAATAATAGCATTATTAAAATGAATTAAAAACAAAAAAACAAATTTACCACAATATAAATTCTTAACACCAACTACACTGTCATCCACTGTCCATGGCCCCCTCCCTATCTTCCATCCTCTTAAATATAATATAAATTCATAAAAATCTTATTTCTTTTCTCAAAAAACCCCACACTCCTTTTTATAAAAATTAAAAAACCCATAAATAAAAAAAAAAGCAAACCTTTTTCCCACTCTTTAAACAAACCCCATTTCCATTCAAGATTCTTTCTCTTTATTATTATTAGGGTTTCAATTCTTTTTTGTAAATGCTGTAATGCACACTTCAAACCACTGAAAACACACTTCAAAAAAAATGGCTAATAATAAACTTGCGCTGGTTTTTACATTTGCTATTATTATTTTGCTTAATGGTTCAGCTGCTGCTCCACCACCCACTTCACCTGCTAGTGAGTCTACTACTATTACTGTACTACATTTCATTTTTTTTTCTTTTTACATTCTTTTTTTCCTGGTTATTATTATAGGATCTGTAAGTATTGTAATCTATACTTACAGATTTTTGTTTTTTTTTTTTTTGCAGGGATAGTAAATGGGGTATTTTCAAATGTAGCTTCATCTTTGATGAAATGGGCTTGGTCACTCAAACCCACTACCAAAACATGTAATGGATCTTTGTTTTTTTTTTCTTTCATTATTTACATTTAATTTAAGTATTTTACTAACCACACAGTAAAATGTTGTATATTTAGGGGTGATTATATTTGTATACAACTTTTTACTGTGACTTAGTTACCAAATCCTTAATATATCTATAAGTATATATGGTAATTGAGTATTTGTATTTTATGGGTGTATTGAATGTTGGTTGTTAGTGGTAATGGTGGTATTGAATATGTGTTTGGTTGTGTATATATATATAGCAATAAGTGGAAGGCCAATGATGAAATTTGAGAGCGGATATAACGTTGAGACGGTTTTTGATGGGAGTAAGCTTGGGATAGAGCCACATGCTCTTGAGGTTTTGCCTAATGGAGAGCTTCTTGTTCTTGATTCTTCTAATAGCAATCTTTACAAGATCTCTTCAGCTTTGTCTCTTTGTAAGTTAACTTGATTATTCCTCATTTTCTTAGAATTGATTTCGTCGGTTTTTGATAAAAATGCAGTTTCTTCAACCCTGGGCTTTTTATGAGCTGAAAGATATTTTTATGATAATGAGATAATGTGGAAAATTTTCAGATAGTAGGCCGAAATTAGTTGCTGGATCGGCAGATGGGTATTCAGGACATGTAGATGGGAGACTTAGAGAAGCTAAGATGAACCATCCTAAAGGCCTGACAGTTGACGACAAAGGAAACATATACATTGCTGATACTGCCAATATGGCAATTAGGAAGATAAGTGATACAGGTAATATGGTCTTTTCTGTTCTTTGCGGGTCTCATTCTGATAGATTGTGTTCGCGGTTTTGTATAACATTGCTATTGTTCTTACAATATGTTAGTAAGTTGTTCTATTGTCTTGCATATGATTGGTTGTTTTTTTCTGCAACCATTTGAATGCTAATTAATGGCCAATATTGATTATAAAGCATGTGTTTGTATGATCTATTGGGTGACTGTGTTTCTTGAAATGAATCGAAAGAATCAAGATGTTGGAATGAAAGTGATATGAATTATTATTACTTTTTTTGGTATAGGTGTGACGACAATTGCGGGAGGCGGCAAAGTGGGCCGTGGAGGGGGACATGTAGATGGACCAAGCGAAGATGCTAAATTTTCTGATGACTTTGATGTGGTCTACATTGGAAGTAGTTGTTCTCTTCTTGTCATAGACAGAGGAAACCAAGCCATTCGTGAGATCCAACTCCCTTTTGACGATTGTGCTTATCAGTATGGAAGCGGCTTCCCTCTTGGTAAACTAACCTATTTGATTCTCATAGCTGTCTCACTGTGAAATCTATGAACATGAAACACTCTGCAATAAAAACAAACTTTTAACCAAGGTCGTCAACACATCAATATATTTATGGCATGATAATGGCCCTGAAGTTTTCTTGGAAAATAAAATTTTGAAATTTTGTTATGACATCCCAGAAAGAATAGTTTTATAGTTTTCATGGAAGATTTAAGCTGATGATTAATCATTTTGAAACTTGTTGCAGGAATTGCAGTCCTGGTTGCTGCAGGTTTCTTTGGTTACATGCTTGCTTTGCTTCAACGCAGATTTGTTAGCGTTATTTCCAATCAAATGGTAAGTCTTCTGCTCTCCACTTTTCTAAATAAGCATACCATTTTGATCAATGTAGCATATCCGAATGACAAATTTGTTTTGTATCTTCATTTGTTTGAGACCAACATTGTTTCTTATAACATTACTGAGATAAATTCTGGTATAGGTAGTAAATTTCTTTCAAAACTAAAAGTGGAAATTCATTTTAGTTCTTAATTTGATCTCACTTTGACTTTTGTGGTCAAGCACTATGTCAAAGGCTTTATGGTCAAAATTTTATTAGTTTTTCACTGATTTAATATCTTTATATATCAGAACATTGTACTACTTATGTAGTATAAGATTCATAGCGATTCTTCTCGCAAGTTACAATTATACTTGTCGAGTTTGAAGTCAAAAGTTGTGCTGTTTGACATCTTAAGACAATTTATCCCTTTTGAAATAGAGTATCATATCTTACATTCTTACCTGTCTAATGGTTCTACCTTTTGAAGGATGAGCCTCAAACAACAATGAAATCAAGCATTGCTCCGATACCACCATACCAGAAATCAACTGTAAGGCCGCCACTGATTCCGTCAGAAGACGATCCGGAAAAGCTAGAAGAAGGTTTCTTTGGATCTCTTGGGAAGCTCATAGCCAATGCAACATCATCATTTTCAGAAATCCTGGGAGGCATCTTCCCGGGGTTGAAAAAGAAACAATTGAGCTATCACTTCCAAAATCAACCACCATTTCGCCAAGACCACAAGTATGGGTCAAATGCCTGGCCCATCCAAGATAGCTACGTGATCCCAGACGGAGACGAGCCACCCCCTTCCATCGAGACCCGAACCCCTACCCCAAAAAAGACGTATCCATTTATGACAAACGATGCTGAAAAAATGCAACAGTTTCGTCAAAGCCGCCATCTTTACAGCGGGTGGGAGCGTGACTATCAACAACAACAGCCGCAGCAGAAGCATCAGCAACATCACAACAGGTATCATTCCTTTATTCCAGAAACCTACTTTGAACAAAGCACAGAAAGAACCACTGAGATAGTGTTTGGAGCTGTGCAAGAACAAGCTGAATCAATGGTCATTAAGCCATTAGACCATGGGAATGTGGTTTATGATCATCGCGGTAGGATTCGTTCTCGTTCTCGTAGTTTTGCTCGTGGTGATTGATGGACTATGTTATAATCACATGTGGTTATTGGAAATTATTTCATTGTGATAGCTAATTTTGCAATGTGTAAGAGTATAGTAGTAGGATTTTATAGAACATATATTATCATATATGATGCAGCATTGGGGAAGAAAATATATGTAAGAAGCTGCCATTTGTATGAAAAGTGAATATGAAATTCCTGAAGAACAATATGTTTCTTTTTAAAAATCATCCCAGTTGCAACTAAACCTTTTTTCTTGTAAAGTTTTTGCACCAGATCCATTCAAGAAAAAATAAACCAAGATGAAGTTACAACTCACATTATTTTGCGTTAGATTAGTTTAGAAAACGATAAACAGATAACTTGTGATCGTTTTTCGCAACTTGATTTGGTCATCTCCAAGATATTACTTAATTTCTAACCAATAATATAACAAAGGATATATGGTATAGTCACAGATCACATCTTGTGGGCCTAACCAATAATATAACAAAATTGTAATTTTACTACCTTTGGTTTATACAAAAAGAAGGTAGGTGACTTGTTTAAATGCTAATAAAGATATGACATGTGCATGTGGGATCAAGAATGTCTTTGAGATCTTTTTATCATTGTTACCAACTTGCTAATTAACTACTATTTCTTTTCAAGATCCAAAACAATATCATATTTGAAAGACAATTGTACCATCTAATTAGCTATTGTTTCATATATACATTCATATTCATTATTCAATATCAGATTGTTGAAACTTATATACTTGAGATCTAGACATAGATATAAAGGTCGAAAAGAACTTAGACATGTTTTGTACTCATTGGTACATCTTAAGCCTACAATGTGCATTCCATGATGACTATCAACCATATGGTGATGGATTTTGTTGGGCTTATTTGGAGAATACGATCATGACTCTGATGTACAAGACTTAACTGGGTTATCCTTGTGATTGTTCCAAACCCTTGATTTTGCCATCTCAATATGTTTTACCTAAGGAAGCCATGACTTTTTTTTGAGAACATAAAAAAAAAGATGCTTCGTGTTTAACTGATTCAGCCTATTTAATATATTAATACTGTTAGATTAACTATTCCAGTATTTGTCTATATCTATATTTCATTATCATTAATCATTATAAAGTAAACCCATTTTTTTACCCGACTTAATTAAGAACTTGATAAGTCTAAAATACCCTTACTTATATTACTATCTTTATAACACACCCTCTAAAATACCCACCTTACCCTTTAATTAAAATTTAACCTACTCACAAAACATACGCTCCTTTACCCGTCTCTCTCGCTGGCTCGCTGCTCAGTGGGGGAAATGAGTTTGCTTCATTATGAAATATGGATATATACCACCTATGGGTTTCCACACAACCAGAAGGTATCACCACATTTAACCGCCATTTTTTTGAAGGTTCCGCTGCATCGTGCGGGTATAATGCTAGTTTTATATAATTAAAATATAGGAGAGAATAAGACAAGTTTGAAAGAGGAAGGGGTCACGTGGTTGATGAGAAAAAAGAAACAAATGAGCATGATGGGCACATGATCCACCAACGGCAACCTCCAAATGTTTCCAAAAACTGACTCATATTCTAAGATCGCACCTTTTGCAAATCTTGTGCATGCCACTTATTTTCTTTTTGGCTGTTTTCACCTTATTATATTCTTCTTCAATTTTTATTGTATTGATTTTTACCTTACAAAAACTAACATATTAGTTGTACAATACAATACCAATGCTATTCCAAGAAAATGCAAATGAGGGTTGTCATGTTCATGTATCAACATATGGGGGTTATTGCGGGTTACCAGAATACGACCCGTTTACATAAATACTTGGTTGTTGTGCCAACAATCAAATTGATGTGGAAATGTCCAGGTTCACTGAACTGAATGACACCAGTGAACTGGAGAAGTCAACTGAACTGACGGGTAGAACTGAACGAATAATGCCATCTGAGCAGGCCATGCTAATCCTGCCAGCAATAGCCCATTTCAGACAAGTGTTCACTGAACCAGTCCAGTCACCAGTGGTAACACTCCTCCAGTGGAAAGAGTTCTCCAGTGACAACCAGTAGTGATCCACCAGTGAAGTTCTCCACTGAAGCACTCCAGTGACCAGCTCCAGTCTAGTCTCCAGATGGATGCTCCAGATTTAAGTCTCCAGTGGAAGCTCCAGATTTACGTTCCAGTTATCATTAATAAAGATTGTTCCAGTCACGTGTTTGTGGACCCAATAAAGAAGGAATGACAGCTGTCAAAGAAGATAAGGGAGGAGCGTGTGACAACGTTAATCCTAACGGTTTGTGGGCCCTTGTGCAGAAGGAATCTTTCTAGAAGCTTTGTCTGTCCATTTCCCATTGGTTGATAAATTAGTGGCTGTCCTTAGCACATGACAGCTTTCTGATTATTTTATTGTATTTCGTTAATTCCTAGGTAATAGCATGTGGCTATAAATAGGGGCTCTTTTTCATTGTAAAATTATGTTATGTTGAATTGAATGAAATTAATAAAGCAGCCTCTATTTCTTAAAATCTTCTTTTACCTTTAGAGATCCAAATGTTGCACCAGTTCTTTAAATCAATATGTCCTTTCCATTTCAACATCCTCTAATCCAACATTATAGACGAAAAAGAACAGATTGATGATGCTCATGGGCAGAGATCTTAACCATATTACCTAATAGTAATATATGGTGCAGCTGGCTCTTTGTGCTTTAGGTAGCATATGTTTTGCAGAAATAGCTAGAGATCTTGCACCGTAAGTTGAAGACGTACTGATGCAATTACTTGATCCAAATGTTGCAAAAAAGCTAAGTAGTGTACATTTCTTTCATGTTTCACTACAGAGTATTACTACTAATTTCTGAAGTTCATAAATTGCACAACCAGTAATATCTTCTGCGAGGATTATAAACAAAGTTCCCCAAATAAAAAAACAAAGTTCCAAGCTTTCTCTGCTACATTTTATAATCTAGTTATGACTGGTAAAGGTGGTAAAATGGGTGGGTTGGGTAACTTGTGCTTTTTCTTATGGGCCAAGATGGATTGGGTGGATCACGAACAAGTTTATCCTCAATTTTATAGAATAGCTAGTGCTTTAACTATGACTACAAAAAACTATGTATTACAATCATAGTTTAGCTTATGTTCATACAAATAATGATTAAAGAGGCTCTAACCATTGAGCATAGACTTTGAGTGACATTGAACCCATTTGGTACATAGATCAGATGCTTAGGTTTTATCTGAGATACATCAATGAGATGCTAAATTTTTGTTGAAGCAATTATTCTGATGTCTATACAAATTTCACTTTCCAGGTAGCTAATACTCCGTACTATACATTGTTTGTAACAATAATGCATACTTAGGTAATACTATAAATCATTGTTCATTAAGTATATGTCCTTAAAATATGTGGCTTTTGTTTGGTAAAAAAGACATCAAGGATTTAAGAAAGAAGGAGACATAATAAATGTTTTAGGAGACATATGATGCAAAATAAAAGGCTAGTGGTTGAGGAATTTGCTCAATCAATATATGATTACCCCCACAAACCATGAGTAGTATTCTAATGTCAACCCTTTGTTGCTTAAAACCATGAATGCCTCTCACCACTCCTATCACTTGTCATGGATCCCACCTTTGTTTTGCTTGATAACTGCATAACCTCTCAAGAATATGTTAGGTGGAAGTTACATATTTTTTAAAAAACTATGGAGTAAGATATATATATATATATATATATATATGTACCCTACCAAAGTTATCCATACACTACTAATTCATGTCATACGCCACCAGATGTATAACGCCATTAACCATGAGTTTTAAGCATATGTATAATTTCCATGGTGTATGTATCGACGAGTAAACTATATGTCCATTTGCTTGAAATTGGCTATTTAGTCGATTTGGTTCATTTTCTTTTATGTGTTTATTTTGACTTAAATGTTCGTCGAAGTGTTGAGCAATCTTCTGCATATGTTTGAAACTTACAACAGCTTACTCAACTTCCTAGGCTTTTGCTTCTACCTAATGTTGGATTAAGCATTCATACCTCAGAAATGTTCAACTAAATATAACATAATTCGAAGCTGAACAAAGATATAGAAGAATCAATGAAATAGTCATAAATCGCTATCCGATCTGATGATTTTCATGGTTAAAACCTGCCCGGAATAACTTAACCAACCCAAGAGCTTTATTTTTACACAGTATCATTGTGTATTGCCGAATGACTTGTGATATATTGATATACTCGTATCAACTAAAGCTTGATCTACTCTAGGACAATTGGATTTGTGAACCTTTCAATACCGAGTCAATAATTAAATCAACAAAAAATTAACAAGATTAGGCATATATATATATGCCCGGAATAACTTAATATATATATATATGTTGACTAGTACTATAATAAGCTTACATTGAGAGAGGATTTGACCACATAGGCACCGAAGAATGTTGAAAGTTATGATTATCTTTCTTGGACCAAAGCCAAATCTTGGAAACAGAAAAACTCTCACCTTTGCTCCCATTGCTAATTTCCTTCCCATTTCTAGCCTCATCATTTGAGCTATTCTGCTTCACCTTATCTTTCTCAATTCTCAAATCACTATTTCCTATTCTACCCTTATCTTGGAAAAATGCCACTTGCAAATCTGGATTCGCCACCACATATTCATAAGACCCCATTGAATAACATCTTCTTTCATCAAGATTATAGCCATTGCTAGTCTGTCCCACTTCTTGTTTATCTTCTCTTTTCTCAGCATTTATGGCTCTAAATTTCCCAAGTTTAACTGGATACACCCTTTCATATTGCTTCAAATGACCAGAATGCCTATCATGCGTATCGCTATTTCCTAAATTAGAAACCCCATGATCATCTTCTCCGCCTTCCCTTGAATAGTCAAGGTCAAAGTCAAAGTCAAAAACAGGATTCACAACCGTAAAGCCCGGTGTAGAGAGGCTTCCTCTACATAAAGGACAGGTGGAATTTGAAAGCAACCAAGTGTCAATGCAATGTGTATGGAAAGCATGGCTGCATACAGGAAGTAGCCTCAAGTTGTCATCTTCTGTAAACTCACAAAGACAAACAGCACAATGATGATGATGATCTTCTTTAAACCCCACTAACTCTTCGTAAACGAAAACCGGCAGAGCATCAATGGAAGATTGATCTAAGCCAGAATCATGCAAAGTGAATAGTTGCTGCAACTGTCTTTGATAAACTGCAACATCACCTTCAGTACTGTTTTCTTGAAGCCTTGTTGTGGATTCATTATGAGAATTTGAGCATAATCTTATCTTGCTCATAAGATATCTCATAAGAAAATGTAGCACACCACAAATCAAGAACATAACTACTACTATTATTACAATGTTTTTAGCCAAAAACAAAGTGGAATTACTAGGAGGAGCATTAACAGGAGGCGAAAAAGTGTTCTGTTTGATATCGGGTTTAATCCGACGCATTTTAGCCGGTGCGAAATTTGGTATACTTACATATATAGCTTCAATGTTTTCCAAGATTATATGATGAAGGGGGGGTTTTTGTGGGTGTTTGGAAATTTTAATTGGCTTCCCATATGTTATATCTATCTTTGGGCCAACATCATAGGCAAATGGTCAGAAAGGGCAATTATGTCATTTACTTGTGATATTTGTTTGAGCAAATTCAGGAGGATAATGTACTAATGAGATGTGAGTGTTAGAGGTATTCCATCATGACTTCATCAACCGGCAGACATTCTTGGTTCATAATTAATACAATACCTATAGTATTTAGGTGTAGTATTTATTTTGTCATCTTAATTTGACACATATGTTGATAAAACAACTTAAGTTTAAGCATATTTTAGTTGGATTTTAATACATATATATATGATAAAAAGCCTGAAACATTCAGAATGTTTATATGCATATATATAAGGCATATTATATATATATATATATATATATATATATATATATAAGCGAAAATGGTATCCAATCTCTCAGAATGTTTATATGAGAGGGTAATCAGAGTAAGACACACAACATTTCTGACTTGAGATTTTCTTGAATGGATTTATGTAACGTGCTTCATAGACATACGTTAAGGTACATTTACTTTCCTAAAGACATTTATTCTACGCTAATCCGGCTGCACATTGCATTATTTCTGTCATCTTGATCTTAATAATCAAGCAAAAGTAGTGTACGCTGTTACATATATCTTAATATAGGATTTCCACAAAGAATGAACATCGATCGATCCTTTTCCAGAGATTCCAATGCGCGATTCAAGTGTTTAGAGTTGGGTTGATTCATATATAAACAAAATGAAGGTCATAAATTTCATCCCTTCCAAAACGAACTTCAGAACCATTTTCATTATAATCCCAAACATTCTTCCTGATTAATTAAACCCGTACATACACTAGTTAGTTACGCTTATGCCATTTAAATTGATTTTCGAGGCAGGCAGATCGATTGGTTTTGGATTCAAAGATCGAGTCTTGACAAACTTCTCCAAATGCCAGAGGTTAATAGAAAAAACCAAAACATTATCAGGATTAATCTTTCTTGACAAGCTAGCTAGCTTCTTGTAGGCAGGGACAAAAAAACACCAATGCCAATAAGGGGCAAGGGTGCGGTGCCAAAAATTGGCAAACTGGCAAGTTTGCCAACCATTAAGAACGCGTCATGTGGCCTATATCATAAATTATGAATAATAATATAAATATCAGTTATTGTATTTTTATTTTTGTTTTCAGTCAGTCTCGCACAACGTGTGGGTTTAATCTAACAGTGTGCGTTATGAATCATCATAGTATCATATGATCTAATGGTCAAAATCTTATGGTATTTGTTTTACTTATGACAACATGACTCAACTCCTAAACATTTATCATCATTGATACATATTTGTACTCGGAATAACCGTCAATATATACATCGATAATGGATTCATTCATTGCTCTGTCCAATTATTGGATTAACAAAGTACATACATACATGTCAACAACTAGTTTATCAAGAAACCAACACGAAAATAACATATAAAAAAGTTCAATTATCACATCACGGTTTATTATAATGGAAGAAACAAAATTAAACATAGATAATAACTTGATCAATTAGTGTTTATGAAACCAAAAAAAAAAAAGGGACGGCTTAAGATGATCAAAATAAAAAACCAACGTTTTGAAGCATACAATTAATCTGCATATATATATATTGCATGATCGATGTCTTCTCCAAAATTATTAAGTCCTGGCTAATTAATTAAGCTCCCACGCGTACAGCAGATCTTTGCATATTATTTCAGTAGTACGTTCTCGTTTGAGATGAGCACGTACGAATTTGACACTAGATATGAGAGAATTCCAAGATTTTGAAACGCACCGAAATCGAAGCAACGGCTTGGCCGGAAGGCGTAAAAGGATTTCCATTACGATTTTCTCATCTTCAACGATTAATTCCTCCGCTACCGCCATTCTAATTCTTCTATTCGAACAAATTATTACTGTATTTTTTACTTGAAGAAAAAGAACAATTGATTTTACACGGAGGGGATGTTTGTATTTATAGGGTGTGTTTTGTTTGCATGCGTTCGATAACTCAATTTAATTAGGGTTTTGCTAAACGGTACACTCAATTTAATTAGGGGTTTTGCTAAACGGTACACATACCATAAAATTTAAGGGTTGATTTTTGATATGGAAGATACAAATTTTTTATCCACATTAAATGCAACCATAAAGGCTGCGTTTAACATTTTTCATTTAATTATTATAACCGCAGTTATTATTATTTTCAATATTTAAAAATAATTTTTTTATCTATATAATTTTTTCACAATTTAATATACAGTACCTTAAATACTATCTGCCAATGGGTTTAAACCCCAGCGCATTCCGAAGTCCTGCAATGATGCTTGGATCCTGGGAGACCAGGGTTCGAGTCTGAGCAGCGAGGTTTTACCTCCAATTTAACGTCGTGCCTTCTGTAGCGGTTAAATTGGTGGGTTTTCCCTCCCCTGTGGTCCCTGACTTCGTGGATCGGTCGCTAGTGACTGCCTGCCCGTATGGATGTAACGGCTAGCCGTCCCGTAACACGAACGTTTAAAAAAAAAACATATTCTATACTAGTTTTTAGACCTGGACGGGTAGTTTAAATAAATATGCTGAAAACACCTTTAGCCGTAAACACACTTTCTTTAATACCGAGTCCAATCTTTAGCCGTAAATTACACAAATAGGCCAGAGTGTTAAAAGTATATGCAGAAAAGATAAGAATGATAAGATTAATGTGAAAAAAAATAGATAAAAAATTTACAAATGATAAATATAACAATTACTGTGTGTTTGTGCATGTGTTGAAGAAACAAAAAGAGTTTGTGTTGTGACTTGTGAACTATGTGTATGTCTAAAAAATACAGAACATTTTCCAGGGAAATGATGGTTCCTCTTAAAAATTAGCAAAAAAAACCTCATGAAATTTTAAGATTGTGACATGTAGATTATATTGATTCTCTTTTCTAATCTTATTTCTTGATTTTGCCACTTGTTTTCATCTTATGATTGAGAGGATTTTTAGACTATTTAGTTAAGCGGATTATGTAACATCCCAAACTTTTCTTTAAGATTTGACTAACGCTGTTAAGTCAACCTCATGTGTGTCGTTAAGTCTAGTGTGAATATATGCATATACGTAGTTAATGTGTGTTATGTGTGAGGTTTGAAAACCTAAATATTAATGTAGTATAAATGTGTGAAATATGAAGAAATTATGTCTATGTAGTGACATTTAATGAAGGGTTAATGTTGTATATGGACAATAAAGAAGTTTGTGACCAATAATGAAGGATTAGGAATCCTAGGGACTAGTTTTGACATGTGTGGAAAGTCAAAAACGGGATTAGTAGCTTAGAGGCTGTCATTAGGAGGTTAATTGCAGATCTCACTTCTTCTAAACAAGCCCTAACTGATCCTAAGTCATTCCATAGTCTTCTCTCATCAAATCTCAAGCCGAAAAGTCGTTTTGTGTGTGAATTGGTGGTCATTGTCAAGAGTATTTGCATCCTATTTGTCATTTGCAGGTAATAATCAATTCATTGATTGTATTTTCAGATTTAAAAGTTGTTTTATAATGAAAGTATTGCTTAATGTAGTGATCTATTATGCAGCTATGTAGTATAATGAAATATTGCTTAATGTAGTGATCTATTATGCAGCTATGTAGTATAATGAAATATTGCTTAATGTAGTGATCTATTATGCAGCTATGTAGTATAATGAAGTATTGCTTAATGTAGTGATCTATTATGCAGCTATGTAGTATAATGAAATATTGCTTAATGTAGTGATCTATTATGCAGCTATGTAGTATAATGAAGTATTGCTTAATGTAGTGATCTATTATGCAGCTATGTAGTATAATGAAGTATTGCTTAATGTAGTGATCTATTATGCAGCTATGTAGTATAATGAAGTATTGCTTAATGTAGTGATCTATTATGCAGCTATGTAGTATAATGAAATATTGCTTAATGTAGTGATCTATTATGCAGCTATGTAGTATAATGAAGTATTGCTTAATGTAGTGATCTATTATGCAGCTATGTAGTATAATGAAATATTGCTTAATGTAGTGATCTATTATGCAGCTATGTAGTATAATGAAGTATTGCTTAATGTAGTGATCTATTATGCAGCTATGTAGTATAATGAAGTATTGCTTAATGTAGTGATCTATTATGCAGCTATGTAGTATAATGAAGTATTGCTTAATGTAGTGATCTATTATGCAGCTATGTAGTATAATGAAGTATTGCTTAATGTAGTGATCTATTATGCAGCTATGTAGTATAAATGTGTGAAATATGAAGAAATTATGTCTATGTAGTGACATTTAATGAAGGGTTAATGTTGTATATGGACAATAAAGAAGTTTGTGACCAATAATGAAGGATTAGGAATCCTAGGGACTAGTTTTGACATGTGTGGAAAGTCAAAAACGGGATTAGTAGCTTAGAGGCTGTCATTAGGAGGTTAATTGCAGATCTCACTTCTTCTAAACAAGCCCATAATCGATCATGATGATCAAAAGATGTTTAATTGTGTCGAAAACATGTTTGGGGAAAAGCCTAGATGGATCGTTTTCTGGAAATCGAAGAACTTAGTCGTTTTTGAAAATCGAACGAACTTAGCTAAATTCGTTAACTGATGCTATCTTCGTTAGTGAGTCTATCTTCGTAAGTGCATTTTGAGCTAAGTTCGTAAGTTCAATGGTTAACTTCGTAAGAAGAACTTCAATGCTATCTTCGTTAGTGAGTCTATCTTCGTAAGTGCATTTTGAGCTAAGTTCGTAAGTTCAATGGTTAACTTCGTAAGAAGAACTTCAATGCTATCTTCGTGAGTGATCTATTTTCGTAAGACTTCGTTGGCAAAGTTCGTAAGGTGTAAATCAGGACTTCTGCTTGGACAGTCTTAAGGTCGTAAGAGAGTCCATTTGATGTCCCAAATGACTTATATTTTATATGTTAATGTACGATAGGTGTCGGGGATTACTGATAAGCACTATTAGCTATTGTTTGCGCGCGTACACTACTACCAGGTAAGATACACTACTTTGACACGCTGGGGGATCAACTAAAAGCTGGTTTCAAATCGTAAACACTTCCATTCGGTATCTTTATATTGCATGTGGGCATATGGGTTACTTGGGAGGTATTATGGGTTATGCAGTTGACCATGAGACCTGAAATGCAGTCCCTAATGTAGTGTAATGAAGTATTGCTTAATGTAGTGATCTATTATGCAGCTATGTAGTATAATGAAGTATTGCTTAATGTAGTGATCTATTATGCAGCTATGTAGTATAATGAAGTATTGCTTAATGTAGTGATCTATTATGCAGCTATGTAGTATAATGAAATATTGCTTAATGTAGTATGAAGCTATGCAGTTGATGTAGTCTAATGACGTATCTTGTTATGCATGATATGTAGTGATGAAGTTGATGTGTGATATGCATGCTTGGCTTGTACACCTAGTTCACTAGACTTGCTAGGTTGTCATATCACTTGCACGTTTAAGGATCCAAACGTAACGAAGATAATGTGTGAATTGGTTTAGTAATGTGTGTTACCTAAACCTAATATGTGTGAATGTCTAGGAATGTGTGTTACCTAAACCTAATATGTGTGAATGTCTAGGAATGTGTGTTACCTAGACTATATATGTGTGAAAGTTTAGGAATGCAGGGACCTAAACTATATGTGTGAAACCGAGCTCGTAAACTAATGCAGGGAAAGTGTTAAGCTTAACCCGTACTTGCCCTAGCCCGGCTAAGTGCGTTGACGTAGTTGTTGCTTGGGTGGCTCTTTGCAACATGGTCTTTATAATGCAGGGCGAGTAATACGAGGGGTTTGACCAACCTTCATATACGGATTACTCAAGGATTGGCTTGCCATTCCTTAACGACGTAAGACGAGTAGTCTTTTGACTGATCATCTAGTCGGGTGTGATGCAGGGCACACTTATATGCAGTTAACGAAGATACATGTGACAATGTGTGAACTAATAATGCAGATAACGAAGATATGTGTGATAATGTGGGAACTAATGCAGGATAGGCACATTTAGGATGATTATCCTAATTAATATGAAGTTGAAATGCAGTATATGTGTGAACGTGTGATGTGTGTTGTGCCTAATAAAACTTGTCTAATAATGAAGATTGTTTTAATTGGACAAATGCTTTTAAATTAAGTGTGATCTTACTTAGCTATTCTTATAGCTAACACTTGTTTCTTTAATGTGGTTGTTCCCTCAGGTTCAGCTTGATGGAATTAGATGCAGGACGTGTGAGCTTGGGTAGATGCAATGCAGGGGCCTTAGCTACCTATAGACGATGCTTCCTTTAGACCTTATTTACCTTTCGAATTTTAATGTCGAATTTATGTAATGACGTGTGAACGGTTGTTTTATGTTGGGCAACCGATGGGTTTTCATTTGAACTATTGTTTGATATGGCATGTAACACCAACTAAATGCAGAAACCGGAATGTTTTTATCGGTTTTGAATTTTAAAGTCTTTTCTTCCGCAATTTGACACCGTTAGGTGAAAAGTTTTTGAAAACCCATATTTCTAAACGACGGGTGTTACAAGTTGGTATCAGAGAAGTGGTTTAAGTGAACCAAAATTCGACCTATGCCGTAGGATTTTGGACTTAAACCGATGAGGAATAGGTTAGGCTAAAGTAGGATGCCTAGCTAATGAAGTGAAATGCATTAGGACGGGCTGGGATGAGTGAGAGTGTAGGATTAAGGCTATTTGATGTGTGCTTATTGATATGTGGATATGTGTTTTAGCCTTTATTCTTCCGTTTCTCGCCTCTCCGTCGCTAATTATTCTATTGCTACGATAGACGGTCCCCGAGGTAATGTGCCATTTCCCTAACTGAATTTAATAATGTGTGATATAACATGTGTGAAGTGGCTGAGGTGAATGGAAGAGGGGAATTAGGTGAAATGGTATTCCAACAATGCTGTCTAACCCACGAGCATAGTGACAAGGACCGCAATGGAAATGAGATGTGGTATGTTTTCTGAAAATCACGTGAAAGGAGTTGATGGAAAAGAGTGATACACAAATGTGGGAACAAACGCGCATGTGAAAGGATACAATTACAATTATGGTCCGGAACATAGTTGCAAGCGTATCATGACGCGAGCGTGTTTGTATGACCATGCTTGTGTTGACCGGTGCATGAAGTAATGAAGTTGGAGAGATTTCTATGTAGTGAATCTTTATGTGTCGAGAGTAAATACCGTGTTACAACTATAATGACATTGATGCCTCGTGTGTGTGGAAATGTGTGAAGATCGGTGAAAAGTTATAGCCGGTTAAATGTTTATGATAATTATGAAGTACATGAAGTTAAATGAAGTCTAAAGGTACGTGAGGAATGAAGTGGTTGGTAGACAATGTTGTTAAGTCTACTAGTTCAAAGGACATGAACTTGAAATTGACAGTTAGAGTTAATGCTGGATATTTGAAGGGTGATAAGCAGGTGATGTACATAAGGGTTACCGGGTACACGTATGAAAGGATATAGTTATAATTCCGGTCGCGAACGTAATTGTAAATGTATCACGACATGTGTGTGTTTATGAGACTGTGTCTGTGCTGATCCGAATAAAGTGAAGAACGGAATGATGGAATCACTGGTTGGTGGCATAATTAATCACGTGAAGAGTAGATGTGTATCTACGGGTTAAAGAATGATGAAGCTGAAGCAAGTAAAGAAGATAACACTAAGGATGAGTGAACCTTTTAACCATGAAACTCCCCCATTTTATGAACACCATAGATTTCGTTACGGGAGGATAGATGACGATTGGAACGAGTATCTACAAGTGGAGATTCTTCCTTATATTGCATGAAGGTATGGAGAACTAGCACGTGAACTTTTTCTAGCAGTTCTATCGCGTATTGCCTCCGCCGGTGTGACGTGAAGGTGATGTTGATATCCTACATGAGTACACAATCTTATGTATGACTGCTTCTCAAGATAAAGAGTTTTCCCTTATGAAAAGTTAAGAGGTTGGATGACGGAGTTAACTATGGATACTTAAATCACAAAAAGTAGAAGTGTTCAGGAGCATTCGGTTCCGGATGGATCATGTTTCTCGCCTATGTGATCTACTTATGTAAGGCAAGGATTATAGTTCAAAAATCGAGGCCACTCGTAGCTTTGAGACGTTCTAATAAGGTTTCCAATTTCGTTGCGATTGGGAGGTCGAACCTTCAAACGATGTATGACAAGTTTACGTGTGATATGACAAGATATGCTATGAAGTTACGTTTAAGGGGTAAGTCTATGTTGATGTGATATAAGACATGGATTAAGATGTGAGTATACCATGATATGATGTATATGATGATATGAGATGATGTATAATGTAGGTGTTGGGTGTCATTTCATGATACGATATGTTATTGAAGGGAAAGGTGTCAAGCCAAAGATCACGACGATAACAGCTCATGAAGTTAGAAGTATTAAATGAGTGCTTTGATTAGCTTAATATCGGCCGAGGGTTTTGTGGTGAGAAAGGGAAGTTTATTATGAACAAAGAGGGTATTATGGTCTAACCATAAGTCTCTATGAAAGGATATGATATGTAGCGAAGGTTATGACGAGTCGACCCTTTGTTCAAATGAATCATGTGAGTTGTGATAGCAAGCTAATAAGGATGCGTGCTGGAAAGGCTTAACCGCCAAATGAATAGTCTTCGCTGAATGTAATGTGGGAATACTTATGAAAGTTGAAGAAATGAGGCGATTACTTGTTTTGATTTAAAGATGGAATCAAAGACATGACGAAACGGTTGGAATGAAATGTGGTAGTATTTGCATTGAAGTTATGGAGACATTATCTTATGGCACTAAGTGCACTTTGTATACCGAACATAAGAGTTTGCAGTATGTGTTCATTCAGAAAGAGATGAATGTGAGACAAAGAAGGTGGATGGAATTACTTAAGATTGTGATTGTGAGATCAAATACCATCCGAGTAAAGCCAATGTAGTGACGGATACACTAAGTGGGAAAGTGCAAAGCTTTTCATGCAAGTTAATGAGTATGCAGGTTCAAGCCGAGTCGGGTCTATTAGACCGAATTAAAGAAGCACAAGCGAGGGAATTAATGAAGGATAACATTGACAAAGAAGGCATTGGAAAGAAGAAACGTCTTGTGATGGAGACTAATAGCCGTGGATTCAAAACATACAAGGGACGAATTTGGGTATTGCTTGGTGGTAACCGAGAGTTGATCCTTGAAGAAGTCCATAGAAGTAGATATTCGATGCATCCCGGTGTCACCAAAATGTATGCAGATTTGAAGCCGATTTATTGGTGGCCGGATATTAAAGGTGAAGTAGCTCATTTTGTAGCAAAGTGTTTGACATGTGCACGTGTGAAAACGGACCATAAAAAGTCGTATGGTTTGTTGCATCAATTAGATGTTCCCGAGTGGAAATGGGATCATATCACGATGGACTTTGTAACGAAGCTACTGAAAACGCCGAAGGGGAATGATATGATTTGGGTGATTGTATATAGATTGACGAAGAGTGCTCATTTTCTAGCTACCCGACAAGATGTGCCTTTAAAGAAGATGGCAAAGATGTATATAGATGAAGTTGTCTCGAAACATGGAGTTCCATTGTCTATTGTCTCGGATAGGGACACTAGATTTGTGTCTAAATTTTGGAAGGGTCTTCAACGAGAATTGGGTACTAGAGTGAACTTGAGTACCGCCTATCATCCTCAAACCGATGGGCAAAGTGAGAGAACCATTCGAACCTTGGAGGATATGTTGAGAACGTGTGTACTAGACTATGGTGGAGCATGGGATGAACACTTGAAGTTGATCGAATTTGCTTATAATAATAGTCACCATGCAAGTATTGGAATGCCACCATTTGAGATGTTATATGGAAGAAGATGTAGGACTCCAAGTTGTTGGATGGAGCCCGGTGAAAAGCAGTTAACCGGTCCCGAAATTATTGAAATCTCCGCTGAGAAAGTTAATGTAGCTAAAGAAGCTTTACGTGTGGCTAGAGAAAGGCAGAAAACTTATGCAGATAAGAAAAGGAGATCAATGGAGTTTAATGTAGGTGACTTAGTGATGCTGAAAGTGTCACCATGGAAAGGAGTAATGCGATTTGGGAAGAAGGGCAAGTTAAGTCCAAGATTTATTGGACCTTTTAAAATCTTGAAACGCATTAAGGATGTAGCATATCAGTTGGAATTACCTCCAGAATTGGATGGAATTCACAACACCTTTCATGTATCCTACCTAAGGAAGTGTTTAGCCGAGGAGTCAAGTGTGATTCCAATTCAAGATGTGAGCATTGACCCAATGAAGAAAATGGTTGAAGAACCAGTGGCAATACTTGGAAGGAAGCAAAAGAAGTTACGCAGGAAAGTGATAGACCTTGTCTTGATAAAGTGGAAGCATAATCATGGAGAAAACTTGACTTGGGAAACTGAAGCAGTAATGAAGGAGAATTATCCCGAGTTGTTCCTTAATGATGAGATTCCGGGGATGGAATCCTCTTAAGGGGGAGGTAATTGTAACATCCCAAACTTTTCTTTAAGATTTGACTAACGCTGTTAAGTCAACCTCATGTGTGTCGTTAAGTCTAGTGTGAATATATGCATATACGTAGTTAATGTGTGTTATGTGTGAGGTTTGAAAACCTAAATGTTAATGTAGTATAAATGTGTGAAATATGAAGAAATTATGTCTATGTAGTGACATTTAATGAAGGGTTAATGTTGTATATGGACAATAAAGAAGTTTGTGACCAATAATGAAGGATTAGGAAGCCTAGGGACTAGTTTTGACATGTGTGAAAAGTCAAAAACGGGATTAGTAGCTTAGAGGCTGTCATTAGGAGGTTAATTGCAGATCTCACTTCTTCTAAACAAGCCCTAACTGATCCTAAGTCATTCCATAGTCTTCTCTCATCAAATCTCAAGCCGAAAAGTCGTTTTGTGTGTGAATTGGTGGTCATTGTCAAGAGTATTTGCATCCTATTTGTCATTTGCAGGTAATAATCAATTCATTGATTGTATTTTCAGATTTAAAAGTTGTTTTATAATGAACCAAATCTGATTGAAAAGGGGTTTTGCAAAAGAGTTAGGGTTAAAGAGGTGTTTTGGTCAATTGATGTTTAAAACGGTGTTAAACAAGCCCATAATCGATCATGATGATCAAAAGATGTTTAATTGTGTCGAAAACATGTTTGGGGAAAAGCCTAGATGGATCGTTTTCTGGAAATCGAAGAACTTAGTCGTTTTTGAAAATCGAACGAACTTAGCTAAATTCGTTAACTGATGCTATCTTCGTTAGTTATGTTATCTTCGTTAGTGAGTCTATCTTCGTAAGTGCATTTTGAGCTAAGTTCGTAAGTTCAATGGTTAACTTCGTAAGAAGAACTTCAATGCTATCTTCGTGAGTTCAAAATCTATTTTCGTAAAGCAAACCAAACGAAGATTAAGTTCGTACGAAGATTAAAGTTTGAGTTAACTTCGTTGGCTAAGTTCGTAAGGTGTAAATCAGGACTTCTGCTTGGACAGTCTTAAGGTCGTAAGAGAGTCCATTTGATGTCCCAAATGACTTATATTTTATATGTTAATGTACGATAGGTGTCGGGGATTACTGATAAGCACTATTAGCTATTGTTTGCGCGCGTACACTACTACCAGGTAAGATACACTACTTTGACACGCTGGGGGATCAACTAAAAGCTGGTTTCAAATCGTAAACACTTCCATTCGGTATCTTTATATTGCATGTGGGCATATGGGTTACTTGGGAGGTATTATGGGTTATGCAGTTGACTATGAGACCTGAAATGCAGTCCCTAATGTAGTGTAATGAAGTATTGCTTAATGTAGTGATCTATTATGCAGCTATGTAGTATAATGAAGTATTGCTTAATGTAGTGATCTATTATGCAGCTATGTAGTATAATGAAGTATTGCTTAATGTAGTGATCTATTATGCAGCTATGTAGTATAATGAAGTATTGCTTAATGTAGTGATCTATTATGCAGCTATGTAGTATAATGAAGTATTGCTTAATGTAGTGATCTATTATGCAGCTATGTAGTATAATGAAGTATTGCTTAATGTAGTGATCTATTATGCAGCTATGTAGTATAATGAAGTATTGCTTAATGTAGTGATCTATTATGCAGCTATGTAGTATAATGAAGTATTGCTTAATGTAGTGATCTATTATGCAGCTATGTAGTATAATGAAGTATTGCTTAATGTAGTGATCTATTATGCAGCTATGTAGTATAATGAAGTATTGCTTAATGTAGTGATCTATTATGCAGCTATGTAGTATAATGAAGTATTGCTTAATGTAGTGATCTATTATGCAGCTATGTAGTATAATGAAGTATTGCTTAATGTAGTGATCTATTATGCAGCTATGTAGTATAATGAAGTATTGCTTAATGTAGTGATCTATTATGCAGCTATGTAGTATAATGAAGTATTGCTTAATGTAGTGATCTATTATGCAGCTATGTAGTATAATGAAGTATTGCTTAATGTAGTGATCTATTATGCAGCTATGTAGTATAATGAAGTATTGCTTAATGTAGTGATCTATTATGCAGCTATGTAGTATAATGAAGTATTGCTTAATGTAGTGATCTATTATGCAGCTATGTAGTATAATGAAGTATTGCTTAATGTAGTGATCTATTATGCAGCTATGTAGTATAATGAAGTATTGCTTAATGTAGTGATCTATTATGCAGCTATGTAGTCTAATGAAGTATCTTGTTATGCATGATATGTAGTGATGAAGTTGATGTGTGATATGCATGCTTGGCTTGTACACCTAGTTCACTAGACTTGCTAGGTTGTCATATCACTTGCACGTTTAAGGATCCAAACGTAACGAAGATAATGTGTGAATTGGTTTAGTAATGTGTGTTACCTAAACTATATATGTGTGAAAGTTTAGGAATGCAGGGACCTAAACTATATGTGTGAAAGTTGAATGCATATATATGTGTGAACGTGTGATGTGTGTTGTGCCTAATAAAACTTGTCTAATAATGAAGATTGTTTTAATTGGACAAATGCTTTTAAATTAAGTGTGATCTTACTTAGCTATTCTTATAGCTAACACTTGTTTCTTTAATGTGGTTGTTCCCTCAGGTTCAGCTTGATGGAATTAGATGCAGGACGTGTGAGCTTGGGTAGATGCAATGCAGGGGCCTTAGCTACCTATAGACGATGCTTCCTTTAGACCTTATTTACCTTTCGAATTTTAATGTCGAATTTATGTAATGACGTGTGAACGGTTGTTTTATGTTGGGCAACCGATGGGTTTTCATTTGAACTATTGTTTGATATGGCATGTAACACCAACTAAATGCAGAAACCGGAATGTTTTTATCGGTTTTGAATTTTAAAGTCTTTTCTTCCGCAATTTGACACCGTTAGGTGAAAAGTTTTTGAAAACCCATATTTCTAAACGACGGGTGTTACAGATTAATCATTTTCTCATTTTTTTTTTATTAACCAATTAATTTGGGTTGTTATGGGTATACTTTTAAATGGACCCCTGATCGATGTCGTTGAGCCGATCAAAAATATAAACTAAATACCTATAACTAGTATGGGTAAGTCGAGTATCGTATACTCAAGGAATCATGAGAAAATGTTAAACTAATAAACAAGTTGATTAAACTAAAGTTGAAATTAAAACTGATTTGTTGATTGATATGTTTAAACTAAATTGATAAATTGATTAACAAAATAAAACAATAATAATAATAAAGTAGACTATTCTCGTTTTCCCAATTATGCTTTCATTTGTGTAACCTAACCTATATTTGTTAGAAATCACATAGACATGATTCGTTATACGTTTGAATTGAATAAATGTCAAACTAATCTTTATTATTAACACACAAAACACATCCAATTTTACCCATTAAAATCATGTATAATTGGCGTTTATCAACCCCAAATCTCAATTGGGTTATTTATAAAACTGTTCTTGAATTGGGCCAAAAAGCATACAATAGTGTACATAAAATCTACAAACTTAATACTTGTCTGAATTATATACGTAATTTTGAATTTCCACACCGTGTGATTGATATCATATTTCTCAGTTTTAATATTATGATATAATTTAATTAAGTTGCTAAATAAAAAAAACATATTAATTCGTCAACAAACACCATCTTGTTAGAAATAAAAGATTGTCGGGATCAGATCATATATCATCATCTCCCGATATAAGAGGATCACGGCTTTAGCAACAAGAAAAAGATCAAGAACTTGATTTAGTTTCCTTATTTAGTTCTTTAACTTATGTATAAATAGAGGCTCAAGGTTTACGTAATATTATCACAATAAAATCAATACAATATCAATATTCTGATTTCTATACTTTAACATGGTATCAGAGCCATCAATCGGTTCATCATCTACCCAATGAACTGCCATTAAACTCACAAGCCATCGAGAGGTCACCATGGCCGAAGCCGGCGACCAAAGCTCGGGTTCCGAGTTGGCGCTTCAGATTGCCAATTTGCTACAGAATCACAAAAACAAATCAATTCAATCATCTCTTAACAACATCAAAACCGAAGCCACCATGGAATATTATTCCGGCGACTTTGTTTTTGATCTATATGAAACAAATACTAATAAACAACCAAACCGATCAAACAAAACCACCGAACTCACTGCCGGTGAGACGGAAAGTGATCGTGGATATGACGGAACAAAAATCACTACCATAAACGATAAATCTCACCTTAAATCTCACCTTTTCATGCCGCACCGTCATAATAAACTCAACAAATCGGGTCAGTCGAATAACCAAAATCTTGGTCGAATTTCGAGAGCTGGCTGTGGAAAGCTAGAGGCGGTCGGAGATTCGTTCAATTCTGATCAAACTGTCCCGATTTCACAATCAAAATCGACTGAAAACCCTAACTTTTCCATACAACCGCCGCCTGCCACCGTTCGCAAAGAAGCCACTCACCAACAAATTTTGGGAGCAACAACAAGCGAATCACATGGTGTAGCTTCCGGTTTACTTGCCGGAGAAACTGAAGGCAATGGATTCATAGCTAAAGGATCTCGTCGGGTCGATAACAAGAAGAAGTGGGTAACCAAAGAAGATAAATCTCATCTTTATTGTGATGAATGTGGCATGACGAAACACACAAAAGAACAGTGTTTCCGTTTAGTCGGTTACCCGGATTGGTGGTGGTCCAATGGCACAAAAAAAAGCATCAAATCGGCCGGATCCGAGAAACAGAAGAAATCTACCACCAATACTAACTCCATCAACAAAGAGAACACTAGTGACAACCGCGATTGGCGGCGATCCGATGGCGGTTTTGGAGGAGTAGCGGTGGCTGAAAAAGGGAAAGAAGGAGATGTTTTTTCGGTAGTGGAAGGTACAGAGGGAAGAAAGTGTGAAATTCACCCACACACTTTAATTCCTCAAAAGCTTCAACAGAATACTACTAATATAAATATACCTAAGTTGTTTTGTTGTAAAAAAAGATTTTATGGGCATGGGGCGGATGGTTTTAAAATGTGCAGGGACAAAAATTTGGGCTTGGGATCGGCCCATATGCTTCACACAGCCCAACAGTTTTTTAGTGGATTGGCTCACATGGCTCACATGTCCTACACGGCCCAAAACAGTTCTAAAAATTCAGCCGGGCCATGGATTTTTGATTATGGAGCAACTGACACGATGACGTATGAAGTGATTTTGTTAAATTATCAAAACCCGCAAGAAGAAAAAACCGGGTTCTGATTTGAATCCGCAAGAAAAACAAACACTCCAACTTGAGGTGGAGTGTTAGAAAAGTAAGAAATATACCTGTATTTTTTTTAGGGGGAGATATAGGTATATAAAGAAGAGAAGACGGTATCTCAAATTAAGTCTACCATGTCTGAAGAAGGCGGTAGCTCAAATCAAAAACTACCATGTCCGAAGAAGGCGGTAGCTCAAATCAAAAACTACCATGTCTGAAGAAGACGGTAGATCAATAATCAAATAAAAAACTACCATGTCTGAAGAAGGCGGTAGCTCAAATCAAAAACTACCATGTCTGAAGAAGACGGTAGATCAATAATCAATCAAAGACTACCATGTCTGAAGACGGTAGCTCAAGTCAAACTCAAAACCAATTCAAGTTGAATATTGGTGATCCCACTATTCAACTTGAGGGGGAGTGTTAGAAATAAAAGATTGTCGGGATCAGATCATATATCATCATCTCCCGATATAAGAGGATCACGGCTTTAGCAACAAGAAAAAGATCAAGAACTTGATTTAGTTTCCTTATTTAGTTCTTTAACTTATGTATAAATAGAGGCTCAAGGTTTACGTAATATTATCACAATAAAATCAATACAATATCAATATTCTGATTTCTATACTTTAACACATCTCAAGGGGGTTGATTTGAGTGGGTTAAAGTATTGTCGCGTAGTTTATACATGCACAAGACAAAGTCGTAGATGATGATTAACATGATTTGGATCAAATCTTCAATATGAACCAAAGTAGTCTATTTTTCATTCCATATGTTTATTAAAATATATTCATAAGACCCCATTCAATAACATCTTCTTTCATCAAGATTATAGCCATTGCTAGTCTGTCCCACTTCTTGTTTATCTTCTCTTTTCTCAGCATTTATGGCTCTAAATTTCCCAAGTTTAACTGGATACACCCTTTCATATTGCTTCAAATGACCAGAATGCCTATCATGCGTATCGCTATTTCCTAAATTAGAAACCCCATGATCATCTTCTCCGCCTTCCCTTGAATAGTCAAGGTCAAAGTCAAAGTTTTTCAAGATTATATATAAAGAATGCTTTTTTTGAAAAGATTATATATATTATGATGAAGGGGGGTATTTAATTTGTAGGTGTTTGGAAATTTTAATTGGCTTCCATATATTTGGTATATTTATCTTTGGGCCAACATAGACAACGGGGACACGGAGAAACATCAGAAAAGGCAATTATGTCATTTAATTGTAAATTTTGTTTGAGCAAATTCATGAGGATAATGAGATGTGATTCCATCATGACTTCATCAACCGGCAGACATTCTTGGTTCATAATTAATACAATACCTATAGTATTTAGGTGTAGTATTTATTTTGTCATCTTAATTTGACACATATGTTGATATAACAACTTAAGTTTAAGCATATTTTAGTTGGATTTTAATACATATATATATGATAAAAAGCCTGAAACATTCAGAATGTTTATATGAGGGGGTAATCAGAGTAAGGCATATAACATTTCGACTTGACATTTTCGTAAATGGATCTATGTAACGTGCTTCAAAGACATATGTTAAGGTACATTTACCAAACTAAAAGTTGCATTTTAAAACGAAAAATACATTTAATACCCATAACTCATTAATTTCCTAAAGAATAAAGACATTTCTACACTAAAGCGGCCGCACATTGTATAATTTCTGTTATCTTGATCTTAGTAATCAAGCAAAAGTAGTGTTAATTATTACATTTATCTTATATAGAATTTCGACAAAGAATGGACATTGATTCTTTTCCAGAGATCTCAATGCGATTCAAGTGTTTAGAGTTGGGTTAATTCATAAACAAAAAGAAGGTCATAAATTTCATCCCTTCTGAAACGAACTTCAGAACCATTTTCATTATAATCCCAAACATTCTTCCTAATTAAATCCATGCAGCATTCTTGTTGGTGGCCGTGGTTCTGAAAAGCGGAGTAGATGACATTACTTTTGTAACATAATTATCGTATAACTAACTAATAATACATAATAGATTAGGGATGTATACATGATTATCCAGTAATCACAAACGGAAGACGACAGACCCGTTTAAGGCCGGGTTCGGTCGGGTTCCCGGTTTAGGGTGTCTTTTAAGGACGGGCATTAGGTGACAGAGGTTAGGACACAAAGAGTTTAGAGAATTATGAGGGGTGATTTTTCTTATTATGGTGTTAATTGCTCCATGTTCTCTATATATAACACACCCATGGGAAACACTAACTAATTAATAAATGAGGATATTTATGTATAACTAGTTTTTTGTTCCCGGGCGTTGCCCCGGGAGACATTACGTAACATCTACACATTTGTCAAAAATTATATAAAATGAAACTTGTGTGGCAAAAGTTAAAAAGTGAAAAGTTATGTGGTAAAAAGTAAAGAAAATGAAACTTTGGTGGCTGAAGTTGAAAAATTTAAAGTTATGTGGTAAAAAGTTAAGAATATGAAACTTTGTTGACAAAGGGAAAAAAATCTAAAAGTTATGTGGTGAAAAGTAAGGAAAATGAAACTTTCGTGACAAAAGTTACAAAATTGAAAGTTATGTGGCGAAAACTCAAAGTTATATGGTAAAAAGTAAAGAAAATGAAAATTTGGTGACCGAACTTGAAATACTTAAAGCTATATGGTAAAAGGTTAAGAAAATGAAACTTCCTTGACAAAAGTTAGAACTCTAAAAGTTATGTGGTAAAAAGTAAAGAAAATGAAACATTCGTGTCGAAAGTTAGAAAAGAAAAAGTATAAAGAATTGAAAGTTATGTGGCGCAAACTCAAAGTTATTTGCAAAAACAAAATAAAATGAAGCTTTCGTGACAAAAATTAAAAAACCAAAAGTTATGTGGTAAAAATTGTTGACAAAAGTTATAAAAAAAACAAAAGTTATGTGGTAAAAAGTAAGCGAATGGAACTTTCGTGGCAAAAGTTAGAAAAATAGTTATGTGGTAAAAATTGTTGACAAAAGTTAGAAAAATAAAAGTATAAAAAGTAAATAAAACAAAACTTTTGTGCGAAAAGTAGAAGAAACGAAAGTGATGTGGCAAAAAGTAAAAGGGCGAAAACTTTAGTAAATTTATGTGATAAAAAGTAAAGAGAATGAAACTTTTGACAAAAGTTAGAAAAACGAAAGTTTAAAAAGTAAATAAAACAAAAATCTCGTGCCAAAAGTAAAAGAAATTAAAGTTATGTGACAAAAAGTAAAAGGTTAAAAGTTTATGTGATAAAAAGTAAAGAGAATGGGAATTTCGTGGCAAAAGTTAGAAAAACGAAAGTTTAAAAAGTAAATAAAACAAAACTTTTGTGCGAAAAGTAGAAGAAACGAAAGTGATGTGGCAAAAAGTAAAAGGGCGAAAACTTTAGTAAATTTATGTGATAAAAAGTAAAGAGAATTAAACTTTCGTGGCAAAAGTTAGAAAAACGAAAGTTTAAAAAGTAAATAAAACAAAAATCTCGTGCCAAAAGTAAAAGAAATTAAAGTTATGTGACAAAAGATAAAAGATTAAAAGTTTATGTGATAAAAAGTAAAGAGAATGAGAATTTCGTGGCAAAAGTTAGAAAAACGAAAGTTTAAAAAGTAAATAAAACAAAACTTTTGTGCCAAAAGTAAAAGAAATTAAAGTTATGTGACAAAAAGTAAAAGGTTAAAAGTTTATGTGATAAAAAGTAAAGAGAATGAAATTTTCGTGGCAAAAGTTAGAAAAACGAAAGTTTAAAAACTAAATAAAACAAAACTTTCGCGCCAAAAATAAAAAGGTTAAAACTTTCGTGGCGGATCTGTAAGTGGGGAATTTAAGGGCAAAAATAGAAAATCATAAAGTTGGGGGGTAAAATTAAAAGCTAAGAAACCTAGGGCTTGAAAGCGAAAATTAAAAAAGAAGAACTTTATGGGGCAAAAGTAAAAAATAAAAAAGTTTGTGGTAAAATTAAAAAATGACAAAGTATACTATTCCTAAGCATGTTGTTAAATGTATATATATATTAATTTAATATTTGAGTATCTATTTATATGTTTAGCTACTATATCATACCTTTATAAATATAAATATAAATGATTGTAAGAGCTATATATGTAATATAACGAGGGGTATCTGCGCAATGCGCGCAGTGACGGCGACGAGTGGTGGTGGTGACGGTGATGATGGTAACCGTGTGGTTGTTAATGTAAAAGTAATTGATGTAAAATAAGGTAGTGCAAAGATGTGTACGGGTACTTAGTTGACAAATAGGATTTTTATTAGTTGTAATTTTTCAAATATTATTTTTTTCATATCATGTAGATCATTAATTATTATAATAATTTTTGTACTTATCTCTTTATATTAATTAATTTAATATGTATCCGTAGTTGATTTATTTAATTATAATCTTTTTATATTTAATGTGGATCATTTAAGGTTTTGTACATGGCTTAAGTCTTTGAGTATAAATTAAGTATTTTGCTTATTTGTAATTTTGCCATCTTTTTAATATTTTGTGATATTATTTAAAGGAAATACTTAGTCAAATCTATTATTTAAGGAATTATATAATGAATAAAATTTCAATTTTAAACTTTATTGTACTTATTTAAGTTATTATCTAGAGTAATAATTACATATCGAAATATTTTAACATTAAATTAAATATTATATATTGAATTTTTTATTCTTTTTATCCTTTGAACTTTAGAATATTTTACTTTAGCTTTTAGTTTAAATAAAAATCCAATCTCTTATTCAAGTTCAATAAAGTATTTATTTCTTGAAAAATAACTCTTTTTGTTTATGTTGTTTTCATTGAAATTGAACTTATGTTGATGATTATTTATGAAGTATATTTTATATACTTTATTTTTGATTTCATTTGTTATTACATAGTTGCATAATTTAAACATTATTAGAAAAACAAGTCTATTATTATAGATAAATATGGAATGGATGTCCATGTCCTTTAATAGATATCATTGGAGATCAAAAAGTTTTATTAGAAGATTACTTTCTTGAAGAGTACTCTATTGTTGTAACTATATATACCTCTTATGAGATGAATAAAATATAACTCTCTCCATTCTTTATATCTCTTGTCTCTTGTTCTTTATTATATCGTTCTTGTTTTACAGATTTACAACACGTTATCAGCACGAGTCTCTAAAACCATCCGAGCTATCTTTCATTGCCGTCGATTGAGATATACGATCAATAAGCTTTTGCCCGTTGCGGTTACGTGCGAAGTTTTTCTAATATCTAAGTTCACCGTCGGGGTAAAATACAAACTTTATATATATATATATGGATTACAAATTTTATATAATATGATATATTATATAACTCCACTTTCTTATTTTACCTTCGGGGTAAAATACAAACTCTTACCTGATGAAAAACATAATTCTTTATATTATGTGTTACGTATGAGTATACGTGTTTTAAATCAAAACCCCTAGCCTGATGACATATATATGCTGGCTAGCTAATCTTTTACTATCATATCATGTATATATGTATTTTTATGCCGATAATTAAGTTGTTAGGTATATATGAATTTTATTTTGTTCTTTTTCTCACTTAAATAAAAAATATATATATTTATATGCTTATGAATCTATTATTTGATTGACGATAACTATATTATGCAATCAAAATCAAACATAATATATATGATATATATCGAACAAGGCTTGTTGCTAATGTTTATGTTATATTGTTATCATTAGTTGTGTTTTTGTAAGCTTGATTACTTTTATATTTGTGTAGTCTAAATTATATAGTTTACGTATATATTAATTATACTATATGATATGATAGCATGATTCTCTCTTAAAAGGATTGGAGTTCATAAACCAAATTTTAATGATTAACTCCAGGCAAATCTTGATGTATATACGTACATGTTTCGTGCATTTACATTATTTGCAAGAACAATATTTATATAGATCTATAATATATATATATTTTAAATTAGTTTTTTTATTTTTATAATTAATTATTGAAAACACAAGTAGATATTTTTCTTTGGTTTAGTAGGCGATCATATATATAAAACGTTATACGTGACTGGTAAAACGAATATGTACTATTAGATTGGCATTATGGTTTTGTTTCTTTGTCAGATTAATATATCACTACTAGAAAGTCTGAATATACCCACGGATTTTCTCACGACGAAAAATCCGTGGGAAATTTCCCACGGATTACCCACGATTTTGGGTTAAAATTAAAGAGTCAAAACATATTATTTTTTGCCACAGATTTCCCACGGAAAACCCGCAAAATTATGTCCGTGGGAAAATCGTGGGAAATCCAAAGAAAATAAATAACAAATTCCCACGGATTTCCCACAAAACATGCACTTGTGGGAAATCTGTGGGAAATTCGTAGGAAATACTGTGTATATTCCGTGGATAATCTGTGGGAAATATTTCCCACAGATAAATCAAAGCCGTGGGAAATCTGTGGGAAAAACTTCCCACATATTACCCATGATGAATCAGTTTCGTGGGTAATCCGTGGCAAATACTTTAAAAAATGGTGTTGTGTTATCCGTGGGTAAATCGTGGGAAATATTTCCCACAGATTACCCACATGAATTGAAACCGTGGGAAATCTGTGGGAAACATTTCCCACAAATTACCCACACATTCATAATCCGAAGGAAATCCGTGGGAAATCCTATGAGAAGTATTTTGTAAAATTTGTTTTGGTTTATCCGTGGGAAATCCATGGGAAGTATTTTGTAAAATTTGTTTTGGTTTATCTGTGGGAAATCCATGGGAAGATTTTCTATAGATTTCCCACTAATTGTTATATTTCAAAGGCAATCTATGAGAAATTTGTCGGAAATTCAAATAATTAATCATTTGTTTAATGTATATACTATATAAATAAATTGATGTACATTGTATGTATGTGTGTATGTATGTATGTATGTATGTATGTATGTATGTATGTATGTATGCACTGACGTATTCTGCAACACTACAACAAAAATGGGTTGTGACGACGCTTTCTCTAGGACACTTTTATTATTGTGTGTTAATAAACACATATTATAGGACACTTTATAGTTTGGTCATATTATGTGATAACTTATATGACATTTAATATGTACATCCTAACAGGGTAGTTTAATAAACACTTAATTGTTAGGGGGTTTATTATGTTAGTATCTGACAGTACCTGAAATGCATCTCCCTCACCCAGTGAGAGATTTTTATGCCAACAAGGAATAACGGTTCTGTTATGAAATCAATTGGCATACATACTCATTTGATCGGTATTCCCCGATAAGTGGTTTTAGGAGATTAGGCCTTATATTCTCTACTACAACACTTGATATCTAAATCGTATTAAAGTTAGTTTATAAGACACTTATTTGGAAGGGTCATATTATGTTGGTATATAATGCAACACTTGTTATATAGGTTGTAATAATATAGTAAGTTTATAGAACACTTTATATCTAAGAAACATTATATTAAACATTATGGGACACTTAATATCGAATGGGCAAATTGGGCTTTCACCCTTGCTTGTTGTCTCATGTGGGCCTAGTAGACCCAATATGTTTCCCAATCATTCATTTGGGTCTAACGGGCCAAGTATGTTTATATGATTTATTATTGGGCTAAAATAATTTCATCAATTGTATAAATGGGTCAAATGGGTCGTATGTGCCTGTCTTTCACTCGAATGACCCAATTTGGCTTTAAACCTCACTTGTTATCTCATGTCAGCCTAATAAGCCCAAAATATTTCTCAATCATTTGTTTGGGCCTAACAGGCGAAATATGTATAATCATTTGGGCCTATTGGGCCAAATTAAGTTCATCATTTGTATAAATAGGTCGAATGAGTCGTATTCATTCATCTATTCATCTAATAAAGAGAACTTATTTTGGTTTGGTTTCAAATTTGATAATAGCTATTCGATTTTTATTTGGCCTGAGAAACTGGATTTACAAATACCCAAACCAAACTACCTTGAAAAAGAGTTTAGTGTATTAATTTGGTTGGGTTACAACTCAATTAAATTGAAATCGAGTTTAAGCCACAACCCATTTATGGGATGCGTTAACAAATGAGTCGTTTTCATATTTGATACTTATGTTAATCGCGTCATGTCTAACTTTACATAAATATCAATTAGTTAGTTTTATGATGATTTAGGAATATATTTTCAATAAAAATCACAATACAATTACAAATTTTTTAAAATATCCCTCCAAAAAATTTCAATCTCCCGCTATATTAAATTTCCTCCCAACCCTATCTATTACCAAAGCAGCCACCATCTTGCAAAGAGTTTTAAAAAAAAAAAAAAAAACCCAGCCACCATCACCACACACCTAATCGACCACCACTTCAATCCAACACCACCACCCAATCGACCACCACTTCAATCGGATACCATGGAAAAGAGAGATTAACATCACCATCTCGGCAGCACCCACACACATCTTGGCAGACCCACACGGCCACACACACATCTCGACCACATCTTGACATCTCAGGTATAATTAAGGGTACTTATTTGATTTGGTTTTAAATGTGATATGGTTATTCTATATCGACTTCCAATTCAATATCTTAAGGTTATCATCTCTTTCATCTGTTAATTGGAACCCTAATTTATTTTACAAGATTCATTACTTCTCTTTCCATCAGGAGTATAGATTTATAATATAGCATAGATAATCCATATAAGTATAAAAAGATGAAACTTCGTACAATTATTATATGTTTCATTGCATATAGAGTTTTTTTTATTTGAGTTTTGTTAAATTGAGAGTTTGGCCTAATTAAAAACTGTGCTGAAATGTGTAAGGATAATGTAGAGTTGACAACTGTCACGGTAACCTTACTGTCCAAAGTTTTCTGTCTAAGTTTTGAGTATGCTTTTAAGTTTGTTAATAGTCAGTGTCGGTCCTGAACAAGGGCAGGCAGGGCTACAGCCCATAGCATCACTCTAACGGGAGGCAACAAATTGTAGTCTATATTATACTATAGTCGGTCATCTAAATATCAATCTTAGTATTGTTTCGTTAGGCGTATTTGGTCATTACAGTCCCTTACTGAGCCGTAACTCATTGTTAAAAGTGACGAGGCAGAAACTTGCGGGTCGTTAAAAGCTTGATATGGGTATTCACCTAGATATGGGTAGGTCTAATTACTTTTTACCTTTGACTGGTCATATATTCAAACTAAAAACCATGGTAAAAAAAATGGCAAATGGCAAATATTGTTTACATGGATGACTTTTATGACACCCTTTCTTATATGTTGATACTTGAACAAAATCTAACAATGGAAGTACAGATAATTTGTATAACTTTAACCGTAATATGATGATATAAATCATTATGATCAATAATTCAAACAAATGCTACTAAAAGCTTCAAACTGAGTAGATATTTAAATACTTTTTACAAGATAAAACCAAATCTATGTTATAACAAATTTGTGTTGATGTGAAAGATGCATTGATTATGCAATGCTCAACCAAATCCAAACTAGGACCCATTGGTTACATGTAAATGTGTGTTTATTGTGTGTAGTAGCTCATATGTATAAATTACATGTATATAGGTACACGTGTTGACCCAAACTGTGGAAGAGATGCAACAAAAACATGAGTTACAACAAAAGGAGATTGATGATATGAAATACGTGAAAAAACTCAAAGAAAGGAGCTAGAGGATTTGAAAGAAAAGAATAAAGAAAACGAAACAAATGAAAGCTATCATCGCCGCTATGATGAATTTTTACCCAATTTGACTCCACCGTCCTAAATGTCAAGATTTACTCGTTAGTTTGAATGATTTACAAAGCTTTTAACTTTCGAATGATATTGCATCTTTGTTGGCAGATTTACTTTTGTTTTGGATTATTAATATTAATTAATACTTTCGTGGATGAACCAGTGTGTTTAATTTTTGCGGATTTACTTTTAGGTATACCGGAAAAATGGAATAAAAAGCAGAAAATATATTTTTAATTAATATATGACATTTGTGGGAAATCTGTGTGAAAAGAAAACATTTTCGTGGGAAATTTGTGGATAAAAAAAATGATATCCGTGGGAAAATTGTGGCAAAATAATCTGCGGGAAATCTATGGAAAGATAATCCGTTGAAAATCCGTGAGAAAAATCCGTGGGAAATTTGTTGGAAATAAAATCTGTGGGAAATAGAGTTCGTGGGAAATCAGTGGGAAGATAAAATTCGTGGGAAATTGGTGGGAAAATAAATCCGTGGGAAACTTTTCCACGAATTTTTTGCTCGTGGGAAAGCCGTGGCAAATATAAATTGGCCGTGGGAAAATTCGTGGGAAAATGTTTCCCACGCCCCTTTTAACGTCGGCCAATATCCGTGGGAAATTCGTCTTTTCCCACGGATTTCCCACGGATTTGGCCGTGAGAAATCAACGATTTTGTGATTGGCTGTAATTTAGAATAAATAATTATGGCTATTTTTTTATATTATTGCTTGCGATTTTGAGCTAATGTGATTAAACAATTTCGTATTGTGATTAACTATTAGTCACATATATATCATATATATGAGATCAATATGTGATCTCGAAAAAAAAAGAAAAAAATCTACGTATTGTGAGTATAAATATAAAGAGATCCATACCTAAATTAAGAATGATGTACTGAAATTTTTTTATTTTTTATTTCACCCCGTAAATAAGTTGTTTAGAGCAAAATTCCTACCTAGATTTAATTGGATTTTCTTTGAAAAGTTCCGGCTGAAGTTTTGTGATGCATAATTTTGAGTCCATTATCTAAGGTTTATTTGTTTTTCTTCCTGTCAATTAAACTATATATATGGTCAATAAAACTATAGATGGTCGACCTTTATCTAAATTATTTTCCATGACTAGATGGTTCCATTATTTGACTTTGTGGCATATTTATAGATGGAATTGATGTTATGACGAAATTATAAAGTATTGGAACTTAAACTTGATGTTGTATAAAGATCACGTGAAGAAACTTATTTCATCATTTACATATGCTTGTAAATCTTAAAGCAAATAGGATTAACCCATTTTATGCCTACTCTAGTTGATATTGGTGATTACTTGTGAATAAAATTATTGAAGATTATTGGGTAGTTCTTGTGATTATTATGGCTTCAGAAATATCTAATATGATTTTCTCGTCTAGAAAAATATGATATGCATGCGTGTGATTGAACAAGATATCTTATTTCATATATATATATATATATAATGATAAATAAAAGGATAGATGCATTATAAAAATGTTTTGACGAACTACTGCATGTAATAATTATTGCTTTAAATAGTTTATTATACATATACACCATAAACATATTGCTATAAATCTTGGTTATATATAATAGCTTGATTGTGTATATGATATATATAGACTATGTCTGGGTACTAGTCCAATAATGGTCGCTGTTATGATACTCGTACTATATATATATCTCGGCATGCTTGAATTTATTGTTATATATATTATTTGATTGGATGATTGTACGACATCTTATATCACTCATTTTAGTGTATAATTATATACCTGAGTATATTGTATGGATTAAATAAAGTGTTATTTTATAATATAAATTATCATGAGATATATATATTTTGATATCTGATTATGCATGTGGCTTGTAAAAGTAAATGTGAGTCTAAACGATACTTTATTGACATTGATTATTTGATTAATTGGCATGACCGATTGAACCATCCCGGGTGAATAATGATGCGAAATATTAGAAGAACCAAGAGATTCTTCAAAGTGATTAATTTGAGGATATTTGTTCTATATAAAGAAGTGTGTTATTGCCAAGTAATATAAGGGTTGAATTCCCTTGTTTATGGAACATAAGGAGATGTAAGTAGGCCTATACATCGTCCATATTGACCATTTAGTGTTTTAAATCGATGCATCGTCTAAATGAGTCATCAAAGTCGCAACATGAAGTTTGCGTGATTAATTGCTCATCTGATAAGATTGAGAGCATATTCCATATTGTATTGGCAATAATGATTAATTTTGTAATGATTTCTGAGAGCAAAAATGAATGACTTATTATTTGGGGCCATGTCATTTAACACGCAATAGTATGAACTCGCATCATGCTAATAGTGTTCCTCCCCAATGAAATTGTTTTATGGTCAGAAACCATGTATGTCTCATATATGAGTTTTTGGTTGTGCGTTAAAGTTGCTCCACCACAACGCATAAAGATGAGACCTCAAATAATGTTGGAAATAATGTTGGGAAAATAGACGTGCCTTGGAAGTGTGTAGGCTTATGCTTTGATTCAGTTCGAAACTGTCTGATTAAACTAGACATTAGTATGGCTGTTTTGGGTATGAGTTAAAACATGAAAGAGGTGTACGTATTCAATAAAGCCATCATTGGAAGATTTGTTTATGGCTTAAGTTTATCATTGACATGATTTAGTTTTCCCAACATTCGGGGGAGATGTTCCCAACATTAGGAAAAGTGAAAAGCAGGAAGTAAAAATGAATTATCAAAGATCCTCACACATTGAATATAAGCTTAAAGTTTGTGGGATAATTCATTCAGAATATTTAGTAATTGCCAGCAATGTTAACTGACCAAAAAGCTGCTTATGCTCCGATTGATAATGAGTGATAGAAAATTCGATTCCAAAATAAAAGCCATCATTGGAAGATTTGTTTATGGCTTAAGTTTATCATTGACATGATTTAGTTTTCCCAACATTCGGGGGAGATGTTCCCAACATTAGGAAAAGTGAAAAGCAGGAAGTAAAAATGAATTATCAAAGATCCTCACACATTGAATATAAGCTTAAAGTTTGTGGGATAATTCATTCAGAATATTTAGTAATTGCCAGCAATGTTAACTGACCAAAAAGCTGCTTATGCTCCGATTGATAATAAGTGATAGAAAAGTCGATTCCAAAATAAAAGCCTCGAAATAAAAGGAGCATAAAATTTAGATGGTCAAAGTCGAGGTACAAAGACCCCAAAAGAGATTGATGATGAGAAACTAGACATGGAGGTTTTTGAGAAACCCCGGGTACCTGGAAATAATGAGATCTCATGAGTTGTGACATGTCTAGAGACTTATGGAATCGAAAATAAAAACGACATCGAAATTGATTGAATATGATAGCGCTAAAAGTATGTATAATTGTGAGGATCTTGAAAGCATGCATGCACATAATGTTGATATGATATGATATGATATGGATGATTGATAGATAGAAGATATGATATGATATGTATGATATGATATGATATGATATGATATGATATGATATGATATGATATGATATGATATGATATGATATGATATGATATGATATGATATGATATGATATGATATGATATGATATGATATGATATGATATGATATAATATGATATGATATGATATGATGAGGATCTTGAAAGCATGCATGCACATAATGTTGATATGATATGATATGATATGGATGATTGGCCAAAGATGAAAAGACGCTAGTAGTTTGGGACATGAAGTCCAAGCACTTGAAATTACAGAAATTATATGGTGGAAGCAACTAAATTGAAAGTCTGGCAAAATGAGAAAGTCTTGGTTCGCGTCTAAAGAATATGAAAAGAGCTCATTCGATATTGAGATTCCATGAGGAATATAAAATTCATGAAGCATGTCTTGTGATTTAAAATGATTGAAACACGTGTGAAAATTTCTCGAGAACGGATTCGAACATGATATTTTAAAGATTTGAATATCAATGGAACTCTAAAGGAGTGTCTAAAGGTGATTACATAATTGAATATAAAAGACAAGGCTTATCTTGGTTTATGAATCTTAATCCTTGTGCATCGGTTAGTAAAGATGTTGTATTTTATATGGATAAATGATGCTCATGTTTATGAGGTTACATGATGCTAAGAATTCCCCTTTTTTACTTCAAAGATAATGATCACATTATTGGTTTAGAAGTGTCATTAAAACACTAATTATTCTCGCGGTATAAACATGGATAATACATCATTTACTTTGAGTTTGTTGGCAATGTGTAACTTGTGAAGTACGAGGATGTACTTAAATGGGACGCATGATGTATTACTAATCCTCAAACATAGTATGTGAAAATATGTGAAGAGAATAATATTTAAGGATTTCATTTGTGCGAGAAGCAATGAGATTCATATTGTTAAGACATTTCATATGTGACAACTCGTAATTTATTAGCAACGGGTTAGTCTTAATCTCGATCATTATTATAATTTCGTCTAATTTAGAAATTATGACGTGGAAATTATTAGATAATTGAACATTTGATATAGTTCAATTAGACGTATCCTAATGATGTAGACTATTAGCTATTTAGACGAATGTCGAGTCTTAAAAATAACTTTAAATAAAGATTTAAAAGTTATGTATTGAACACAGTAAATAGATTGTCTAAACTAAATATTTCTAAAGTTTACTTTGACTAAATTTTATTGACTTGTCTTAACTAAAATGAGACGAGGGGAAATACCTTTACTTTAAATTATAACCTTTTGGTCAAACGGTATTTAATCGTAAGCATTTTACCAAATTAAGGGATAAAATATCACCATTTAGGCCACATGGGCCGGTTTCTTTTCTTTGTTGTAACATCCGTGAATTTTGACCCATTGACTTTATGTGAAATTTGACTAACAATCTTGTTTAATGAAATAGGTGGGTCGTTGGGTGAATTAAATGACAATGTGTGTTGGTCGGGTCGTTGAATGTGTAGTCGGTGTTTAAATGTGTAATTAGTTGTATTGTGGCTTGAGAGGGGAAACGGGTCGGCCCGTGGGTAGTCCATGACCCACCAGCCCCCCAAGACCCATTTCTCCCCCCTTATCCTTTTCCTCCCCTCTCATTTTCTTATCTATCTATCTCTTTCTCCCTTTCTCTAAAAAGCAAGGCAAGACCCCTTCCAATCTTCTTCACCATTCCTTACATCACTAGTAGTGGATCGATTATAACACTAGGATCATCACCATCTTTACCACATTAACGCCATATCGAAGAATCAAAGGTAGAAATCTTGCATCTTAACCATTTTGACCTAATTTCGGGTTTAAGCTCAAGAAGGTGTTTGTGTAAGTCTAATTCAACCCATTTACTTCTATTTATGCTTGTACTTATGTTTCTAGTCGTTTTTATGGGATTCCAAGACTTAAAAATGGTAAAAATGGAAAATTAGGTTTAAATTAGGGTTTGAAGATTTGAGTATGATTTTGATGTTTTGGGTCAAGTTTGTGGATTGGGTTATGTTTAGTTATAGTTAGTGGTGTTTATTTATACTTCAAATCAAGTTATAAGGCTTTACAAATCGATTTGGGTTGGTTTGGGTCGTGTTTTAGGGTTTTGGTATTGTTCTTGCTGCTGCTGGTGCTGCTGGTGTTCTGGCCAGAACTGGGCCACTGCGGCGCAGTGGCTTAGGCCTAGCCCACTGCGGCGCAGTGGCATGGTCCTTGCTCACTGCGGCGCAGTGGGCATGGTCCTTGCTCACTGCGGCGCAGTGGGCATGGTCCTTGCTCACTGCGGCGCAGTGGGCATGGTCCTTGCTCACTGCGGCGCAGTGGGCATGGTCCTTGCTCACTGCGGCGCAGTGGGCATGGTCCTTGCTCACTGCGGCGCAGTGGGCATGGTCCTTGCTCACTGCGGCGCAGTGGGCATGGTCCTTGCTCACTGCGGCGCAGTGGGCATGGTCCTTGCTCACTGCGGCGCAGTGGGCATGGTCCTTGCTCACTGCGGCGCAGTGGGCATGGTCCTTGCTCACTGCGGCGCAGTGGGCATGGTCCTTGCTCACTGCGGCGCAGTGGGCATGGTCCTTGCTCACTGCGGCGCAGTGGGCATGGTCCTTGCTCACTGCGGCGCAGTGGGCATGGTCCTTGCTCACTGCGGCGCAGTGGGCATGGTCCTTGCTCACTGCGGCGCAGTGGGCATGGTCCTTGCTCACTGCGGCGCAGTGGGCATGGTCCTTGCTCACTGCGGCGCAGTGGGCATGGTCCTTGCTCACTGCGGCGCAGTGGGCATGGTCCTTGCTCACTGCGGCGCAGTGGGCATGGTCCTTGCTCACTGCGGCGCAGTGGGCATGGTCCTTGCTCACTGCGGCGCAGTGGGCATGGTCCTTGCTCACTGCGGCGCAGTGGGCATGGTCCTTGCTCACTGCGGCGCAGTGGGCATGGTCCTTGCTCACTGCGGCGCAGTGGGCATGGTCCTTGCTCACTGCGGCGCAGTGGGCATGGTCCTTGCTCACTGCGGCGCAGTGGCATGGTCCTTGCTCACTGCGGCGCAGTGGGCATGGTCCTTGCTCACTGCGGCGCAGTGGGCATGGTCCTTGCTCACTGCGGCGCAGTGGGCATGGTCCTTGCTCACTGCGGCGCAGTGGGCATGGTCCTTGCTCACTGCGGCGCAGTGGGCATGGTCCTTGCTCACTGCGGCGCAGTGGGCATGGTCCTTGCTCACTGCGGCGCAGTGGGCATGGTCCTTGCTCACTGCGGCGCAGTGGGCATGGTCCTTGCTCACTGCGGCGCAGTGGGCATGGTCCTTGCTCACTGCGGCGCAGTGGGCATGGTCCTTGCTCACTGCGGCGCAGTGGGCATGGTCCTTGCTCACTGCGGCGCAGTGGGCATGGTCCTTGCTCACTGCGGCGCAGTGGGCATGGTCCTTGCTCACTGCGGCGCAGTGGCATGGTTTAGCTCACTGCGGCGCAGTGAGCTTGGCAAAGGCTCACTGCGGCGCAGTGCATTGTTTCTGGTCCTGGTTCAGTTTAGCCACTGCGGCGCAGTGGGCATGGTCCTTGCTCACTGCGGCGCAGTGCATTGTTTCTGGTCCTGGTTCAGTTTAGCCACTGCGGCGCAGTGGGCATGGTCCTTGCTCACTGCGGCGCAGTGGGCATAGTTTGGCCCACTGCGGCGCAGTGGATGGTCACTGTGTTTATATGTGTGTCGAGTTTCAACTTGTTTGAGAATGTATAGTTGACATTACGGTATTATGATGGATAATTATAGGTTGTGGACGTGTGGACCCCATTACTCGTTTGTAATCTTATACTAGCTTCTTTGCCGGACAAGGTGAGTTTCGTATCTCCCTACTCGCTTGAGATTCGGGCTGAAAAGTGTAAACCTGGCGTGTTTACTTGCATTGTTGATTGATTGATTGATTGTCTTGATTGTTGGATTGATGTGACGGTTCTTTTCATTTGATTGACTTGGTTTATGTGTTTGTCAAGTATTACTTTTACATTAGGATAGACGTACATACATGGAAGTCGGTTATGCCTTCATTGGGTTCTAGATGTGGTGGGAAGGCTGCGGGTGACCCTATATATAAGCATCTGGGACTTGAAGAAAGTAGAATCCTCTGGAGTATATGTACGTATAGTCGGTTAAATTGTGATTAGTGGCTTATGTTGTTGATTATTGATTGTTGGCGTATGATGGTAGTATATTGGTTGTTGGGTTATGTTTGTTGAATATTGATTGTTGGCGCAGGTTATCGTATATTGATTGTTGGCGCAGGTTTATCGTATACTGATTGTTGGCGCAGGTTATCGTATATTGATTGTTGGTTCACGATTTATGCATTTACATTCGATTGTAAGCATTGCATACATTGTTGATGACCCTCGGCAGGGGATTGCCGACATCCTGGTGCATAGATGTATGCACCCATTTTGGATGTAGTTCCTGACCCCGAGTATATAGACATATATATCTCGATGATTTTGAGATACAGCCTTGTCCATTGCGATGGCAGAAGGGTATCGTTGCATACGTGATTGAAGGTCACGCTTAGGATAGGCATGTTTGCTTATTCATACTTTTGGCACTTACATTGATACGCATATCATTTGTGCATTCTCATTACACATTTTCTTGTCTTGTGTAATCTTGTTGTTGGACGATGTAGTGTTATGTGGAGGCTCACTGTAAGGCATGTCTAGCCTCTATTCTTATATGTCGATTATTGATGTTGGTTCTTTACGAACCATTACTACGAACTCACCAACCTTGTGTTGACTATGCTTAGTACACTTTTCAGGTAATCAGGTTCTCCCAGGGCGTGGAGTTTAGTTGCTTGGCTTGCTGTAAACCCGGTCTTTGGACTTCATGGATCAAGGATTCATTGGCCTGCCTTTTGCATTATACTTAGGATTGTTTGCCATCTTTGGATGTTATTATGTAACTTTGATGGCTATTTGCTCCTGTTGTGTTTTGATACTTGTTTCGTTATGTTTTGGATTCACCGAATCTATATTTGCATTTAGATTGTTCTATTGTAATTCCACCTGGTGCTATGTGTTTTCCGTGATATTTCGAGCCTCGGCTTGGGGTGTTATAGAATGGTGGCCCATGCGTGGTCGTAGAGAATTAGGCGGTTTGACCTAGACTACGGCTTAAGTTAAAACTCTCCATATAGCATGCATGGTTAGGAAATTCGTGTGCAATGTGAATTATGTGAATCCCCGTGTGAGTTCGTAGTTAAGACTACCTGTGTGATAGCTTGAATTCAATGTGATGAACGTGGTTATTATGATTTGTTGTTGTTAATTGTTGGAATTAATTTGGTGATTTAGGGCAAGATGAAGGGATGCCATTAACATAGTATGATATTGTGACCCTAAAAGAACCCGATCAACTCTTTTATGGTTACCCGATATTATAGCAAGTTCATGACATCATGGATTGCGCACGAGTGGCTTAAAGTATAATAAGGAACCGATATGCTTAATGGAAGTTGATTAGGTGGAAGGTTAGCCGCTGGTACACCTTGTATACATACCCGGTCAATAACTAGGGAGCATATCGAATTCGGATTATACTTTGAATCATTCGTGTTAGTCGTTTGACTGCATGATGTTATGAGCATGATTACTTGATGTTATGATATGTAAAAATCCCTTATGATTCTAACACTTCTGCCCTAGCATAATGTAATGAATTGAGTATGTGGTATCGGTATGAGAGCATTGACTACTTGTGTGGCTAACATGTGAGCATTTGAGACTAACTCTCGGGTCAACGTGTCACTTGTTTTATAGAAATGGCGAGACCAAGGAGAGTCGGAACGAACTATAGGGCCGAAGAGGAAGAACCGCAACCGGAAGTTCAACCGGAAGTACAAAGAGGTAGGGGCCGTGGTAGGGGCCGTGGTAGAGGCCATGGTAGGGGTCAAGGAAGGGGTCGTGGTGAGATCCCTGAACCAAATATGGCTGAGGTGATCGCTCAAACGATCGCCAATATCATGCCAACCATTATTGCTCAGGTCACGGCAAACCTTGGGCAAAACAATGGGCCTCAAAACAATGAAGCCCCAGAAAATATGGATAACGAAAATGCCCAACCTCATGCCGTTGAGAATGAAGAAGAGGGACCAGTGGGAGTTAATATTGGGATGCCCATGAATAATCAATATGGGGGATACCGTCAAGGATGCATATTTAAGGACTTTAAAAGTTGTGGGGCACCGGAGTTTGATGGAAGAGGTGGTCCCACGGAATGTATAAGGTGGTTTGAGGCGATAGAAGCGGTGATTGAAAGGAGTCATTGCACCTACGATGACCGGATTTCCTATGCATCCGGCATGTTTAGGCATGACGCCTTGAGTTGGTGGAATCAGGAAATAACATTGGGGCGGACTCATAACTTGGAGTGGATCGACTTCAAGAACAAGGTAAAAGCAAAGTTTTGTCCTCCGTATGAACTGCAAAACTTAACCATCGAATTTGCAAACCTCAGCATGGAGGGAGCCGACTACAAGGGTTATGTTAGACGCTTTCAAGAGTTGTCTACCCTCATTCCTCACTTGGTGGGTACCGAGTCACAGGCCATCCAGAAGTTTGTATTGGGCTTGAACCCTCAAGTCCGATCTTATGTAAACTCCAACATGCCTACTTCTTTGGCTAATGCGGTCAACCAAGCCGGGAGTGTGACCGAAGACTTATTGAGAAGTGGTGTTTTGAGCAAATCCTCATCAAGCAAGAGGAAAGAGGTGGGAGAGTCGAGCGGGGTAAGGAAAATGGGGAAGTTTGACCCCAAAAATGCAAATAGGGGTAGGATAATGGCGGCGGTGGAACCGGCTAGGAGGGCTTATACTGGGCCTCATCCTTTCTGTGGGAGATGCAACAGGCATCATCCCGCCAATAACCAATGTGGTGCATGCTTTAATTGCAATCAAGTCGGGCACGAAGCTAGAAGTTGTAGAGCTCCAAGGGCGGGCCCAATGAATGTGGCTCCAGTTCGGGCCGTTCCTCCTCAAGGTAACCAAAGAAGAGGTGAATGTTTTGAATGTGGTAGCCGTGACCACTACCGAAATAATTGTCCTCGATGGGTGGGACAACAAGTTCAAGTAGCCATTCACCCCAATCAACTCCAAATGGTCGGGCCTAACCAAAACCGGGGACAACAAGGCCACCAAGTGCAACCACGCGGCCGAGCCTTTGCGGCCAATGTAAATGAAGCTCGCAATGACCCCAACGTTGTAGCAGGTACTTTTCTCTTAAATGGTCTCTATGCAACCGTCCTATTTGATTCCGGGGCCGATTTTAGCCTCGTGTCTTCTAACTTTGTTCCTTTGATTGATGTGCATCCGTGTGCTCTAAACTATGTGCTTGACATTGAAATGGTAAACGGGTCACTAACTAGAATTAGTCAAATACTTCGAGAATGTGTCTTGACTTTGGAAGATGTCGACTTCTTCATTGACCTTATGCCCCTTGACATTGGTAGTTTTGATATTATAGTGGGTATGGATTGGTTGACGGCGGTAAATGCAACCATTGATTGTGGCGAGAGAGTTGTTAAAATACCTTTGGCTAACGGTAAAATTCTTAGGGTCCAAGGTGAAACCTCCGATTCTTCAACTTCTAAAGTCTTTAGTGCTACCATCTCAAAGGTAGAATTGAAGACCGTCCCTATCGTTTGTGATTTTCCCGATGTTTTTTCGGACGACTTACCGGGGTTACCTCCGCCCCGTGAACTTGATTTTCGTATCAATCTGATTCCCGAAGCCGCGCCCATAGCAAAAGCTCCATATAGACTAGCCTTAACCGAAATGCAGGAGCTACAAACTCAACTCAAGGAACTCCAAGAGAAGGGCTTCATTCGCCCTAGTCAATCTCCTTGGGGTGCTCCTGTTCTCTTCGTCAAAAAGAAAGACGGATCCTTCAGAATGTGTATTGATTACCGGGAATTGAACAAGCTCACCGTGAAGAACCGATATCCTCTCCCAAGAATTGATGACTTGTTTGATCAACTTCAAGGGGCTAAGCACTTCTCAAAAATCGATCTTCGCTCGGGTTATCATCAACTCCGGGTACATGAAGATGACATCCCCAAAACGGCTTTTCGCACAAGGTATGGTCATTTTGAATTCACCGTAATGCCTTTTGGGTTGACTAATGCACCGGCGGTGTTCATGGACTTGATGAACCGGGTGTGTCAACCATACTTAGACAAGTCCGTCATTGTGTTCATTGATGACATACTTGTATACTCGAAGACAAAGGAGGAGCATGTGGAGCACTTGCGTGAAGTGCTTGAATTACTAAGGAAGGAGAAATTGTATGCGAAATTTTCCAAGTGTGAGTTTTGGTTGGAAGAGGTCCACTTCCTTGGTCACGTAGTGAGCAAGGATGGCATTCATGTGGACCCAAGCAAGATTGAAGCGGTCAAGAATTGGAGAAGACCCGAGACGCCATCCGAGATCCGCCAATTCCTTGGATTGGCGGGTTACTATAGAAGATTTATTGAAAATTTCTCCCGTATTGCACAACCACTCACCCTCTTGACTCAAAAGGAGAGAAACTTTGAATGGGGCGAAAGACAAGAGAACGCCTTCCAAACACTTAAAGATATGCTATGTGATGCTCCTATTTTAACACTTCCGGATGGGATCGAAGATTTTGTGGTTTATTGTGATGCTTCGGGGCAAGGGTTGGGTTGTGTCCTTATGCAAAGGGGTAAAGTCATCGCTTATGCCTCTCGGCAATTGAAGGTACATGAGAAGAACTACCCGACACATGATTTGGAATTGGGGGCGGTTGTGTTTGCTTTGAAGTGTTGGAGGCATTACCTCTATGGCACCAAATGTGTGATTTATACCGATCACAAAAGCCTCCAACACATCTTCAACCAAAGTGAATTGAACATGAGGCAAAGGCGTTGGTTAGAACTATTTAGTGATTATGATTGTGACATCCGTTATCACCCGGGCAAGGCAAATGTAGTAGCCGATGCCTTGAGCCGAAAGGAGAGAGTGAAACCAAGACGGGCTAGAGCTATGAGCCTCACGGTAGGGCCAAATATTCGTGATCGGATCATTGAAGCCCAAATTCAAGCCACCCTCCCGGAAAATTTTGGAAACGAAAACCTAGATGGCATGGAACAACTATTTGACCGAAAGAATGATAACGGGCTATACATGGTTGAAAGACTTTGGGT
>CM067167.1:107885728-107923228 GCA_034093135.1 Erigeron breviscapus | reverse complement strand
TAATTCAACCCATTTACTTCTATTTATGCTTGTACTTATGTTTCTAATCGTTTTTATGGGATTCCAAGACTTAAAAATGGTAAAAATGGAAAATTAGGTTTAAATTAGGGTTTGAAGATTTGAGTATGATTTTGATGTTTTGGGTCAAGTTTGTGGATTGGGTTATGTTTGTTGATTATTGATTGTTGGCGTATGATGGTAGTATATTGGTTGTTGGGTTATGTTTGTTGAATATTGATTGTTGGCGCAGGTTATCGTATATTGATTGTTGGTTCACGATTTATGCATTTACATTCGATTGTAAGCATTGCATACATTGTTGATGACCCTCGGCAGGGGATTGCCGACATCCTGGTGCATAGATGTATGCACCCATTTTGGATGTAGTTCCTGACCCCGAGTATATAGACATATATATCTCGATGATTTTGAGATACAGCCTTGTCCATTGCGATGGCAGAAGGGTATCGTTGCATACGTGATTGAAGGTCACGCTTAGGATAGACATGTTTGCTTATTCATACTTTTGGCACTTACATTGATACGCATATCATTTGTGCATTCTCATTACACATTTTCTTGTCTTGTGTAATCTTGTTGTTGGACGATGTAGTGTTATGTGGAGGCTCACTGTAAGGCATGTCTAGCCTCTATTCTTATATGTCGATTATTGATGTTGGTTCTTTACGAACCATTACTACGAACTCACCAACCTTGTGTTGACTATGCTTAGTACACTTTTCAGGTAATCAGGTTCTCCCAGGGCGTGGAGTTTAGTTGCTTTGCTTGCTGTAAACCCGGACTATGGACTTTATGGATCAGGAATTCATTGGCCTTCGCGCCGCGACCTTCAGTTGTCTTCGCGCCGCGATCTAGTTGAATTTGGCCTTCGCGCCGCGACAGTTGATCCTTCGCGCCGCGATCTAGTTGAATTTGGCCTTCGCGCCGCGACAGTTGATCCTTCGCGCCGCGATCTAGTTGAATTTGGCCTTCGCGCCGCGAAGTTGATCCTTCGCGCCGCGATCTAGTTGAATTTGGCCTTCGCGCCGCGAAGTTGATCCTTCGCGCCGCGATTAGTTGAATTTGGCCTTCGCGCCGCGAAGTTGATCCTTCGCGCCGCGATAGTTGATCCTTCGCGCCGCGATCTAGTTGAATTGGCCTTCGCGCCGCGACCTTCAGTTGATCCTTCGCGCCGCGATCTAGTTGAATTTGGCCTTCGCGCCGCGAAGTTGATCCTTCGCGCCGCGATCTAGTTGAATTTGGCCTTCGCGCCGCGAAGTTGATCCTTCGCGCCGCGATCTAGTTGATTTGGCCTTCGCGCCGCGAAGTTGATCCTTCGCGCCGCGATCAGTTGATTTCCTTCGCGCCGCGAAGTTGATCCTTCGCGCCGCGACAGTTGATCCTTCGCGCCGCGATCTAGTTGAATTTGGCCTTCGCGCCGCGAAGTTGATCCTTCGCGCCGCGATCTAGTTGAATTTCCTTCGCGCCGCGAAGTTGATCCTTCGCGCCGCGATCTAGTTGATTTGGCCTTCGCGCCGCGAAGTTGATCCTTCGCGCCGCGATCTAGTTGATTTGGCCTTCGCGCCGCGAAGTTGATCCTTCGCGCCGCGATCTAGTTGATTTGGCCTTCGCGCCGCGATAGTTGATCCTTCGCGCCGCGAAGTTGATCCTTCGCGCCGCGATCTAGTTGATTCCTTCGCGCCGCGAAGTTGATCCTTCGCGCCGCGATCTAGTTGATTTGGCCTTCGCGCCGCGAAGTTGATCCTTCGCGCCGCGATCTAGTTGATTTGGCCTTCGCGCCGCGAAGTTGATCCTTCGCGCCGCGATCTAGTTGATTTGGCCTTCGCGCCGCGATAGTTGATCCTTCGCGCCGCGAAGTTGATCTTCGCGCCGCGATCTAGTTGAATTTGGCCTTCGCGCCGCGACAGTTGATCCTTCGCGCCGCGATCTAGTTGAATTTGGCCTTCGCGCCGCGACAGTTGATCCTTCGCGCCGCGATCTAGTTGAATTTGGCCTTCGCGCCGCGAAGTTGATCCTTCGCGCCGCGATAGTTGATTTGGCCTTCGCGCCGCGATCAGTTGATCCTTCGCGCCGCGAAGTTGATCCTTCGCGCCGCGATCTAGTTGATTCCTTCGCGCCGCGAAGTTGATCCTTCGCGCCGCGATCTAGTTGAATTTGGCCTTCGCGCCGCGAAGTTCACCTTCGCGCCGCGAGTTTTTAGTTGATCCTTCGCGCCGCGAGTTTTTAGTTGAATTTGGCGTGGTCAAAAACTGCACTTTCACTCGTGCAGGTCTGCATTCGCGCCGCGACCTTCAGGTCTCGCGCCGCGATCTAGTTGAATTTGGCCTTCGCGCCGCGAATGGTTCACCTCGCGCCGCGAGTTTTTAGGCTGTTTGACATTTTTAGTTTTTGATAACTTGAAAGTTTGGACTTGGTGAATATCGGATGTTACTTTAGACTACCTTATAATGACAATGTCATTGATATTACCAACTAAAGTTAAATAAAATGAAAGTTTAAATCACATTCTCGGTTATGGCATTCTAGGGTCTATAACTAAGTAGTTCTACATAGGATACTTGTCGTTGTAAACTTGGATCCTCACTATTGGTAATCATATCATAGGTTTTGGATAACGTGGAGAATTGACTGTGGATTCTTCTCGAGTTATTAGCACCTTTTAGCACTCTGAACGCTAAGGTGAGTTTATGGCGCCCTTTTCCTTTTACTTTGGGCCTGAAAAGCATGTGTTATCGTATACATGATTTGTTAAATAACTGATTGTTTGTGTGTATGCCATGTGATTTGGCTGCTTAGATCATTTGACTTAAATTTGCCATGTTGACGGCTGTCGAAAATGTGTATACGTTTCATTTATTAAATGTTGAATGAAATGACGTTGAATTGCCGTGTGAGGGCTGATTAAATGGTTTCTTATGTTTGACAAACTAAAATGTTTCCCCTATTGGTTGTATTGTCGGATCTAGATATCTCGACTGTCTTGGTTGTGGTCCGCACCCCATTGTCGAAGGGAAATCCTGTGCGCGGTTATGGTCCGCACCCCATTGTCGAAGGGAAATCCTGTGCGAGGCATATGCTGTCATCAGATCTAGATATACTGATTGACGTGATATATGTTAGGTCGAAAATCGACCAAGTATAATTTGTTCAGAAATAGCTTGAAGTTTAGTGAAGACATTTGTACAGAATTCTGAGGTGTCTCAGAATTCCTTCACTGAAGCTTCACTTCAGTTCAGATCGAGATAAATCTGAAGCATTCATTCTGAAGTCAAAGACTGAAGTATGAAGAAGAGAATCATCTCAGAAGCGAGCAAAAGAGTGATTCTACCAGATCAAGACTGAAGCATCTCAGTGTAAAGTATTTACAACACTTTACACTGATTACGAGGAAGACTTTTACTTTACACCTTTATCCGGTTAATAGATTTATCTATTAACAAAAGGTACAAAGTATAGGCTTGGAACCTAGTACTATAAGTCACATCAAGTGACTTATATACTCTTCCAAGTGCAGCATGTGTGAGTCCCTCGATAGCTACTGATCGCTCTCGAGATCGTCTATTGTTATGTCGTGAGTGTGGAATCCTCACGAGATAACTAGTTTGATTAGTTATCGTGTATATTGCTAATTATCTCAATATAATCAGCCTTAAATGATCTATCTTCGTTTTCTATAGCATAGAAAACGAACTTAGTCGCCTTTGGTGTGTGTTATATCAACTGGAATCCTCACTTTAGGGTTTCCAATCGTTTATATATGTTCACGATCGATATTGGGCTTGCTGGGCTTTGTTCTTACGAACTTAGCAGTCCAGCCCATAAAACGAAGATTATCTTCGTTAGTTCTTAACGAAGATTATCTTCGTTAGTACTAAATACCATCAACATCTATGCTTAGTTATTTTCCAAATACTTTATGTACAAGAAACCTAACATATATTATGTTTGTACTTGTATGATATACATAACAAACATCATATATAAACATATAAATAACACCAAAACATGTAATTAATCATTACTAAAACACGAAGTCCATAATCTATCAATTACATATAAATGAATAAGACATAATCAAATCTAAGTTGCTGTTGTCACATCAACATGCATCAACAAACTCCCTCTTGACAGCAGCATCTTCGATTTCTTCAGTCTTCAAAAAATCTTCATCATCCATCAAATAACAATCGTTTACTATTTGCATGGATATTTTCATGTAAGCAAACTTGGAGAATCTTACGATATTTATCTTCTTCATTCTTCCAAAATGGTAAAAATGAGCATTCAGTATCGTACAATTTTCTCTGATCATTTCTTGAGAAGTTCACCAACTGCATTGGATCATACATCCTTCTCAACAATATCTTCTTCTTTGAGTCTGCATACATTTTAGCTTCACCAGAATTTCGATCAATCTCCCAATTATCCAGTCTATCCAAGACATCTTGTGCCCATTTCTTGGCAGGGACTTTGATCATACATTTGATATCACGTTGAATATACTCAACACTTTTATCTGGCTTCACCACCTTCTTCTTTCGTTTTGGTTCAATATGAAACTTTGGTTTTTCAGAGTCTTTCATATTCGACCTCAACTTGAAATCTTCATGAAGATTCTTACCAATCACATCTGCAAGACCATAACTACTTGGATTGATAATCCTGTTATTTCCTAGTTCATGTAAGTCTTCTTCACACAAACTTCTGAAATGTCTCTCACGCCATGCTAGATATTGACAACCTTCTGGTCTTTTAAGAACAAACAGCTTCAGTTCTTCATCATAAAACCAACTCTAGATTATTGTCTTATATCTTGCAGCATCTTTATCTGAGATATGAGTCCAATACATGATGGGTTTCATAGTATCCCATGTGACTATATAATCATTTATTCTTTGACCAGGCACAAGTCTATCAATCTCATGTAGTGGATCATCTTCTCTGAGAGGTACATGATAATTATTTGGATTAAAAGGTCTTGTCAAATTGATTTCCCAGTAAAGGAATCAATGCATCATCAATCCTAGCATATACCACGAAGTTTAAAACTTTAGCGGAGCTACTAATTGAAGTTTGAAGCATTCTTTCCTTAACTTCTTTCCTCTTTATCTCCAACTCTTTTCTTTCTTCCACAGATGGGTCTTCAGGAGTTGAGTCCCAAATATCATCAAACCCATAAGGTTTCTTGAATATATTCATATCCGGTTCAGGAACAAGCTCACCCTCCTCAAGTTCATCCATCGAAAAGTAATTCTGTATCATCTGTATCATCTATTAAGATTACACAAAATGAACACCGGAATATAATGAATAATCATGATAATAATAATAAAGATGAAATATAATTGCATTGAAATAAGATAAATTACATTCACATGTCGTAAACTTATTACATGCAACCTAATATATACTTTATCAATCTTTATCAAAATCATAAGTTGAATCAGAATCAGAATCAGAATCAGATTCCAAGGCTGTTTGCCTTTGAATCTGTAATTCTTTTTCTCTTTCAGTTTCCGCTTCTTGCTGTTTATCTAATAAGTTATCAAATACAGAATGAAAAGCATTTTCTTCGGTATTATAGTCATGTCCAAATTTTGCCTTAACTTCACGCTTTAATCGTTCAGTTTCAGCTTCAACTTGATCATCACTTAAATAATCAACCGATTTCGAAGAATTACCTGAATCAAGTGCTTCAATAACTTCAGCTTCTCGAGGAGCACTTGAACCACCCGCACCAGAAGTACCAGTCTGGGTAGTATCTCTTTCTGTCTCCCTCTGAGTCTCAACCCCTTTTCCTTTGTCAGAAACTGGGCGAGAATCACTCCTATTACCAGCATCATCATCATCATTCTGACGTCTTGGCTGAACTGCTGATAATCTGCAGACTTCTTCAGGAACATCTCCCCCTTGATTCTTGACCCAGTTGATCAAAAAGGTTAAAGTACCTCGAACATTTGTAAGATCAGACTCTAACGTATCAACACGAGCCTGAAGAACATCTATACGCCTAACCAGGGAGTAATCTGAAGGAATAGGAGGAAAAGTAGGCAATCTGGGCAATATTAATCTGGCAGGAGGCAAAAGTGGACGTAATGGTACACTGCCAGCAACAGTAGAAACTGGTGCTGTTGAGACAGCAGGAATATCAGCAGCAGCTGCAGGTACTGAAGTATCCTCAGAAATTCTTGCACGCTTAGCTCTGCGATAAGTTAGAGGAGCATCCAGTGTCCTCTTCGATCCAACATTACTTGTACCTTCATGTAATGGACTTGATACCATATCTCTATGTTCCAATTGTTCTTGATAATCAGATACAACTTATTGTTCAGCACCAACATCCTCATCCAGATTAACTTCTTCTTGAACAGATTGATTCGTTTCAGAAAGAACCGGTGAAGAATGACATGCTTTACTCCGACGCTCTCGGCGTAAAGCACCAAGTACATCTTCTCGAGAAAAGTGATATGAATTATCACTTCCTGAAACAGCAGGTACATCATGAGCCATCTTAGTTCGATGCTCATTACCAGAATCAGCAGCGACACTATCGTATTCATCTGTGTCTGCTTCAACTACATCATCATCACCATCAATCTCACTATCAGAATCATCAGAATCACCATCCGAACTATCATCTGAACTCTCTGCATCCTCATGATCAGAATTGTCTTCATCATCCACTAACATATCATTCTCAAAACGAGATCGATAATTTGGATTAATTAAGTGACCAAACAAGGGTGGATTATTTAGACCAGCTACATTTCGAGTATTGGCATCTAAATCAGCAAATATACGTAGAGGCCAAGCATGTGGTACATAGCGTGGACCTTGATCAAAAACCAAGTTCGGACAAAAATGTCTAACTATCGCCATAACGAAACGAGGATATAATAGAAACCTATTCTTCGCCTTGGCATTGATTTGATCAACAAACGCATGATAGAAGTATGTAGAAAACGGATAAGGTCGATTATAAACCAAAGCAACCATCTGTGAAGAAATCTGAGCAGAAAGCTGATCAAATCCAGCCTTACGATTGCTCAGACTTACTAACAACACATAAGCAAGGTATCTCCAACGTCCTTGAAATCCACTCTTATCAAAAGGAAGCTTTATTTGACCAACAAAACCCATTCTTTGAAAACACCGACGAATAAGGTCAAAATCATAAGCTAATTCTACTGCTTCGTCTGATTCATCACCCAAGTGCAGAATTTCACGAAGTATCGCAGCATTAAAATCAAAAGTTATTCCTTCGACAGTTGCTCTAACAAAGCTACGACCATTAACCATGACCTGATGAGCAGTCCTCCAGAAGTCATCGATATACTGCCTCACCAATCTAGGTGAATCACAAAATGCAAAAGAAAGCCTAGAACGAGCAATAAAATCAAACATTTCATGATAGCGTTCACAATTATGTTGATCTGGATCCAGATTTAAGGCCAGATTGTGCTTCTTTAATAATTCTGGCAAGGAAAACCATAAAACGAATTAAGTGTATATATAGATAGATGGGTAAAAGATGGGTCAAACCGGGTCGGTTAGAAAGTCGGTCGAAAATAAGGTAGAACTAAGTTAACCTTCGTAAAAACAACTCGAACGAAGATAGCTTTGAAGCATACTAAATTCGTTTGTCACAAAAAAACTTCTAAATTCGTTAGTTGAAAGAAGAGTCTAAGTTCGTAGCCATTCTGAACGACTGTGTGTGCCAAAATCAAATATTTGATTCTCAAAACATTGATGAACACTTAATTTGCCCAAAATTAATTTACAAAAACATTTGTAACACTTAAAAGAAGCATAAACCATATCGATTTTACAAACAAATTAAGGATCCAATAGATTAAAATTCAAAACGAAATTAAACCCTAAAATCTAAATTATTTATAAAACCGATTGAGTTCATGTAAAAATAGGGCAAAAACAAGAATCAAGAATTGGGGATTTGTGAATGACGATGCTAGATAGTATACCTGAATCACTTATTTCAACAAAAATCGAAACAACAAGCAGAGAATCAAGTGAAATCAAATAATTTGATTGATGAAGAGATAGGGGTTTAAACAGCTTAAGTTCGTTATTCTTTAATAATTCTGGCAAGGAAAACCATAAAACGAATTAAGTGTATATATAGATAGATGGGTAAAAGATGGGTCAAACCGGGTCGGTTAGAAAGTCGGTCGAAAATAAGGTAGAACTAAGTTAACCTTCGTAAAAACAACTCGAACGAAGATAGCTTTGAAGCATACTAAATTCGTTTGTCACAAAAAAACTTCTAAATTCGTTAGTTGAAAGAAGAGTCTAAGTTCGTAAGTCCTGTTTGAGAACCTAAGTTCGTAGAGATGAACGAAGTCTAAGTTCGTAGCCATTCTGAACGACTGTGTGTGCCAAAATCAAATATTTGATTCTCAAAACATTGATGAACACTTAATTTGCCCAAAATTAATTTACAAAAACATTTGTAACACTTAAAAGAAGCATAAACCATATCGATTTTACAAACAAATTAAGGATCCAATAGATTAAAATTCAAAACGAAATTAAACCCTAAAATCTAAATTATTTATAAAACCGATTGAGTTCATGTAAAAATAGGGCAAAAACAAGAATCAAGAATTGGGGATTTGTGAATGACGATGCTAGATAGTATACCTGAATCACTTATTTCAACAAAAATCGAAACAACAAGCAGAGAATCAAGTGAAATCAAATAATTTGATTGATGAAGAGATAGGGGTTTAAACAGCTTAAGTTCGTTATTCTTTAATAATTCTGGCAAGGAAAACCATAAAACGAATTAAGTGTATATATAGATAGATGGGTAAAAGATGGGTCAAACCGGGTCGGTTAGAAAGTCGGTCGAAAATAAGGTAGAACTAAGTTAACCTTCGTAAAAACAACTCGAACGAAGATAGAGATTATCTTCGTTAAAACCAAATAGAACGAAATTAGATGTAACGAAAATAAGTTCAATTTTCTGAAGACAAATTCCAAACGAAGTTAATCATTATCTTCGTAAGAATAAGTTTGTACTTAGAAAATTTTTCAAGATTCGTCATCACGAAACTTTCCACGATGCGACCCCTTTGACCTAATCCTGTACATAGCAACAACTCGTTAAAAGAAACTTGTTCATGCCTTGTACCAAAAAGTACCACTATCTGAAAATCATCATCATAATGTAAGTATTTTACAAACATTATAATCTTGAATTAAAAACAGAACCCCAAGGTCTAAAATCAACCATTAACAAACCTGAAAATAATCAATGAATATATTAACAGCGATACCAACCACGACCATGATACGGAGAGTATGTCGCTAATCATTGAGATGCTTGACGACAAACCATCTTGAAACACTTAAGTCCCATATTAGATGCCGTCTACAAAACTAACAAACAATGAGTAGTCCAAAAATCCAATGAAGAACTTTATAAAGTTTCCGAAATCAAGTCATAAGTCAAGGTACGGGAATCAAAGGAAACACGTATCAACACTGATTATTTTCACTAAATACATGAAATGTAAAGTAAATAAATACTCTAAAGACAGATTCATGTATTCTTCCTTCACGTGCTCATATTTGCATCACAATATTGTCATTTCACACCAAAAATCTTGTCTCCACGATATCATCAGTATGAATAACACAATATTGCAACAAAGATCAGCACTCCAACTTTATCTTCTTAACCTGAACACTGCACACTTACCAAAAACTCATTAACGCAACAAGAGCAAAGGCACAATAATGCAGAAAATTCAAGTGAAAACACACAAAATTAGGATTAACAATTACGAAATACTCAAGATTCTAATAAAAGATCAAGGGAGGTCATTCCATTGTCAAACCCTAAAAGATCACCAAGTTATTAATTAGATTCATAACTTGTAAACACTGATTCTTGTGAGAATTCAAATAACATTGACTTGTCACATTAGATTTAAAAGATCATTTTCTAAACTTAAACAAATTAATGTCCATATCAGAAAATCTTCTTTTGAACTAAACACATAACCTCATCAAGAATTCAAATGAATGAATTCAGCAAAACATATACTCAACAGAATTTAAGTAGAATCTCTCGTGCAATAAGAACTTATGAAAATACTTATTTTGACTCAATAAAATAGAAAAATAAATTAGAATAAAAATTACAGAATAATAAACTAGTCTATACACAATAGTTATCTTAATTTATTCATTATTTACAAGTGACTAGGGTACTGCTGATCAGATCAGATTAGCATTTACATAAGTCTACCAGCGAGAAATAATTCTCTTATTATTAGTTATGAACAGTGATCCAAAAACGATTACCAATATGTTTGTCCTCTTAAACACTCAGTACTTCCAGTCTCCTTTTTGGTTTGTGGCACTTTCGTATTACTTGAGCCAAGGACAGTCACCATGTAACCTAGTAAGTTACTCATGCCACAATTTTAGTTTGCGAACTTATGTGGCCCATATTCAGATACACTCTCATAATCGAAACAAGCACTAAGATTAAGACATTTGGTGATTAAAGTGAGAAAGTCTTTAAGAATCAAGTCAGCGGTGACAGGTCGGTGATTCCTCATGCGGAAAGCGACATAACTTGACTCACGTACGGAAATATACTTAACATTGCATAATGCCAAGTACTTGCATATTTGTGACATTAATTTTACTTTAAAGCACTTATGAAAACCCGTGACTTTCTATGAGACCCGTGTAGCGAACTTTCTGACAACCTATCCCAAGTTGGAACCTTTAGGTAGGCTAGGTATACAAAGACACCCCAAGGACTTACTTGTTCGAATCTCAAAGGCCACATTAGCTTCATACTTTCAACAGATTTATTTGATATTTGAATTTGAATATTTATACATCCAAAAAGCAATACATACAAATAGATGTACCCGAGACCTTCTTTATAAAGACCAAATATACATAATTATAATGCAAGATCTTCATAAGATTTAAAGGACTTGCCTATTTTAAGAACAAGTATTCTCAGCCATATATCTGAATACGTTTCCCATAAGAACATTGTATACATTTAAGTTCAGATTATAAGGAAACCTTGGTACTTTGTGCCTATCGATACATCATATAATGGTATCACTGAACTGAGCATTTTAAAGTACAATTAAGTAGGCTTAAAAGCTAAAGTATCGTCACGTCTTATCATGTAGTGCAGTAACCTTACTTTATTTATTATATTTTTGGATTTTCTATTTTTCAGATGTTTTTGTATTTTTCTGACACTAGATATATACAGACTTATACTAAGACAACTCTTTTTTGTATTTTTGACTCTATCTATGTACGACTTAAACTACTAAAACACAAAAATAAAAATTTAAGTTCTTTGAGAGAAACTACTCGGCATTCTTCATACCATTGAGTTGATATAACAACTCATGACGAGGTCTATCAAAAGCTTTAGTATAAAGATCAGCAAGGTTATCATCAGTAACAACCTTTTCCAAATGAATAAGCTTTTTCTCAAAACAGTCACGCAAAAAGTGATGCTTTATATCTATGTGCTTGGTGACTTTAAAGTTTTTCGGATTCTTAGTAATATCTATGGCAGACTTATTATCAATACAAATAGGAGAGTCTGAGATATCTATACCATAGTCGCGCAATTGTTGCTGTATCCAAAGTACCTGAGAACAGCATTGACCAGCAGCTATGTACTCTGCTTCACAGGTAGACTGTGCAACAGATGTCTGCTTCTTGCACTGCCACGATATAATTCTCCCCCCTAAAAGCTGACATCCACCTGACGTTGATTTCCTATCTGAACTGCAGCCACCATAATCCGAATCAGTATAAGCTTTGAATTCAAAGAAACCATGCATGGGATACCAAAGCCCTAGACGAGGCTTGGCCTTCACATAACGAAGAATCCTTTTCGCAGCTTTCAAATGTGACTCTTTCGGATTAGCCTGATATCTAGCACATATACAAACAGCAAAGGTAATGTCTGGACGTGAAGCCGTCAGATACATCAAGGAACCAATGATATCCCGATATTGAGTTGCATCGACTTCTGGATCATTAGTCTTATCAGGACACAGCCCATGATTAGTCTGAATGGGAGTAATTGCATCTTTAGCATCGGACATTCGAAACCTGGTAAAAAGATCTTGAACATACTTGCTCTGATGAATAAAGAACCCATCCTTCAGTTGATCCACCTGTAATCCAAGGAAGAAAGTTAATTCCCCCATAGCACTCATTTCGAACTTAGCCTTCATGCTCTGCTCAAACTCCTTGCACATGTTCTTATCAGATGAACCAAAAATGATATCATCAACGTAAACCTGTACAAGCAAGTAGTCCTTCCCTTTCAACATATCATTAACCACCGTTCATCATAACATATCATATCGTAAACATATCATTAACCACCGTTCATCATAACATATCATATCGTAAACATATCATTAACCACCGTTCATCATAACATATCATATCGTAAACATATCATTAACCACCGTTCATCATAACATATCATATCGTAAACATATCATTAACCACCGTTCATCATAACATATCATATCGTAAACATATCATTAACCACCGTTCATCATAACATATCATATCGTAAACATATCATTAACCACCGTTCATCATAACATATCATATCGTAAACATATCATTAACCACCGTTCATCATAACATATCATATCGTAAACATATCATTAACCACCGTTCATCATAACATATCATATCGTAAACATATCATTAACCACCGTTCATCATAACATATCATATCGTAAACATATCATTAACCACCGTTCATCATAACATATCATATCGTAAACATATCATTAACCACCGTTCATCATAACATATCATATCGTAAACATATCATTAACCACCGTTCATCATAACATATCATATCGTAAACATATCATTAACCACCGTTCATCATAACATATCATATCGTAAACATATCATTAACCACCGTTCATCATAACATATCATATCGTAAACATATCATTAACCACCGTTCATCATAACATATCATATCGTAAACATATCATTAACCACCGTTCATCATAACATATCATATCGTAAACATATCATTAACCACCGTTCATCATAACATATCATATCGTAAACATATCATTAACCACCGTTCATCATAACATATCATATCGTAAACATATCATTAACCACCGTTCATCATAACATATCATATCGTAAACATATCATTAACCACCGTTCATCATAACATATCATATCGTAAACATATCATTAACCACCGTTCATCATAACATATCATATCGTAAACATATCATTAACCACCGTTCATCATAACATATCATATCGTAAACATATCATTAACCACCGTTCATCATAACATATCATATCGTAAACATATCATTAACCACCGTTCATCATAACATATCATATCGTAAACATATCATTAACCACCGTTCATCATAACATATCATATCGTAAACATATCATTAACCACCGTTCATCATAACATATCATATCGTAAACATATCATTAACCACCGTTCATCATAACATATCATATCGTAAACATATCATTAACCACCGTTCATCATAACATATCATATCGTAAACATATCATTAACCACCGTTCATCATAACATATCATATCGTAAACATATCATTAACCACCGTTCATCATAACATATCATATCGTAAACATATCATTAACCACCGTTCATCATAACATATCATATCGTAAACATATCATTAACCACCGTTCATCATAACATATCATATCGTAAACATATCATTAACCACCGTTCATCATAACATATCATATCGTAAACATATCATTAACCACCGTTCATCATAACATATCATATCGTAAACATATCATTAACCACCGTTCATCATAACATATCATATCGTAAACATATCATTAACCACCGTTCATCATAACATATCATATCGTAAACATATCATTAACCACCGTTCATCATAACATATCATATCGTAAACATATCATTAACCACCGTTCATCATAACATATCATATCGTAAACATATCATTAACCACCGTTCATCATAACATATCATATCGTAAACATATCATTAACCACCGTTCATCATAACATATCATATCGTAAACATATCATTAACCACCGTTCATCATAACATATCATATCGTAACATATCATATCGTAAACATATCATTAACCACCGTTCATCATAACATATCATATCGTAAACATATCATTAACCACCGTTCATCATAACATATCATATCGTAAACATATCATTAACCACCGTTCATCATAACATATCATATCGTAAACATATCATTAACCACCGTTCATCATAACATATCATATCGTAAACATATCATTAACCACCGTTCATCATAACATATCATATCGTAAACATATCATTAACCACCGTTCATCATAACATATCATATCGTAAACATATCATTAACCACCGTTCATCATAACATATCATATCGTAAACATATCATTAACCACCGTTCATCATAACATATCATATCGTAAACATATCATTAACCACCGTTCATCATAACATATCATATCGTAAACATATCATTAACCACCGTTCATCATAACATATCATATCGTAAACATATCATTAACCACCGTTCATCATAACATATCATATCGTAAACATATCATTAACCACCGTTCATCATAACATATCATATCGTAAACATATCATTAACCACCGTTCATCATAACATATCATATCGTAAACATATCATTAACCACCGTTCATCATAACATATCATATCGTAAACATATCATTAACCACCGTTCATCATAACATATCATATCGTAAACATATCATTAACCACCGTTCATCATAACATATCATATCGTAAACATATCATTAACCACCGTTCATCATAACATATCATATCGTAAACATATCATTAACCACCGTTCATCATAACATATCATATCGTAAACATATCATTAACCACCGTTCATCATAACATATCATATCGTAAACATATCATTAACCACCGTTCATCATAACATATCATATCGTAAACATATCATTAACCACCGTTCATCATAACATATCATATCGTAAACATATCATTAACCACCGTTCATCATAACATATCATATCGTAAACATATCATTAACCACCGTTCATCATAACATATCATATCGTAAACATATCATTAACCACCGTTCATCATAACATATCATATCGTAAACATATCATTAACCACCGTTCATCATAACATATCATATCGTAAACATATCATTAACCACCGTTCATCATAACATATCATATCGTAAACATATCATTAACCACCGTTCATCATAACATATCATATCGTAAACATATCATTAACCACCGTTCATCATAACATATCATATCGTAAACATATCATTAACCACCGTTCATCATAACATATCATATCGTAAACATATCATTAACCACCGTTCATCATAACATATCATATCGTAAACATATCATTAACCACCGTTCATCATAACATATCATATCGTAAACATATCATTAACCACCGTTCATCATAACATATCATATCGTAAACATATCATTAACCACCGTTCATCATAACATATCATATCGTAAACATATCATTAACCACCGTTCATCATAACATATCATATCGTAAACATATCATTAACCACCGTTCATCATAACATATCATATCGTAAACATATCATTAACCACCGTTCATCATAACATATCATATCGTAAACATATCATTAACCACCGTTCATCATAACATATCATATCGTAAACATATCATTAACCACCGTTCATCATAACATATCATATCGTAAACATATCATTAACCACCGTTCATCATAACATATCATATCGTAAACATATCATTAACCACCGTTCATCATAACATATCATATCGTAAACATATCATTAACCACCGTTCATCATAACATATCATATCGTAAACATATCATTAACCACCGTTCATCATAACATATCATATCGTAAACATATCATTAACCACCGTTCATCATAACATATCATATCGTAAACATATCATTAACCACCGTTCATCATAACATATCATATCGTAAACATATCATTAACCACCGTTCATCATAACATATCATATCGTAAACATATCATTAACCACCGTTCATCATAACATATCATATCGTAAACATATCATTAACCACCGTTCATCATAACATATCATATCGTAAACATATCATTAACCACCGTTCATCATAACATATCATATCGTAAACATATCATTAACCACCGTTCATCATAACATATCATATCGTAAACATATCATTAACCACCGTTCATCATAACATATCATATCGTAAACATATCATTAACCACCGTTCATCATAACATATCATATCGTAAACATATCATTAACCACCGTTCATCATAACATATCATATCGTAAACATATCATTAACCACCGTTCATCATAACATATCATATCGTAAACATATCATTAACCACCGTTCATCATAACATATCATATCGTAAACATATCATTAACCACCGTTCATCATAACATATCATATCGTAAACATATCATTAACCACCGTTCATCATAACATATCATATCGTAAACATATCATTAACCACCGTTCATCATAACATATCATATCGTAAACATATCATTAACCACCGTTCATCATAACATATCATATCGTAAACATATCATTAACCACCGTTCATCATAACATATCATATCGTAAACATATCATGGACTTAGAATTTGACCTAACGACGTTAGTCAACATATACGTTTAAGTTTTGGGATGTTACAATTACCTCCCCCTTAAGAGGATTCCGTCCCCGGAATCACTTCAACATCAAAAAGGTGGGGATAGGTCTCCCGCATTACGGACTCGGTCTCCCAAGTCATACTTTCGCCGTGATTGTGTTTCCACTTTATGAGAACTAGATCGATAGTCTTTCGTCGTAGCTTCTTTTGTTTCCTTCCCAATATAGCAACAGGTTCATCGACAATCTGCTTGTTGGGATTAATACTTACGTCCTCGAGTGGAATGACATCCGTTTCATTCGCATAGCACTTACGTAGGTAACACACATGAAATGTGTTGTGAATTCCATTAAGTTCTGGAGGTAAGTCCAGCTTAAATGCCTGTTCATTAACCTTCTTAATGATCTTAAAAGGTCCAATGAATCTGGGGCTTAACTTTCCACGTTTTCCAAACCGTAATACACCTTTCCAAGGCGACACCTTGAGTAAAACCATTTCGCCTTCTTTAAAATCGAACGGCCTCCTTTTCTTATCAGCATATGACTTTTGCCTTTCACGAGCAACACGTAAGGCTTTCTTTGCTACGTTAACTTTAGCGGCCGTGATTTGTACTACTTCGGGTCCAGCAAATTGCTTTTCCCCGGGCTCCAACCAACAACTAGGAGTCCGACACTTTCTACCATATAACATCTCATAAGGTGGCATTCCAATGCTCGCATGATAACTATTGTTATACGCAAACTCAATAAGAGGTAGGTGTTTATCCCACGAACCACCATACTCCATTACACAAGCTCTGAGCATATCTTCGAGCGTTTGAATAGTCCTTTCACTTTGCCCATCGGTTTGCGGATGGTAGGCTGTGCTCAGACGAACTCGAGTACCAACTTCCCGTTGAAAACTCTTCCAAAAGTTGGAAACGAATCGAGCATCACGATCTGACACAATCGATATCGGAACACCATGTTTAGAAACCACTTCATCAATATACAACGTAGCGAAGTTCTCCATAGGAGCAGTCTCACGAACTGGGAGAAAGTGAGCACTCTTCGTTAATCGATCGACAATAACCCATATCATATCGTGACCACGAGGCGTCCTCGGAAGTTTGGTCACAAAATCCATCGTAATGTGATCCCATTTCCACTCAGGGATCTCAAGTTGCTGAAACTTCCCATAAGGCTTTTGATGTTCAGCTTTCACCTTCGCACACGTCAAACATTTCTGCACATACATCATCACATCGTTCTTAATACTGGGCCACCAATAAATAGGCTTCAAATCTGCATGCATCTTTGTGGCACCAGGGTGTACAGAATACTTAGTTTTGTGAGCTTCATCCATTACTAACTCACGATTGCCTCCATAGAGAGGAACCCATATTCTACCTTTGTAGGTTCGAAGGCCACGACTATTTTCTTCCATTTGGAGTCTGTTCTTCTTCTTTTTCCCAATAGACTCCGCTTTCACATTAACATCCTTTAACGCTTCGATTTGAGCTAATCGAATAGGTTCCAGTAAATTCGACTCAATCTTTGTAATCATCGCACACAATCTACTTTTCGCATATCCTTTGCGGCTTAAGGCATCAGCAACCACATTAGCTTTGCCTGGGTGATATTTAATCTCACAATCATAATCCTTTAATAACTCCATCCACCGTCGTTGTCTAACATTCATGTCCTTCTGAGTAAACACGTACTGTAAGCTCTTATGATCCGTATAAAGGGTACACTTTGTACCATACAGATAATGTCGCCACAACTTCAGAGCAAAAACAACCGCAGCCAGCTCAAGGTCATGAGTAGGATAATTCCGCTCATGAGGCTTCAGCTGTCGAGAGGCGTAAGCGATAACTTTGTCTCGTTGCATTAGTACACACCCTAACCCCGTGATGGATGCGTCACTATAAACCACTAGATCATCTGTTCCTTCGGGTAAAGCTAAGACTGGAGCTTCACACAACTTCTTTTTCAACGTTGTGAAGGCTTTCTCTTGAGCATCGGTCCACACAAACTTCACACCTTTCTTCGTTAATTCAGTCATTGGCTTGGCAATGCGCGAGAAATCTTGAATAAAACGTCGATAATAGCCAGCCAAACCGAGAAAACTCTTGATTTCAGTAGGAGACTTAGGCTGCTCCCACTTCGACACTGCTTCTATCTTCGAAGGATCTACTTTTATACCATCAGAGGAGACGACATGGCCGAGGAAATGAACTTCCTTTAGCCAGAACTCGCACTTGGAGAATTTAGCATATAGCTTTTTCTCTCTGAGGACTTGAAGGACAGCTCTCAAATGCTCTCTATGTTCCTCTTCCGACTTTGAATACACAAGAATGTCGTCGATAAAAACAATAACGAAATGATCCAAAAATGGTCGACAGACACGGTTCATCAAATCCATAAACTTCGCTGGAGCATTTGTCAAACCGAATGGCATGACAAGGAACTCATAATGACCATAACGAGTTCGGAACGCTGTTTTGGCTACACTTTCTTCTTCAACCTTCAATTGATGATAGCCAGACCGTAAATCAATCTTTGAGAAATAAGAAGCACCTTGAAGTTGATCGAATAAATCATCAATACGAGGGAGTGGATATTTATTCTTCACCGTTCTTTTATTCAGCTCGCGATAATCGATACACATACGCATGGATCCGTCTTTCTTCTTTACGAAAAGGATAGGAGCACCCCATGGAGAGGAACTCGGACGAATGAAACCTTTATCTAAAAGTTCCTGAATTTGAGTCATTAACTCCTTCATCTCCGTCGGAGCTAGTCGATAGGGAGCTTTGGCTACAGGAGTAGCACCAGGAATGAGATCAATAGAAAATTCAACCTCACGATCAGGAGGAAGACCTGGAAGATCTTCAGGGAAAACATCAGGAAACTCGGAAACAACTTCGACATCAGAGACTGTAGGCTTCGCGATACGAGAATCAATTACATAAGCTAGAAAATGTGACTTAGTTTGCCGTATACAACGAAGCGCTTTCATCATTGAGATCACCTTAACATTTCCCGGCTTCTTGTCACCATAAACACAGACACCTTTACCGTCGGGAGTAGCGATACGGACTATCTTTTTCGAACATAGAACGACAGCATCATTCTTAGACATCCAGTCCATACCAAGTACAACATCGAAACTAGGAATGGTAGCGGGTAACAGGTTAGCAGTAAATGATTGACCCTCTATTTCTATCGGACAATCAGAATAACCTTCCCGAATAATAGACGTCGCACCATTAGCCACTTCTACTTCTATAGGGCATCGTAAAGAACTAGTAGTCATGTCTAACTTAGGAGCAAACAGAGTAGACACAAAAGATTTGTTCGCACCAGAATCAAATAACACATTAGCAGGTTTGGAATTAACAATAAGGGTAGCAGTAACTACCTGATCATCGTCTTTTGCCTCCTCAGCCGTCATCTGAAAAGCACGGGCTTTGGCTTTGGAAGCTTCTGCCTTCTTTCCCTCATCTTTCTTCATCTGCGGGCAGTCTGCGATACGGTGCTTGGTGTCTCCACATTTATAACATCTTGCCTTGTCAGTGCATTGATCAATGGTATGACCCTGAGTTCCACACCTATTGCACCTGCGGGTCTTTGTAGAACACTGACCAGGATGGATAGATTTGCAGCCAGGGCACCATTTTCCATCCTTGTCTGCCCTTCCCTTGTCAGAGGACGATGAAGAACCCTTAAATTTCTTACCAAAACGATTTGACCCACTAAACCTCCGTTTATTGCCAGACTTCTTCTCATCTTCTTTCTTTTCAACTTTCTTATCCGCAGCAAAATCATCATCAAGCTTTTTGGATTCCTTGATTGCTTCCGTTAGGGTCTTATGCTGCCTACAAATACCTCGATAACTTGGAGGTAAACCATCGACATAGCAGGCGACTTGATCTGCATCAGTTCTGAATAGATGACCCACAAATTTCATCTTTTCCATAAAGGAACGAGCATAATCATTAATTTTGCCAACTTCAGCTGTTAAAGCACGGAACTCTTTTTCCATTTTGCGCTGTTCATGAGTCCCGATATATTCCTCAATGAATTTCTGCTTAAAGTCAGCCCACGTAATAGCAGTTACCATAGCCGGAGTCATTGAAATAGTAATGCTCTTCCACCAGTCTCGAGCACCTTCTTTCAACATTCTCTACTCGCACACAACACCTTTTTATCCTCTGGACAGTCACAAGCTTCAAAGACCATCTCAGTATCATCAAGCCATTCCATACAGCCTACTGCGTTAAGTGTTCCATTGAATTTCTGAGCTCCACACTTCTGGAAACTTTCGAACTTAAATCGAGGAGCTTGAACTACATTAGGAGGAGCCACATCAACATTAACAGGGGGAACGACAACATTATCCACTGGTGGCTCAATGTGGTGAGAGGGCACTGAGTAGTTGCCATCAGTTCCTTCAGCATTCTCAGCAAGAGCGTTGTTCAGTTGCTCTTGAGTCTGTGCTAACTGGGCTTGGAGAGTCAGCACAAGATTGTACAGTTCAGCTGCATTAGGGATTTCTCATCTCATCTCATCTCATCTCATCTCATCTCATCTCATCTCATCTCATCTCATCTCATCTCATCTCATCTCATCTCATCTCATCTCATCTCATCTCATCTCATCTCATCTCATCTCATCTCATCTCATCTCATCTCATCTCATCTCATCTCATCTCATCTCATCTCATCTCATCTCATCTCATCTCATCTCATCTCATCTCATCTCATCTCATCTCATCTCATCTCATCTCATCTCATCTCATCTCATCTCATCTCATCTCATCTCATCTCATCTCATCTCATCTCATCTCATCTCATCTCATCTCATCTCATCTCATCTCATCTCATCTCATCTCATCTCATCTCATCTCATCTCATCTCATCTCATCTCATCTCATCTCATCTCATCTCATCTCATCTCATCTCATCTCATCTCATCTCATCTCATCTCATCTCATCTCATCTCATCTCATCTCATCTCATCTCATCTCATCTCATCTCATCTCATCTCATCTCATCTCATCTCATCTCATCTCATCTCATCTCATCTCATCTCATCTCATCTCATCTCATCTCATCTCATCTCATCTCATCTCATCTCATCTCATCTCATCTCATCTCATCTCATCTCATCTCATCTCATCTCATCTCATCTCATCTCATCTCATCTCATCTCATCTCATCTCATCTCATCTCATCTCATCTCATCTCATCTCATCTCATCTCATCTCATCTCATCTCATCTCATCTCATCTCATCTCATCTCATCTCATCTCATCTCATCTCATCTCATCTCATCTCATCTCATCTCATCTCATCTCATCTCATCTCATCTCATCTCATCTCATCTCATCTCATCTCATCTCATCTCATCTCATCTCATCTCATCTCATCTCATCTCATCTCATCTCATCTCATCTCATCTCATCTCATCTCATCTCATCTCATCTCATCTCATCTCATCTCATCTCATCTCATCTCATCTCATCTCATCTCATCTCATCTCATCTCATCTCATCTCATCTCATCTCATCTCATCTCATCTCATCTCATCTCATCTCATCTCATCTCATCTCATCTCATCTCATCTCATCTCATCTCATCTCATCTCATCTCATCTCATCTCATCTCATCTCATCTCATCTCATCTCATCTCATCTCATCTCATCTCATCTCATCTCATCTCATCTCATCTCATCTCATCTCATCTCATCTCATCTCATCTCATCTCATCTCATCTCATCTCATCTCATCTCATCTCATCTCATCTCATCTCATCTCATCTCATCTCATCTCATCTCATCTCATCTCATCTCATCTCATCTCATCTCATCTCATCTCATCTCATCTCATCTCATCTCATCTCATCTCATCTCATCTCATCTCATCTCATCTCATCTCATCTCATCTCATCTCATCTCATCTCATCTCATCTCATCTCATCTCATCTCATCTCATCTCATCTCATCTCATCTCATCTCATCTCATCTCATCTCATCTCATCTCATCTCATCTCATCTCATCTCATCTCATCTCATCTCATCTCATCTCATCTCATCTCATCTCATCTCATCTCATCTCATCTCATCTCATCTCATCTCATCTCATCTCATCTCATCTCATCTCATCTCATCTCATCTCATCTCATCTCATCTCATCTCATCTCATCTCATCTCATCTCATCTCATCTCATCTCATCTCATCTCATCTCATCTCATCTCATCTCATCTCATCTCATCTCATCTCATCTCATCTCATCTCATCTCATCTCATCTCATCTCATCTCATCTCATCTCATCTCATCTCATCTCATCTCATCTCATCTCATCTCATCTCATCTCATCTCATCTCATCTCATCTCATCTCATCTCATCTCATCTCATCTCATCTCATCTCATCTCATCTCATCTCATCTCATCTCATCTCATCTCATCTCATCTCATCTCATCTCATCTCATCTCATCTCATCTCATCTCATCTCATCTCATCTCATCTCATCTCATCTCATCTCATCTCATCTCATCTCATCTCATCTCATCTCATCTCATCTCATCTCATCTCATCTCATCTCATCTCATCTCATCTCATCTCATCTCATCTCATCTCATCTCATCTCATCTCATCTCATCTCATCTCATCTCATCTCATCTCATCTCATCTCATCTCATCTCATCTCATCTCATCTCATCTCATCTCATCTCATCTCATCTCATCTCATCTCATCTCATCTCATCTCATCTCATCTCATCTCATCTCATCTCATCTCATCTCATCTCATCTCATCTCATCTCATCTCATCTCATCTCATCTCATCTCATCTCATCTCATCTCATCTCATCTCATCTCATCTCATCTCATCTCATCTCATCTCATCTCATCTCATCTCATCTCATCTCATCTCATCTCATCTCATCTCATCTCATCTCATCTCATCTCATCTCATCTCATCTCATCTCATCTCATCTCATCTCATCTCATCTCATCTCATCTCATCTCATCTCATCTCATTACATCTCATATCATTAACCACCGTTCATCATAACATATCATATCGTAAACATATCATTAACCACCGTTCATCATAACATATCATATCGTAAACATATCATTAACCACCGTTCATCATAACATATCATATCGTAAACATATCATTAACCACCGTTCATCATAACATATCATATCGTAAACATATCATTAACCACCGTTCATCATAACATATCATATCGTAAACATATCATTAACCACCGTTCATCATAACATATCATATCGTAAACATATCATTAACCACCGTTCATCATAACATATCATATCGTAAACATATCATTAACCACCGTTCATCATAACATATCATATCGTAAACATATCATTAACCACCGTTCATCATAACATATCATATCGTAAACATATCATTAACCACCGTTCATCATAACATATCATATCGTAAACATATCATTAACCACCGTTCATCATAACATATCATATCGTAAACATATCATTAACCACCGTTCATCATAACATATCATATCGTAAACATATCATTAACCACCGTTCATCATAACATATCATATCGTAAACATATCATTAACCACCGTTCATCATAACATATCATATCGTAAACATATCATTAACCACCGTTCATCATAACATATCATATCGTAAACATATCATTAACCACCGTTCATCATAACATATCATATCGTAAACATATCATTAACCACCGTTCATCATAACATATCATATCGTAAACATATCATTAACCACCGTTCATCATAACATATCATATCGTAAACATATCATTAACCACCGTTCATCATAACATATCATATCGTAAACATATCATTAACCACCGTTCATCATAACATATCATATCGTAAACATATCATTAACCACCGTTCATCATAACATATCATATCGTAAACATATCATTAACCACCGTTCATCATAACATATCATATCGTAAACATATCATTAACCACCGTTCATCATAACATATCATATCGTAAACATATCATTAACCACCGTTCATCATAACATATCATATCGTAAACATATCATTAACCACCGTTCATCATAACATATCATATCGTAAACATATCATTAACCACCGTTCATCATAACATATCATATCGTAAACATATCATTAACCACCGTTCATCATAACATATCATATCGTAAACATATCATTAACCACCGTTCATCATAACATATCATATCGTAAACATATCATTAACCACCGTTCATCATAACATATCATATCGTAAACATATCATTAACCACCGTTCATCATAACATATCATATCGTAAACATATCATTAACCACCGTTCATCATAACATATCATATCGTAAACATATCATTAACCACCGTTCATCATAACATATCATATCGTAAACATATCATTAACCACCGTTCATCATAACATATCATATCGTAAACATATCATTAACCACCGTTCATCATAACATATCATATCGTAAACATATCATTAACCACCGTTCATCATAACATATCATATCGTAAACATATCATTAACCACCGTTCATCATAACATATCATATCGTAAACATATCATTAACCACCGTTCATCATAACATATCATATCGTAAACATATCATTAACCACCGTTCATCATAACATATCATATCGTAAACATATCATTAACCACCGTTCATCATAACATATCATATCGTAAACATATCATTAACCACCGTTCATCATAACATATCATATCGTAAACATATCATTAACCACCGTTCATCATAACATATCATATCGTAAACATATCATTAACCACCGTTCATCATAACATATCATATCGTAAACATATCATTAACCACCGTTCATCATAACATATCATATCGTAAACATATCATTAACCACCGTTCATCATAACATATCATATCGTAAACATATCATTAACCACCGTTCATCATAACATATCATATCGTAAACATATCATTAACCACCGTTCATCATAACATATCATATCGTAAACATATCATTAACCACCGTTCATCATAACATATCATATCGTAAACATATCATTAACCACCGTTCATCATAACATATCATATCGTAAACATATCATTAACCACCGTTCATCATAACATATCATATCGTAAACATATCATTAACCACCGTTCATCATAACATATCATATCGTAAACATATCATTAACCACCGTTCATCATAACATATCATATCGTAAACATATCATTAACCACCGTTCATCATAACATATCATATCGTAAACATATCATTAACCACCGTTCATCATAACATATCATATCGTAAACATATCATTAACCACCGTTCATCATAACATATCATATCGTAAACATATCATTAACCACCGTTCATCATAACATATCATATCGTAAACATATCATTAACCACCGTTCATCATAACATATCATATCGTAAACATATCATTAACCACCGTTCATCATAACATATCATATCGTAAACATATCATTAACCACCGTTCATCATAACATATCATATCGTAAACATATCATTAACCACCGTTCATCATAACATATCATATCGTAAACATATCATTAACCACCGTTCATCATAACATATCATATCGTAAACATATCATTAACCACCGTTCATCATAACATATCATATCGTAAACATATCATTAACCACCGTTCATCATAACATATCATATCGTAAACATATCATTAACCACCGTTCATCATAACATATCATATCGTAAACATATCATTAACCACCGTTCATCATAACATATCATATCGTAAACATATCATTAACCACCGTTCATCATAACATATCATATCGTAAACATATCATTAACCACCGTTCATCATAACATATCATATCGTAAACATATCATTAACCACCGTTCATCATAACATATCATATCGTAAACATATCATTAACCACCGTTCATCATAACATATCATATCGTAAACATATCATTAACCACCGTTCATCATAACATATCATATCGTAAACATATCATTAACCACCGTTCATCATAACATATCATATCGTAAACATATCATTAACCACCGTTCATCATAACATATCATATCGTAAACATATCATTAACCACCGTTCATCATAACATATCATATCGTAAACATATCATTAACCACCGTTCATCATAACATATCATATCGTAAACATATCATTAACCACCGTTCATCATAACATATCATATCGTAAACATATCATTAACCACCGTTCATCATAACATATCATATCGTAAACATATCATTAACCACCGTTCATCATAACATATCATATCGTAAACATATCATTAACCACCGTTCATCATAACATATCATATCGTAAACATATCATTAACCACCGTTCATCATAACATATCATATCGTAAACATATCATTAACCACCGTTCATCATAACATATCATATCGTAAACATATCATTAACCACCGTTCATCATAACATATCATATCGTAAACATATCATTAACCACCGTTCATCATAACATATCATATCGTAAACATATCATTAACCACCGTTCATCATAACATATCATATCGTAAACATATCATTAACCACCGTTCATCATAACATATCATATCGTAAACATATCATTAACCACCGTTCATCATAACATATCATATCGTAAACATATCATTAACCACCGTTCATCATAACATATCATATCGTAAACATATCATTAACCACCGTTCATCATAACATATCATATCGTAAACATATCATTAACCACCGTTCATCATAACATATCATATCGTAAACATATCATTAACCACCGTTCATCATAACATATCATATCGTAAACATATCATTAACCACCGTTCATCATAACATATCATATCGTAAACATATCATTAACCACCGTTCATCATAACATATCATATCGTAAACATATCATTAACCACCGTTCATCATAACATATCATATCGTAAACATATCATTAACCACCGTTCATCATAACATATCATATCGTAAACATATCATTAACCACCGTTCATCATAACATATCATATCGTAAACATATCATTAACCACCGTTCATCATAACATATCATATCGTAAACATATCATTAAACACCATTACAACATCAATTAACCAAAACATCTTTTAAACTCTAATTAATTGCAAAACCCTTTTTAAACCAGTTTTGAATCAATATTAAAACATCTTTTGATCTAAAAATACAATTAACAACCCATTGATTACCTGATTGCTTTGATAGCCAATTGAAAGTAACCCAAAATACTCAATCAATTCAACCAAAACTTGATCAATTGCTTTCGAATTTAGTTAAGGAATTGAAGCGGCTGTACAGGTGTGGTTAATTAGGTTAATTACTCCAAAATGATCCTAGATTAGGTTAATCTTAACTTAATCCCGTTTTTAACTTTATACCTTTGGCAAAACTAGTCCCTGGACTTCATATCGACTTTATTTCACATTCAAACACCTATTGGGGATACATACAACACACTAAAGCACTTTCGCACACTACATAGGCCTTTTACACATCATTTAATCCACTTTATTGTCACTCATTAAAGATAATTAAATCTTACATATAGGGCACATAAACATATAAACACGTATTTCCACGTAAACATATCATGGACTTAGAATTTGACCTAACGACGTTAGTCAACATATACGTTTAAGTTTTGGGATGTTACACTTGACTCTCCAGATTTAGAAGTAGGCTTAATGAATGGTGAAGAAACAGGAGAAGAGACAGGAACCGGACCGCCTTCAAGTGGATCATGAAGAGTAACTACATCTTCCACTATCGGAACACCTGTAAAAGAAACAGGACCACGAAAAGAGGTGAAAACACCATCATAATCGAAGTCATTAGCAGGACCAATGTGTACAGCAGGTTTATGACTGACAATTACCACATTTGTACCAAAATTTACTTTGCCAGTTTTCTGATTGTACACACGCCGAATTGGTGTACTAGGTACATAACCTAAAAAGAATCCCTCCTCTGATTTAGGATCAAATTTACCCTGAGGAAGTACCGTAAGAAAAGTACAAGGAACACCAAATGGCTCAATATTTTGCAAATTGGGCTTTTTGTTGTGCAAAAGTTCATAACAAGTTTTCTTGAACCGTTTAACTGTTAAAACCCGATTTAAAATGTGACAAGCTGTATTCACTGCCTCCCCCCAGAAAGTAACAGGAAGCCCTGAATCAGCAAGCATTGTCCTAGCTGTTTCTATCAAAGTCCTGTTTTTCCTCTCAGCTACTCCATTCTGCTGTGGCTCATACGGTGCACTAAATTGATGTTGAATACCCTTGGTCAAGCAAAAAACCGTAAGAGTATTGTTCTTGAACTCAGTGCCATTGTCACTCCTGATTCTCTTAACTTTAACTTCATGGACATTCTCAACTTGTCTAACAAAATCCATAAACCGGTATGCGGTCTCGTCCTTTGTCTTCAAGAAAAATACCCATGAGTACCTTGAGTAATCATCAGTGATCACTAAACAGTAGAACATCCCTCCAATGCATCTTACGTTCACAGGACCAAAGAGATCCATATGAAGTAGTTCGAATGGTTTGGATATAGTGTTGTGCACCTTTGATTTATGAGGATTCTTGTGTTGCTTTCCTTTTAAACATGGTACACATTTATCTTCCATCCCAAACTTCTTAACTGGAACACCATCAACTAATCCAAGACTAACAAGTTCATTCATCTTCCGAAAGTTAATATGTCCCATTCTTCGATGCCAGAGGAGTGATTCAGACTCATTTGCTTTGCTCAACAAACAGAGGGGCTCCGTTAGATTATCAACACCTAAAACTAAGCCATAGATGTCTCTCTTCCTAGGAGCTCTGAGCATAATCCATTCTTCTGGAATAACGAAACCCGGCTTCAAGATGAATGCCTCCTTTTCTGTGAAATGAACATTGTTGCCCTTGTCACAGATCTGTGAGACACTCATTAGATTATGAGTAAGTTGTTCCACATAGTTTACTCTTTCTAGAGTAAGTTGTCCATTAACGACATCTCCCTGACCGGTGATGTTGCCGCCCTTGGATCCAGCAAAACAAACATACGACCCATTTATACCAGTAAAATTGGACAAGAGTTTCCTGTCCCCTGTCATGTGCCTGGAGCATCTACTGTCAAGGTACCATAAATGGATTGGTTTCCTAGGAACTCCCTGCACATAAAATGAGAGAAATTAGTTTTCATTGGGGACCCAAACCTTCTGAGGTTTGGGTCGTCCCTTCTCATCCCTTAGAATCAGTTCAGTCCAATACCCATTGCTAGAAGTCGTGGGTAGAACATGATTCTCATCTCGTCTTCTCACAGGAGAAGACTTCTGACCTCTCGTTGGAGAAGATCTAGGAGAATGAGGGCCGTAAGAAGATCGAACACTCGAATGAATTTGGTCATAAAATGAATTTTGACTTTTAGGAACAGAACGATCAGGTCGTGGAGATGTTTGAAAACGATTTGAAATCCTATGAACATTTTCTGAGAAACCTTTCAGTGGAGATTCACGTCGTTGAGGTATAGTAAACGGTTTTGGAGAAGATTGAACTTTAACCTCATAAACCTGTTTATTATTACCCAACCCCCTTTTTCCTTCTGAAGTGGAAGCCTTTGAAGGAGAACCTGATCTTCGAGGTCTATTAGGACATACACTATAAACATGACCCTTTTCATGACAAGCAAAGCAAGAGAGGACCTTGAACTTTTTGTTTGTATTTACCTTTTTATCGGTACCTACAGATTCATTATTAGCACTGGTGTCCACTGACTTACTTGTTTTTCTTTGATTTTCCTTTTCAGGGTCTTGTTTAGTTGGTGAAATCCTAGACTTCCTAGCACCATCTTTCTCATGTCTATCTTTACTTGAAGATTTCTTAAGTGCGGGCATTAAGATGTGCTTTAAAACCTTAGTTGCTTCTTCATTAACGGCTAAGTTATCTTCAGATTTTCTAATCCTAGACTGCTTAGGTAATGGAGTGAGACGTTGCTGACTTAATTTCTTCATATCCTCAATAGCAACATCCCAGACTTTATCAATCCTCTTAGGGTCAATAGATTCTAATGGAATTCTAACTCAGTATAGACCCTATTACTCTTATGAAGTGTAAAGTGTACAATACTATCTTTCTGACCATAAGGAGTAGACTGATTTAAAGCAACACCTTTCAATTTCTCTTCCTTGTTAGGTTGAGAAGAACCTCCTTTAGACTCTTTTGTTCCCTCAGGCAACTTTGCCTCGGAAATTGAGTCTTTTGGTTTACCATCTACAACACTAGGTTGAAGTAGGATTTCAGGAATATTAGGTTCAACAGGAGTATAGTTATTATTGAAAGGAGGAGGCACATCTTTATAAGAAATCTTAGCAGTTTCAAAACTCTTAGAAGAAGAATTCTCAAACTTTTTCATATGCATCAAAAGCTCAGAATGTCTAGCAGAATCAGATTTAGCCTTAAATTCCAAGATTTCTATCCTAGCATCAGCAAGTTCCTTTTCTACGGTAGCACACTTTCTAGCTAACAAGGAATAAGCTTCACTACTTACTCTTTCTATAGCCACAGAATGATTGACTTTATCTTTCATTGCTCTAATGTCAGATTCTAAGGATCTAATCTTTTCCTTGAAAAATTTTTCCTTATCATTTACAGTTAGACCCTTTTTAATTAATTTATCTCTTTCATCATGAGCAGTATTGACAACAGATTCTAATTTCTTAATTTGTTCATTCTTTTGTTCAAGTTCATCAAACATGCGATTAACAATTTTGCAAACATGAACAATAGTATGTAAAGAATAAGATACCTGTTGGTCTGCCTCTTTGCAATCTGCCATGTAAGCAACAAAGTCATCCACAGTCATGCCAGCCGGAATCACAAAATCTTGCATCTGCTCCTCAATAGTCTTTTCACTCTTTTCTGTGGCAGAATCATCTTTAACCTCAGCTGCTTTCACCTCTTCAGTAGCTTTCACTTCTTCAGTAGCTTTCACTTCATCAAGGTTCTTGACTTCTTCTAACTCATTGTCAGATTCGGAATCAGTATCATATACACCAACAGCAACAGATTCCACATTCGAACTATTAGTATTTTCATACAATTGCTCTTCACTGTGGTAGACTGTGGTGTCCATGAAATCATCTGGAGAATCAACTATTTGAGCCATATCATTAAGAATTTCGGCCAAATAAGCGTTATTGTTCTCATTATGTGGAAGATTCCAAACATAAGAACCATCTGGTTGAACAGCTACTATAGCCTTGTCATTTCCAGTGACATTTGCAATAGGATCATCAGTTAACAAAAGAGCTCTAGTAGGATTTTGATTGAACGGACGATTACCACCTCTATCTTGACGTGCAGGAGTAACATTTGCCTCTTTCTTAGGCCGTTGACATTCTCTGGCAAAATGTCCAAAACCTTCGCAGTTATAGCATTTCACCTTTGACTTGTCAAATCCTTGAGTACCTCCTGTAAGCTGTCTTCCTGTTCTATTCATAAACTTTTGTACTCTCCTAGTGATCATTGCCAATTGCCATTTCAGATCCATTTCTTCAACATCATCTGGATCTATCTGATCGTAATCTTCATCAATAAGTGCTGGATCTGTGATTCTTCCTGCAACAAAAGCTTCATGTGCAACACACATTGCAGCAAATACATTCATTCTACCCTCAGCTGATTTCATATTCATAGGCATGGATTTGTAACCCGCAGAAGAAGATGAAATGTTTCCGAATTTCATATTTCCAGTCTTTGCACCGTCATTAGCCCTTTTACCCTTGTTACCAGCATCAGTAGCCATGAATCCAAAAGAATCATCTCCATCCATTTGTGCACCACAATTGTCTGTCTCACCAGTATTACCAACTCCCGAAAAGAAAGCATTAACGTCAGCTGTTGGATTTTTCATAGTGGCATGATAGAGAGATGGATCCTGTGTGAAGTTGTCTTGAAGATCTTTTGCCTTATCCTTCATTTCTCTGTTTCTTAGAGTGGATATAACTCCATCTATTCGAAGAGATGCGTAATCAGCTCTTTCTTGCAATCCATGACGAAACTCTTTGTATGCTTTCGGCAAACCATCCAGGAATTTATCCACTATCTCAGTAGGAGTGTATCTAAGGTCAAAATATGCTAATTCAGCAAGAAGATGTTGATATCTCAGAATAAGATCCTCAACTTGTTCATTCTTTGTGGCATTGAAGCAATCAAATTGTTTCTTAAGCATTTTAATTCTATTTTGCTTCAATAATGGATCACCTTCACAATGAGCTTCTAGCATCGAACAATTGCTTTGAAGTCTTGTATTCTTGTTTAGGAAACAAGTGCACCAACTCTTGAGGAATGCACATACGAAGTGTGGAAAGAGTCTTTACTTCAATGGCGTAGTTATCCTTTTCTTCGCCCGTTAATTCTCCCACCTTGTATGTAGAAGTAACTCCATTCACAGTAAGAGTGGGCCATTCATAACCTTCAGTGATCATGAGCCACATATTCAAGTCTTCTCGTTGAATGAAATCTTCAAATCGACCTCTCCACGCCTAAAAGTCAGCTAATGAGACTAACTTTGGTGGAGAATTAGTACGCCCTACCAGATGATCATGATAAACTAGAGAATTGAGATATTGGGCAACAGCATTGTTGGTTGAGGATGAAGAAGCCATAAGAGAAAAATACTGTTCAAACGAAGATAAGAATCCAACGAAATTAGGTTAAATTCGTAGAACAGTGTTAGTACGAAGATAGCTTAATTTTGGGGACAAAAGTTTTGAACGAATATAGCTAAGTTCGTAGGCTAAGGTTCAGAACGAAGATAGATTAAGTTCGTAGGTTAAATTCGTTTGATGAAGATTCAAAACGAAAATGAAGATAAATTCGCTTTCTATCTTCGTTGGATGAATTTAGAACGAAATTAAGTTAAATTCGTTTTCTGACTTCGTTTTGCTAAGTTCGTAAGGCAAACGAACTTAACGACAGAAAGTGTTTTGGGAGGTTTTGGGAGAATAACAACCAAACAAACGATCTCAACCCTTCGATAAGATATCGAATGGCTCTCATACCACTTGTGAGTCCCTCGATAGCTACTGATCGCTCTCGAGATCGTCTATTGTTATGTCGCGAGTGCGGAATCCTCACGAGATAACTAGTTTGATTAGTTATCGTGTATATTGCTAATTATCTCAATATAATCAGCCTTAAATGATCTATCTTCGTTTTCTATAGCATAGAAAACGAACTTAGTCGCCTTTGGTGTGTGTTATATCAACTGGAATCCTCACTTTAGGGTTTCCAATCGTTTATATATGTTCACGATCGATATTGGGCTTGCTGGGCTTTGTTCTTACGAACTTAGCAGTCCAGCCCATAAAACGAAGATTATCTTCGTTAGTTCCTAACGAAGATTATCTTCGTTAGTACTAAATACCATCAACATCTATGCTTAGTTATTTTCCAAATACTTTATGTACAAGAAACCTAACATATATTATGTTTGTACTTGTATGATATACATAACAAACATCATATATAAACATATAAATAACACCAAAACATGTAATTAATCATTACTAAAACACGAAGTCCATAATCTATCAATTACATATAAATGAATAAGACATAATCAAATCTAAGTTGCTGTTGTCACATCAACATGCATCAACAGCATGTAAGGATTTATGGTTTAATTCCTTAAATGCTCACAACCACTTTGTACGATCTTGTCCATGTCATCATGGACTTGGTCTATAAATACAAAGTCTTCTTACAACTTGCAAAAGGCTTGAAACTTTAGCATTGCAACTTGTGAGATATACTCTAAGTAAACTTACAAGTATTTCCAAGTTAATTAGATCACTTGTATTTCAGGATTGTTTAGATACTTACACTTGGGTGTTTATCTTTGTTCCGCAACAATCCTTGTATTTGTTTATACATCAATAAATCAAATACATTGAAAAGAAAACAACGTGTCTCAATGCTACATACTTGATTATATTTATATATATCCTTATATAGTTTCTGCCACTTGTTCTTACATTTTATATCTAGTCAATTGTTTCTTGTTATTCATATCTGGATCGTAAACTGAACTTGTCCATCAAGATCAGTTGTACTTGCCAGTCGGGTTTGTTATTCATCTATATTTGGGACTCACAATTGGTATCAGAGCAGCAAGGTTGAATTTTATCAATTCATTAACCTTTGATCTGCATAGATGGCTGACTTTGAACAAGAACGACCTGACCCTAATAATGCTACCCCACCCCCTCTCATCAACAACAATATACCATCACACAATGTTCACGTATACTTTCCAAATAATCCTGTTCCCAAGTTTGATGGGAACAGTGAAAACTTTCAAACATGGAAAGCGTGCATGCTTAAGTATATTGCTGGTGTTGAGAGACATTTACCAGATATCTTAAAAGAAGGACCCTTTGTCCCTATGAATGCCTCCACTATTGTCAGAAATGCCGATGGGACTCCTAGGCAGTCACCTAAGGAGAAGGATCATTGGTCTGAGGAAGATCATAGACTTGTAGACCTGGACACCAAGTTACAAAATATGATTTTATACGCAGTTCCAGAAACCCTAATGCCCACTCTTGTTTTACTTGAAAATTCCAAATTAATGTGGGAGGAACTGATGACACAGTTTGAAGGCACGAATGAGACAATTGTCACAAGAAAAGTTGCTTTAAACAAAAGATATGAGTCTTTCTTTGCTATCCCTGGGGAGTCTTTAACTCAAACCTACATCAGATTTACAAATCTGGTAAACCAACTGAAAGCCCTGGGTGTAACCAAAGACAAAGAAATTTTGTTGGAAAAATTTTGTGACATTTTACCTTCTAAATGGGAAAATTTAATCTTGGTCTTGAGACAAGGCAAAACCTTGCACAGTCATACTCTTGCTTCCCTTATGGAGCCTTCAGATATACTGAAGAGAACAAAGCTGAAGAGCCTTGGCTGAGCAGGATGCCAAGAATCATGTTTCTACCAGTTCTGGTACGGTTCAGTATTCTGAACCACATAGTACTGCTCTACTATCTTCTGAGAGTGATGTTTTTGACTCGATGAAGAAGATGGTGTCTGAAATGTTAAAAACTGGTGTCTCTGCTAATGTCACTCATGATTGTGATGAGAATGACAATGATGATCTGGTTGCCATGCTGGCTAAAACGTTCAATCGTTTTAAGGCCAAATCAAATCGATCTGGCAAACCCTTTGCTTCCAGTGCTTCTATTGACAAGTCCAATCTTGAATGCTTTAAATGCGGCAAGAAAGGACATTTCATGAAGGAATGCAGATCTAGTCAACCATCATCATCACAATCTGCTCCTAACCATTCTATTTTTCAGAAGTCTGATGACAGCTATAAGGCCAAATACAAGAAGTTAAAGGCACATATGGCTCTTCTGGCACAAGACAACTCAAGCAACAGTTGTATGATTGCCAAAACTGAAAATGGGAAGATTCTGATGAATCATCTGATGATGAAGAAGAAGTTAGGGACATGTGTTTCATGGCACAAGAAGATCAAGGTCATTTGGTCAAATCCGATGTTGAATCTGGTCGCTGGGTGGATATAGTGATGAAAAAGGTCAGTAATTTTGGCTATGAAGAAAATGAGGAACACAAACTGGACCTTTTGGTTCTTTTAGAGGCTGACATCTCCTTTGTTGAGACAGTGCGTTCAGAAAGCCTAAAAATGTTTGAAAACAATGCCTCTGAACTGAACGCTAGTCATGCCAGATTGAAAGAACTGAAAGATGTTCATTTGGCTCTAAAAGTTATCAGTCTATGGTTGCCACTTTAGAGTTGGAAAAAGAAGAGTTAAAAACCATCCTTCAAAAAGAACAGAAAATAATTAAGTCTTGGATGAGTGCACCAAAACCAGATGCTGCAATTAAAAATACTTTTGCAAATCAAAAATCAGCATATGAATCTGGTGATCTTCACATGGCATCTATAATCACTGATTTAGATGCACTTCCAAAGGAAATGAAACCTAAAATTATTTTTCCTAAAGTTGGCAAACAGAAAACTGTGACTGATAGAGTCCAGGAACAATCTGAGGGTAAATCTGAAACAGCTCAGACAACTGGTTCAGAAAGAAAGGCTAAAACCAAAAAGCCATCCCCTCAGACTTCATCTAAGGTCTCTAAAGGCCAAAAGAAGAAGAAAAATATCTCCCCCACTAAGCCTTCTACCTCAGATTCTGGTAAGGCTCAGGTGTCTAATGAAGAATCAATTTTGTTAAGGTTAGAAAGTCAATTTCAACTATTGGCTAGACAAGTGCAGAGTTGTAATGCACGTTTAAAAAATGTTGAAACTCCTCCTCTTCAACCTAAACAAAACACAAAACCTTTTTCTAAGCAAACCAAGCAGAAATCTGAAAAGAAAAAGGTTGAAAAATCCATCAAACCAACTACTTTTGTGTCATCTGAGATAATGACTGAAATCCCATTTGACCCCTCTGTTCCTCATAAACCAAAGAAATCTGAGACTGCTAAGGGAGAGTCTAGTGAACCCATCCATAGATGGGTTCCCAAAAAGAACTAATCTTTGATTGTGTGCAGGGAGACCGAAAGAAGAACATATGGTTTCTGGACAGTGCTGCTGGCCGAACCATGACTGGTTATCAGACCCTGCTAGAGGAATATAGGGTGCAAGAGGGGCCCTCAATTGTTTTTGGAAATGATGGTAATGGAAAAAC
>CM067167.1:107859906-107884728 GCA_034093135.1 Erigeron breviscapus | reverse complement strand
TGCTGATCGAGTAATAATCCCCTGCTGAAGATCTCCAATGACTTGGTGAGCTGGATGACTAGATGTCCATTTAAGTGCTGGAGCACTTGAGACACCTAGTTGAGTGGCAGCGGAAATTGGAGCTATGGGATCAGCAGGAGCATTATAAGAAGAGAGGTCAATGGTAAGAATGGGTTCAGGAGAATGATCAGGAGCCATTCGACTGATTTGAGTTATCATTGATGGCGGAGTCTTCAGCAGACTCCATTTCTTCAGCATTTGCTGAAGCATCATGAAACTCTTCGTCAGTAGGGTCATCAGCATGCACGTCATCAGCCAGTGATCTAGGTTTGGCTGATGCTGCATGGATTGATCTTATGATAGGCTCAACTGGCTCAATCGAGTAGATATGAGCAGCAACTTGCTCTAGTTCAACATCAGCTGAACTATCCTTTGTGATATGCTGAATATCGTCAGGCAGCGAGCAAGAAGCATCGACAAATAAGTCAGCTTCCTCAGTGAGAGGGTCAGCTAACTCATTGAAAATAACCTCAGACGAGTTAGATTGGATGTCCTTTAGGGCTGATGAACTTTCATCGAAAGTAACATGAATGGATTCATCAACCTTCTGAAGGCGAGTATTGAATACTCTAAATGCCTTGCTGATGGATGAATACCCAAGAAAGTATCCATCATCAGCTTTAGGATCAAATTTTCCTAGATGATCCTTGTTGTTTAAGATGAAGACAGGACATCCAAAAACATGGAAGTATTTGATTTGAGGTACCTTTCCTTTCAGTACCTCATACGCTGTCTTGTCATGTCTTTTGACAATGAGACAGCGATTTTGAGTGTGACAAGCTGCATTGACAGCTTCTGCCCAGAACTTGCTGGGTAGAGAGGACTCACTGAGCATGGTGCGAGCAGCTTCGATGAGAGTTCTATTTCTCCTTTCAGCTACACCATTCTGCTCAGGGGTTCTAGTAGAGGAGAAATTTTGTGAGATCCCTTGATCAGCACAAAATGTTTCAAGAGTGTGGTTTCTGAACTCAGTACCATGATCGCTCCTGAGTTCTTTCACCCTTATGCTGTTGAGATTTTCCATTTTCTTAATGAAATTAATAATCTCTTCAGCAGCATCACTCTTGGAATGAAGAAAGATAGTCCAAGTGTATCGTGAGTATTCATCCACGATTACTAAAGTGTATCTGCTACCCTTTAGACTTTGGACATTCACTGGACCAAAAAGGTCCATGTGAAGGAGATGGAAACCCACTGATAGAGTTGGCCTGGTTTTGAAGGTAGCTCTGTGGCTTTTACCTTTTTCACAAGCACCACAGAGTCTATCCTTTTCAAATGAAAGATGAGGAAGGCCACGAACAAGGTTCTTTTTGGCCAGAGAGTTAATGGTTTTGAAATTCACATGCGACATACGCTTGTGCCATAACCAATTTAGTTCAGCAGCCGACTTGGCAAAGAAACAAGTCTCACTATCAGTCTTGATAGGAGTGAAGTCAACCAGATATACATCTCGTTTTCTTGGAGCAACCAGGACTACTTCCTTGTTTACATTTACCACAGTGCCTTGATGTTTATCAAGAATCACTTTGTAGTCAGCATCACAAAGTTGACTTATGCTGATGAGATTATGTTTTAATCCATTGACATAAGCGAACTTGTTGAACTTAATGAGTCCATTGAGAGAAGACCATAACCTTCAGTTTGTCCAGTGGAGTTGTCACCAAACACTACAGTAGGGCCAGCAGCCTCTACGTAGTTATCCAGCAGGGTCTTTGAGCCAGTCATGTGTTTTGAACAGCCACTGTCCAAGTACCACACACCTTTCCCAGCGAGCCCTGCATAGATTTAACAGAAGGATTTAGATGGAAGACTCGGAAGATTCTTCTCTACTGACGACTTCATCAGTAGAGAGGAAGAGGAGCAATAGAGTTAGTATTCTCATCACTTGGAGAGTTATCAACAAGATGATGAGCAGGAGGTATGTCACGATTAACCACATATTGATCAGCAGAGGTGACAGTGGCTCCAGTATCGAGAACAGTCAAGTTGCTGACTTGATTGTTGTTCCCATACTCAACCAGAATGCTGCCACGACCAGTGGTAATGATCTCTTGAGAGAGAGGATAGGAGATTCGCTGAGCAGCAATGAAGTCAGCAATGTTCTCCTCAGTAAGATTGGTTGACTCTCCTACACTATTTATTTGATCAGCAGAGTTAGAATACTCGCTGACCATAGTGGAGGAAGAAGCAGACGCTGAAGAAGGATTTGGTTGAATGTCAACTTCAGGAGCATCCCTGGAGTTGCCACAATCAGAAGCAACATGACCTCTGCTGCCACATTTGTAGCATTTTTTACCAGAGTTGTTGCCTTGTTGATTTTGAAGGAAAAATTCCTTCAGCTGAGAGGAAAGGTCATTAACTTGCTGAGCTAGCTCGTTAATTTTAGGGTCAACAGAGGAAGATGCCTTTTTCTTAGGCTTAGGCTTTTGCTTATGCTTTTGTGGAAGCTGAAGCATCTTGGGAGCAGGACCCAGAATGGACTTTCCTTTTGGGTCCTCTGATTGAGAAGTAGAGGGATTTTTTGATCCCTTAACCATACTCCATGCTTGATGGACAGCAGGGTGAGAAGAAGAAGGACCCTGCTGAGATGGGTGCACTCTTTTGGGAGTGACCGATCTAGATTGCTGAATAGGTGTAACAGACCTCATTTTCCTATGAGGTAAGTGTTGCCTATTTGGGGTAGTAGATCTCACTTGCTGATGGGGCAAGTGTCCTCTCTGAGGAGTGATAGGCCTAACTTGCTGATGAGGCAAGTGTCCTCTTTGAGGAGTGATAGGCCTAACTTGCTGATGAGGCAAGTGTCCCCTTTGAGGAGTGATTGGCCTATTTTGGGTGTGAGACATTCTCTCCTTTTGGGGAGTTTTATGTCTCAAAATGGGAGGGGGTAACGATTGAGGTGCATGCTGGTGGATTTGTCTATCAGCAGGTCGGACCTTAGATGGTTCAACTTGCTGATACCTAGCATCACCAAACCTTACGCGTCTTTGCATGACACGATCATCCTGCACAGTTTTGCAGTCAGCAAGGGTAGGAGCTTGCTGAGGAGGTAAAGAAGAAGAGGGATGAGAAATAGGTTGAGGTTGCTGACTAATATGATTAGCTCGCTGAGGCGTGCTATAGTCATAGGGAATAGCAACCTTACTTCTTCTGAAAGGTTCAGAAGGGCTAAAGATTAGCTGCTGAGGAGCGATGGGTTTGAAGCCATCACTACCAATATCCCCTTCAAATGATTCCCCAGAAGAGTATTGAACTCTTCCTTCGTTTGGCATCATGCCAACAATGGGAAGATGGGGAAAAGAGTTGCTGGTGCTTACAGAGGAGTCAGCACCAGTTTCTTCAGCAGGTTTAGATGGGTCGCTGGTAGTACCAGCTTCCATCTCATTGTGGTAATTGTTAAGACCCTTAACAAAATACCATTTCTTCATCTCTTCAGGAGAGATGACAGCAGATGGAGGGATGGAAATTTCAGGCTTCACCTCATCATTGAACAAGTCAGAAAGAGAGGGGGGGGGGGGGGGGGGGGGGGGGGGGGGGGGGGGGGGGGGGGGGGGGGGGGGGGGGGGGGGGGGGGGGGGGGGGGGGGGGGGGGGGGGGGGGGGGGGGGGGGGGGGGGGGGGGGGGGGGGGGGGGGGGGGGGGGGGGGGGGGGGGGGGGGGGGGGGGGGGGGGGGGGGGGGGGGGGGGGGGGGGGGGGGGGGGGGGGGGGGGGGGGGGGGGGGGGGGGGGGGGGGGGGGGGGGGGGGGGGGGGGGGGGGGGGGGGGGGGGGGGGGGGGGGGGGGGGGGGGGGGGGGGGGGGGGGGGGGGGGGGGGGGGGGGGGGGGGGGGGGGGGGGGGGGGGGGGGGGGGGGGGGGGGGGGGGGGGGGGGGGGGGGGGGGGGGGGGGGGGGGGGGGGGGGGGGGGGGGGGGGGGGGGGGGGGGGGGGGGGGGGGGGGGGGGGGGGGGGGGGGGGGGGGGGGGGGGGGGGGGGGGGGGGGGGGGGGGGGGGGGGGGGGGGGGGGGGGGGGGGGGGGGGGGGGGGGGGGGGGGGGGGGGGGGGGGGGGGGGGGGGGGGGGGGGGGGGGGGGGGGGGGGGGGGGGGGGGGGGGGGGGGGGGGGGGGGGGGGGGGGGGGGGGGGGGGGGGGGGGGGGGGGGGGGGGGGGGGGGGGGGGGGGGGGGGGGGGGGGGGGGGGGGGGGGGGGGGGGGGGGGGGGGGGGGGGGGGGGGGGGGGGGGGGGGGGGGGGGGGGGGGGGGGGGGGGGGGGGGGGGGGGGGGGGGGGGGGGGGGGGGGGGGGGGGGGGGGGGGGGGGGGGGGGGGGGGGGGGGGGGGGGGGGGGGGGGGGGGGGGGGGGGGGGGGGGGGGGGGGGGGGGGGGGGGGGGGGGGGGGGGGGGGGGGGGGGGGGGGGGGGGGGGGGGGGGGGGGGGGGGGGGGGGGGGGGGGGGGGGGGGGGGGGGGGGGGGGGGGGGGGGGGGGGGGGGGGGGGGGGGGGGGGGGGGGGGGGGGGGGGGGGGGGGGGGGGGGGGGGGGGGGGGGGGGGGGGGGGGGGGGGGGGGGGGGGGGGGGGGGGGGGGGGGGGGGGGGGGGGGGGGGGGGGGGGGGGGGGGGGGGGGGGGGGGGGGGGGGGGGGGGGGGGGGGGGGGGGGGGGGGGGGGGGGGGGGGGGGGGGGGGGGGGGGGGGGGGGGGGGGGGGGGGGGGGGGGGGGGGGGGGGGGGGGGGGGGGGGGGGGGGGGGGGGGGGGGGGGGGGGGGGGGGGGGGGGGGGGGGGGGGGGGGGGGGGGGGGGGGGGGGGGGGGGGGGGGGGGGGGGGGGGGGGGGGGGGGGGGGGGGGGGGGGGGGGGGGGGGGGGGGGGGGGGGAGTCAAGCTTAGATTGGACTTCAGCTCGTATTGATTCAACGAACTGAAAGTCACAAAGAAGAGATTCGAAGATTTTTGGTTTATCTTCTTCAGAAGCAGAGGAGTGAGCACAAACCTTTTTAATGGTGACGTTCACCCACTGACTTGAGGAGACTTGATATTTTGTCAAAGCATCTCCATCAGCGAGCGCCATGAGGCACATGGCGTCAACATATTCTTCACTGTCTGAATCGTCTGATTCAGCCCAGTCGTGCTCTTCAGCAACCAGCCCTTTTGCTGGTGTTTTGGCCTCTTCCATTTCAGCAACTTTGGCCTTCAGCTGATAGTATTTGTTCCTGTACTCATCAGCAGGTTTGGAAGGGTTAGTTTTAGGAGCAGCAGGAGTTGGTAGGGCAACTCTGCACTCCTTTTGGTAGTGGCCTTTTCTACCACATCTCCAGCACTCCTCTTGAGCTTTGTCAACAGGAGGCTTATTTGGAGCAACCGACCTACGGTTGTTCCATTTCCGGGAGTACCTTTTACCAGCGACTAAGGCAAAATCCATAAAGTCGCTGAACATCTCTTGTTTCTCTTCAGCATTAAGATCATCAACAAGAGATTGAATAGGTTGTGGAAGAGTAGAAGAGCTAGCACCAGTATTAAGATTACTGGGCTCAGCAGAGATAAGGGCGAGAGGGTCAAGGGCAGAATGTGCAGAAGAGGTGACAGAAGAAGAAGAGGGACCCGCACGATGCTGTGCATCAGCGGCAGCTCTAAGATTTTGAGCAAGAGCTCTTTCTTCGAACTGTAGCATGCCAAAGAGAGACTCAAGGTTAAGACCATTGAGTCGCTCAGTGGTTCTGAGTATTTGTCTCAGACCTTGCCACTTGATAGGTAAACTATCAAGAAATTTGTGGCATACCTCAAAGTCATCGTGGGTGATACCAACAGTGGTCATATCGTTCAGTAACCCTTTGAATCGGGTATATGAACCGTTTAGACCTTCGTTGGGGAGGGAAAAGAAATTTTCATAGGCTCTTTTTAAGTCTATTTTCTTAGTGGCAATGGTAGCAGCAGAGCCTTCATGCATGCTAACCAATCTATCCCAAACTTCTTTTGAAGAGGGATATCTAATGACCACTTCATGAGGTCAGTGGGAAGAGTGCTGACAATCATGTTTTTGAGCCTTGCATCAAGATTAACAAGTCTCCTTTCATCGTCAGTCCATTGAACCTCTGGTTTGACAATGTCAATCACAATCTCAGGAGCATCAACAGTTGCTCCTGGTGTTCTTTGAACCAGAGTGGGGATATAAGGACCGACGGTCAGAATGGACATTAGATAGGGTTCCACACCTACTATATGTAGTAACATCCTTCCTTCCAAGACCCAAAGTCATTGGGCTCGAATCTTGGAGGGACGGATACGTAACCGAAGTCACGTGTGTTAACTAGGGTGGGAACAGCAGTCATGTTCTTGTTTAAGAAAAGATAAAGAAAGAAATTTTAAGTAAATAAGTATGCAAACGGATCTTTGTTTCAATAATTTAGAAACGTTGTCTCTGATACCAATTGACAGTCCACTAATTTGCACACTTATATTTGTTTAAACTAAACAAGAAAGTAAAGAACAGAGGTAAAGAACACAAACAAGAACAAGTTCAATTGTTAGAAAACTATGCAAGTCTAATCATATGTATAATTGATTTAAACGATGAATACATGGTCGATAATACAACTTGTCTTACAAGAATACAAATGAACTATGTAATTGCTAAGTCTAGAAAGAAGGAAACTTAAACAATTACAAATAAAGTAAAGCACTTTGTGGTGACAAACACACTTAAAAGATGCGGCTGTGTTCCTTTATATAGAAGAGGAATTAGGGCAACACAGCCTTACAATGATAGTGATGTGATGGTGGTTGTTGACATTCCATTGGCTCTAAGTACTTGGATCCAGGAGCCTTTGTCTTCTTTACCAAAACGGGTATGAAAGAGAGAAACCCTTGTTTTGGTCCCAACTGTACCTTTGCCATATAAGGTAACATTCAGTTGGCTGAACCACCATGTGACTTCTTGTCTTCTTGTTGGTTTGAAATCTTCCCGCCTTGACATACAACTTGGAAATTAAACCGCCCGCTGACAAGAGTCATTGACTCGCTGATGACTCGCTGACGACCCACGTCAGCGACCAAGTCTGGTCAGCGAATCCTTGACTCAACAATGCCACACTTGTAACAAGTGACTTTGGACATGTCAAATGGCTTCTTGGTCTTATCAGCTTGGCCACCTTTTCCTTTAAACTTATTAAAGGATCTCCTTCTGATCCTTTCAGCCAACATAGCTACTTCATTAGCTAGTTCATCACCATCAGATTCATCACATTCAGATTCAGCACAAACAGAGTTAGGATTAGACATATCAGGAATATCATCATTAACATAAGGAATGATCTCATTACTAATTGAACTAGGGTGTTCAGTCATAGAAGCAACAAGTGCAAGCAGCAGGCTGACTATAAGAATCACCCATAGCAATTAACTTTTCAGCCTCTGAACATTCTTGGTTATGAAGCAAACCAAAAAGTCCAGGGAGATCAAGATCATGATAAACATAACTTAATTTAACAGAAGAAATATAGTTGTTCCATTTAGGTGGTAATGAATCAAGAAATTTACTCTTTAAAACCTCATTTTTCTTAACAATTCCAACAGCAGCTAAATCATTTACCAAAGCATTAAAGCGGGTATGAGTGTCAGTCAAGGATTCATTTCTCAAAGAGAAAAATCTCTCATACCTCGTGGTCAATGTAGTAATTGTGGATTCCATGGAAGTAGAGCAACCCTCAAACATGACAGTCAATGTACCCCACATTTTCTTAGCTGTAGAACACATTTTAATAGAATGGTAAAAGTCTTTGGGCACAGCTTGGACAATGAAATTTCTAGCCTTCACATCCAAGTTTGCCAACCTCCTATCCTCATCCCCCCAATCTGCCTTGTCCTTAACAATAGACTTGACTGTGGCAGGAATGGTTGGTTGACCTTCCCTGACTACAGCTTCTACCACAATGGTTTGTGTAGGAACATAAGGACCATCCGCAAGGATGTCAGGCATATTGTTATCGATGGATTCAAGGAACAAAGACATTCGACCTTTCCACCACTGAAATCATCTTTATCAAACATGGGTGGTCGGGTTGAAGAAACCATTATCAATATAGGATGACATAATGCTTTACTATTAAGGGAAATATGCAAGGATCAAGTCAAGTTAATTCTTAACCCCTTCTCTGATACCAATTGATACGTTCCAAGGTGTATCAATATACCAAAGTATATTGTACACAGAACAGTTGTAGAGGGGGGGTGAATACAACTTTCCTTAATCTTACAAACTGTTTAACAAAAACGTTTTAAGATTCAGTTTAAATATATCATGCAAGTAAGTAAAGAGCAGGAATCATTTAAACAGTAAAGCAGTAAAGTGATAAAAACATTCTTGAACACAGATTGTGGGTTTCAAATGTAATCCTTTATTAAGAAATAATCTATACAAAGAATTACAAGGTTGTTGCGGAATAAAGATAGCCTATAGATATCTAAACAACCTCTGAAATGACAAACTACAATCAATAAGTTCTAGCTCAAGAAGCCCAAGCTGATCTCGTACAGACTAAGCTGTGTATAAGAGCAGAGAAACTTGTGTGAAGAATGATTCTCAGGAAATGCCACACATATGCAATCAATGAATGAGGCTTTTATAGGCGAAAGCGCTCCTTCACTTGGTGTCCGTTGCAGCCACGTATTCTTCATTCAGTGGATGATAAAGGAATAATCAATCGTGCCTTTCATAGTACTTGTGGTCCCCCACGTACTGACGCACATTCTTCATCAACCAATAAGAGTATGGACACGCATATGTAAAACCAACCACCAACCTGGATCCTAGGATTCTTCCTAGTCACGTCATTTGTCTTTATCTTCAATCCAGGTTGTTATCTTCACTTGATTGTCAGACACAGATTGGGCCGTTTGTCAAAGCACCAATCTGCCTAAGTGTTTCCGAGCTGACTGCTAATCCCAAGCTGTCTTCCACTAACAGCTTGGTCTTCTATCTTCAATCCTCTTCTTCGACTTGGATTGAATGCTATCACATTGTTGATGCAGCTTGAATAACACTTGCTTCCATAAGATTTTACAATTACAAAGTATGAAGCATGATCTGGGTCAGAGACAGATCGTAAGCTGTGTCAGCTTAGTCTGACCCAGATCAGATTACAAGAACCAAAAGATTTCTAAGTGTTTATAAGTCAGATTTGTCATCCCCAAATTTACAGACTTTAATCCAAGAACATTGGGACTCAACAATATGTCATCTCCAAAATCCCCAAAAGTCGTCTCCAAAAACATATGGCGACGACATTTGAGACGACAATTGTCGTCTCCAATTCCTGGTCACCTAAAGTTTTTGGAGACGACATTGCGACGACAAAAAGTGGACCCCACACGGAGAAAAGAAAATAGAAAATGAAATTAGAAAAACTTTTGGAGACGACAATGTCGTCTCCAAAAGATTTAAATATTTTAAAATGAAATTTTAATATAATTTAATTATAAAATATAAAATACATTTAGAGACGACATTATCGCCACCGAATGTTGAATAATGACGTCATAAATACATTTCTGTTTCGGTGAAAATGTAAAATTCTTTATATTTGAAGACGACAATGTCGTCTCGAAAAGTCTTTGGAGACGACTATGTCGTCTCCAAAAGTGAAATATTTGGCCAGGTTTTTGCTGTTTTTGCCGATTTCCACCCGGTTTTTCCGGGCAATTTGCCATTAACGGAACCTGTTTCTTACACCTGTATTCTACCATCTGTTATCAACAATATCACGAACAAACCCAAAATCAACACAAATTACCGAACATGAAACAAAAATTTAATACCATCCAACAAAAGCCTAAAGTCATCAAGTCTACCAACAACAAAAGCCTAACATGAAGTCCACCAACATTGTGTGTATGTCTTCTTAGTGGTCGGGGAGCTTGACGAAGATATATATCCAGATTTGGGCAGCTTCTGGCCTATCCCACGAGACCAGCCATGACGGTCTCCAAGAACTTTCGTCTCCAAAAGTTTGGAGGGAAAATTTTTTCTACTTGGAGGGAACAAAATAAAGTCAAAAATATTCTGAAAAAAAATTGGAGACGACAATGTCGTCTCCAAAAAAAAAACATTTTTTTATTCTTTTTTTGCATTAAAACTAAATGAAAATGAAATTATATATTTTCTTTGGAGACGACATAGGGACGACAACGTCGTCTCGAAAACTTTTTTGACCAAAAAAGTCAAAAAGCAACTTTTTTTTGTCGTTTAGTGACTTTTGGGGACGACATATTGTCGTTTCCAAAACTTGTTGGTCTCCTAAAGCCAAAATTCTTGTAGTGAGATACGCAACATATATAATCAATTTGATCACATATCTTCTTTTAACTTTTGTATCCAAAATTACAATACTTACAGGAACAATAGATTTTATACTCTAAAATAACAGCATAAAAGATCATATGAAAAAAAGACATAAATTAAAAAAAACCTACTAAAATTATGAAATCAGATGTTCAAACCAGTGCAGTTCTTATATTTTTTCTTTGTGTCTAAAAAATGTAAATTGAGACCTCGACTAACTGAAGCCCATCCCCACGTCACATGCCACAACGAAAAAGTATTTCAAATAGATATAACTTTAGCAATAAATATTGAAAAAGTATTTCAATATTTAGAAGCAGTTTATCCAATTATTAGCTTATGAATGAACTATTAACATAATCTTTCCAGGCATGTTAGAAATCCAAAAATAGTGATAAATTGTAATCTAGATTAGAGGAATTTCTTGTTGTTAAGTCATAGATAAATGATCACTAAGGTTGAGGGGCTAATTGTGACAATTAGCATAATTGTGTAATTAGACTATAAATAGCCCTCTCATACCTTAGAGATCATAACTTTGACATAACTTTTACACATAACTTTAATTCCAGATTTACACACAGTCACACAATTCTCTCTCAAAACACACACAAACACCAAGAACACACACTCACCAAATCCACCATTGATGAATCGAATTCAGTAGTTAAAATCGTGTTATAACAAGTGGTATCAGAGCGAAACATCAATCTGATGACGATCCATACCTGAATTCAATCACAAATTCATCAAAATCAAATTTAATTTCAAATTCTGTTCGTAATTTTTCACCTACTGGTTCATCAAAATTCATACATCAAATCACATAAAATCACAATTATTTGTTCATCAATAGTTTTGTGGTTGTTAAAAACATAATCCTGTCAAGTTTCAAGTTCCAATTCAATCTAAATCTCGAGATTGAATTTTGAGTTTTGGCGCGAATTTTGAGGGATTTGAAGCTGTTGTGTTTTGTGTTGAAGTTTGTTCATAATTTGATTGCGGACATGAATTCAAACAGTTTGCCAGTTATTTCGTGATCTAACTCCTAGTAATTCAAAAGATATTGAAGTTTTAAAAAAGTTGTTAATGGAGTTTTTCTGGAAAACTGTTGAGATGAAGAAGATGACCAAGACGATCTTCACTAGGACGATCTTCCTAAGACCGTTTTAGTTCCAGTGATTTGTGACTTGATTAGACGATCCTCACAAGATCGTTTTAAACAAAAGTGTGTTGTGGTAGTGTTTGTTTCTGGCTAATTAATCCGAAAGGATTGGTTGGGTCATTTCAAATACTTAGAAGTTTTGGGGAAGAAATCTAAAACGATCTTCATTCGAGATCGTTTCATTTCTTAAAACCTGAGACGATCTTCAATCAAGACCGTTTCATACCTTCAAAACCCAAGACGATCTTCACCAAGATCGTCTCATTTCCTTGAATAATTTCAAACCAAATCACTTTTATTCAAGACCGTTTCACATCAAGATCATTTCATTTTCAGATCATTTTCATTTCAAGACCGTTTTATTTTTCAAAACCGTTTCATTTTTAAGATCGTTTCATTTCTCATACTTAACCAAATTTTCACAAAAGGTTCCAAGACGATCTTGCTTAGAACGATCTCTTCCAAAACGATCTCATCCAGGACGATCTTCACAAGATCGTTTCATTTCCTGTTTCTCAAGATCTTTTCATTTTCTATTAATCACAAGATCGTTTCATTTCCTGATTAACTCAAGATCGTTTCATTTCCTGATCTTACCAAGATCGTTTCATTTGCCATTATAAATTCAATTCAATTTTTCAAATCAAATCAATCTCTAATGGCTTCTCGTGAAGCATTGGCATTGGGTTCAGATACAAGACCTCCAGTTCTCTACCGTAGTTCTTACGGACTATGGAAGAAACGATTTATGGACTATGTGGAAAGTCAGACAAATGGTCACATGATGAAAGATTCCATCCTTAATGGACTTGCAGTTCATCGCCATCCCACTACTGATGCAATTATTCTGACTCCTGATCTATTGAATGCTGAACAAAAGGATCGAACAGCTGCAGATAACAGAGCTAGGTCATGCCTATACAAAGCTCTACCGGATGAAATCTATGGCTTTGTTGATTCTTATGATACAGCCAAGGAGATATGGGATGAGGTGGCTAGACAGATGGAGGGAGCTGACGTGACTTCGACCATAAGATTGACAAATATTCTGACTGAGTTTGACAACTTCTCCAAATTGCCTGATGAATCTCTTGAAACTGTCTACTACAGATTCTGCAATGTCATAAATGAGCTAAGGAAGAACAATGTCAAGAAAACTGAGATTGAGCTAAACATCAAATTCATCAAAGCTCTTGGTCCAGAATGGGAAGATTTTGGAACACAGATCAAGCAACATCAAAATCTGACCAAGTTCACCATTCATACTCTTTATGAATCCTTCAAACTCAATGAAAACCAAGTACTAAGCAAAGCTTCATCAAACAAAATGACAGAAGTTGTATCTTCTGATCCTTTGGCATTGATAGTTGAGAAGAAGATTTCTGAAGCTCTTAAGAGGCAAATGGTGGTTGTTTTTTCGTCTGATGAGGAGGGAGATGATCTGATGGCTACAAGAGATGGTGTTTCAGATGAACTATATCAAGCTCTTGCTGCGGTAACAAAGCATTTCAAGAGGAAATTTTACAAAGCAAGGCCAACAAACAACAATCTCCGCACCTCTTCTACAAGTGCATTTCCCAAGAAGGAACACTATCATCCAAGGAGCAATGAGCAAGGTGAAGCTAATGGATCAAGGTATGGTGAAAAGAAGGAAGCCTATGAGAAACCAACTGTTGAGAAGGGTAAGGCATCAGACAAAAAGTGCTACAATTGTGGAATTCCTGGACATTTTGCCGTTGACTGCAAACAACCTCGAAAGCGGACTATGAGTACTACAAGCAGAAGATGCTGTTAGCCAAACAAGTTGAAGCAGGACATGCATTGCTTGCCGAAGATGACAAATGGCTGTTGCTCACTGATGATGAAGATCAAGATCTCTCGCTAATGTTTGCTATATGGCAAGATTGGCCAAAAACAAAGTCCTTGAAGCAGAAGCACTGATGATGAATACCCAGATGATGAGGTAAATCTCGACTCTACTTTTTCTTTGGTTAAAGACAAAGAGTCTTGTAGATTAGCTTTATCTAATTTAACAACTCATATCAATTCTTTAGCCATCAAAAATAAAAAGTTGACAAATAGCATTTCATTTTCTAAAAGTGAATTTACAAAACTTCTTGAAGAACATTCAAAATTACTTTTTGAATATGATGCTATTAAACAAGATTTTCAAGCTTACAAAGATAAGATGTTGGTTAAAGAATGTGAGTTGAATGTCTCTCCTGATTTTAAGTTATTACAAAAATGTCAAAATCTAGAAAAAACCATTCAAGATCTTGAAAAGACCAATCAAGATCTTGAAATTCAAAAGACCAATGAATGGCTTCGGGCAAATGCAGACAAATGGATGTTGATATTCTCAATAAAAAGCTTCAAGAAGCTAAACCAAACAATGTTGAATTCGAAAGGAAGATTTCTGATTTAAATCATAATTGTTTTTTAAAGACATTGAGATAGAGAATCTTGAAAAACAAGTTGAGGAATTTAAAAAGAATATACTTTTCTATCAAGAAAAGCTATATAAAGTTGAACAAAATCCTTTCTTGAATTTCACTGCCTATTTCAACAAGTCAAAAATTGACAAAACAGAACTTCTTCTCGGGTTGGGATTTGAGAATATCACACCATTGCAAAAAGCCAAAGAGGAAATTGAACCCTTGTATGATGAAAAATTTCTACAACTTGGTATGATACAACAATTTATTCGTCCATTGAATGATGAATTTGAGACTGGTGACGTTGAGAGAACACCAAAACAGGAATTTTTGGTTAATTATGATGCAATAAATGATTCATACAAAACAAAAGAATCTTCAATTTTCAAATTGGAAGAAATTGAATCAAATTTTCAAAACCAAGAATCTGTCGGTAATCCACCAAACCAACTAAAATGTACTTTCCAACCACATTTTTGGAAAAACAAATAGAAGGTTTACAACAAAAGGTGGAATCTCAACAAAAAGTTATTAATCACCTCAAGTCTCAAAGTCCGAACTCAGAGGATAAATGTATTGCTGTTGATACTAAGAAAGTTTGTGAGAATGTTTCTACTCAAACTGACCAAAAAGCCTCAGTAGAAAATTCTACCCAAACTACTTGTGATTCATCCACCAATACCTTTACCCAGACCTTGACTGATTCTCTTGAATGTACTTGTCAAAATACTGCTACTTTTATAGCTGATGATTGTGTGCAATCTGATTTTTCTGATGAAGAAATTGCACATAGTTTAGTTTTGATATGGTACTTCTATAGGTTTTTCACATGCAACACTGTTGATGAGTTAGTTGTCACCCTAAGCCTAGTGCTAGTATAGGTGTTGATACGTCTACTCAATTTTCTTGTGAGACCAAAGATGTGTCAGTTCAAGTTGACCTACTTTCTGAGAATACCCATGATGTGAAGTTGGACACCAAGATTCCTGATTTTTCAAAACTTTCAAATGAATCTGAACTAATCAATCTCCATTGAAATTTTCCATTTTCCAAAGATTTCACAAAGAATGATTTTGATAAATTCATGGAGGGAGAATATGTTTTTAATTCAGAAACTGAGAAAAAGATTGAATCTACCAAAATCAAAGTGGAAACAAAAGTGGAATCTCAAAAACATTGTCCAAAGCTCCAACTTCATATTACTCAAAGAAACGAGTTAAGACCAAACTCGTCAAGACTGAACCAAAGACCATTAAGTTAGAAACCTTTGTTGCTACCCCAATGAAACATGTCAAAAAGGAACAAGCTAAAACCCCACACACGACAAAGTACACCAAAGTGAAACTTCCGAAAGACTATCCTAATGCTTCTCGATCTAGCTCTCAATCTAGCTTTTTACCTAAGGTGTCTAAGTCTAGCTCAGTTTCGCTAACTAAAGATACATCAAATGGTTCAACTAGATATAGAGATAGATATGGGTGGTTTTCTCATGATAAACCAAAGAAGCAAGAAGTTTCCTCACCTCCAAAAGATTCCAAAAAGATAAGAGTGATTAAAACTCCTAGTTCTAATCTTCTTAATTTCAATTCAACAGGTGGAAAGAGTTTAACTAGTGGTGCTAGATGGGTTGCTAATACTTTAGTACCTAAGATCACTAGTAATCTAAAGAATGTTGAAAAAAGGATGAAAAGAAGGAGGAGAAAATCTGTCAATGGGAGGAAAGGTGTTACTGTAAATCAAAACAATTCATCTTTGTATAATAATGTTGAATGTGCCAAGGCAAGGCCTTGTGAGCTTGTAAACAATTTAATTCTCGTGTGGTTGATGTGAATGCTTGTAGACATGTTACTTTTAACTCTAATGTGAATGTTCGTACCTTTTATTCAAATGTGTTTGTTGATAATGTGCTTGTCAATGCTTATGTTGATTCAACAACATGTTTGAATGCGAATTCCTAAGTTATATACCCTGCCTGTTTTCACTAACCATAAAGGACCCGTCTTCAAGTGGGTACCTAAAAACGGTTAAATTTCATTGATTGCAGGAAATAACCATCTGTGTTTGGATACTCGATTCCGGGTGTTCGAAACACATGACTGGAAATAAATCGTTGCTCAAGAATTTCGTTGAAAGATTCATGGGAACAGTTCGCTTTGGAAACAACAATTTCGCTCCTATCTTAGGTTATGGAGACATTGAACGAAATGGAATTATCATCAAGAAAGTTCACTATGTTGAAGGATTAAGTCACAACTTGTTCAGTGTTGGACAATTCTGTGATAACAATCTTCAAGTTCTGTTTCGAAAATCTCTTTGCAAAGTCCAAACTCTAGATGGAGTTGATATTCTTTGTGGTGATCGTGATGATAACCTGTTTACCGTCAATCTTGATGATACCAACCAACTGATAATATTTGTCTCATTTCAAAGGCTACTTCAAAGAATTCTTGGTTATGGCATAGAAGGCCCTCTCATCTGAATTTCCAAACTATCAATACTTTGGTCAATAAGCATCTTGTTGAAGGCTTACCTGACTATAAGTATGAAAGTGAGCATGTTTGTCCTTCTTGTGCTGTTGGGAAGATCAAAAGAACTTCTCATAAACCGAAGAAATCTCCAAATTCTTTAGCACCCCTTCATTTGCTTCACATGGATCTTTGTGGGCCGATGAAAGTACAAAGCCGAAATGGGAAGAAATACATCTTGGTTATTGTTGATGATTATTCAAGATATACTTGGGTCAAGTTCCTTGCATCCAAAGATGAAACAACTCAGATGTTGATAGATTTAATCACTAATACTCAAGTAAATCTTCAACTTCCAGTTCGTTACATCCGTTCGAATAATGGAACTGAGTTCAAGAATGCTGTTTTTGATGAATTCTGCAACTCCAAAGGAATCACTCATCAATTTTCAGCAGTTCGCACCCCCACAACAAAACGGTGTTGTTGAAAGGAGAAATCGATCGCTGGTGAAAGCAGCAAGGACAATGCTTGCTTATTCCAAATTACCATCCAATATGTGGGCTGAAGCTGTTGACACTGCTTGTCACACTCAGAATCGTCCATTATCAATCAGCGTTTCGAAAAGACTCCTTATGAGGTTATTAACAAACGCAAACCCAACATCAACTACTTTCACATATTTGGGTGTGTTTGTTACACATTGAATGATCGGGAGATCTTGGAAAGTTCGAGAAGAAAGGTGATGAAGGATATTTTGTTGGTTATTCCAAAACATCAATTGCCTATCGAATCTATAATCGTCGAACCAACACAATTCAAGAAACCATGAATGTTTGGTTTGATGAGATGTCAGGCATGATTTTTGAGCAAGAAAGTTTGCTACCAACAAGTAATGATCCAAGTGCTTCAAGTCCTTCTACAAGGAATACTACCTTAGCTTCTAAATTCAAGAAGTTTCCAACTCCTACAAGTGATGAATTAGATATTCTTTTTGAAGAATTCTACAATTCAAAACCGATTCATGATCAAGAACCTCAAGTCATCGTTGAACCAATTAAACCCAATAAACCTCTTCATAACAACGATCCAGTTCCTGACAATATTCATGAATCTTCATCAAGTTCTTCAGAGCAAGAATCCTCTCCTGATACTTCTCCACCATGCTCTCAGGATTATACTTCTCAAGTGAATGTTCAAGAACAACCTTTTCGATTAACTCAGACAACAAATCAATTGAACACTCCAAGTGTGTATGTTCCACTTGACTTTGATCATCCAGCTTATGAGGAAAGGATTACACCAAGTTATGATAACATCTCTCAACATAACTCAAGCTTTAATGATGATGATGTTGATCTTCAACATCAAGATCTTCTTCCTCATGATCACAAGTGGACACGTATGCAGAAATACCATCCTACTGAACAAATTATTGGAGATCCACAAGCAGGAGTAACTACTCGTACTTCAGTGAATGAGTGTCTCGTTGCACTTTCTCTTAGCAATATCGAACCCAAAACAGTATCTGAAGCTCTTCGAGATCCAGAGTGGGTTAAGGCAATGCAAGAGGAACTCGCACAATTTGAAAGACTGAAAGTATGGAGATTAGTTCCAAATCCTAGAAAAGATGATCCAATCGGAACGAAGTGGATATTCAAAAACAAAAAGGATGAGAATGGAGTGGTAGTAAGGAATAAAGCTCGACTTGTTGCAAAGGGTTATTGCCAACAACCTGGTGTTGACTTCGACGAAACTTTTGCTCCAGTTGCAAGAATGGAGGCCATTTGGATATTCTTAGCTTATGCTGCATTCAGAAACTTTACTGTGTTTCAAATGGATGTGAAGACTGCTTTCCTGAATGGTGATCTCAAAGAAGAAGTTTACGTTGATCAACCAGAAGGTTTTGTTGATCCTCAAAGACCAAACCATGTCTACAGATTGGACAAGGCTCTCTACGGTCTTAAGCAAGCACCCCGAGCATGGTATGATTCTTTAACTACTTTCTTACTAAGAGGTGGCTTTACCAAAGGCACATTTGACCCTACCTTGTTCATTCGCAAACAAGGTAAGCATGTTCTACTTGTTCAAATATATGTTGATGACATTATATTTGGGTCGACCAGTCAAACATTTTGCTGAAACTTTTCATCTCTTATGGTTAATCATTTTGAAATGAGCATGATTGGGGAAATGAATTACTTTTTGGGTCTTCAAATCAAACAATTACCAACTGGTATTTTTATATCACAAGGTAAATACATAAATGACATGTTAAAAAAGTTTGATATGACTTCATGTTCTTCAATTTCTACCCCAATGGCTGCTCGAACAAACATAAATGTTGATACAAATGGGAAACCATTTGACCAAAAGAGATATCGAAGTATGATTGGTTCGTTGTTGTACCTAACAGCATCTCGCCCAGATATAATGTTTGCAACATGTATGTGTGCTAGATATCAAGCTGCTCCAACTGATTTACATTATCAAGCTGTGAAACGAATATTTTGTTATCTGAAGGGGACACCCGATTTAGGTCTCTGGTATCCAAGGGATACTGGATTAAATCTAACTGCATATTCAGATGCAGATCATGCTGGTTGTAAACTTGATCGCAAGAGCACTTCCGGTACTTTACAATTTTTAGGCGATAAAATTGTGAGTTGGTCTTCCAAGAAAGAAAATTGTGTGTCACTATCAACGGCTGAAGCTGAATATGTGGCTGCGGCTAGTTGTTGTGCTCAGGTTTTATGGATGAAGACACAACTAACTGATTATGGTCTGAAATATGATCATATTCCTATCTATTGTGATTCTCAGAGTGCCATTGCCATTGCAGTCAACTCAGTAAACCACTCTCGCTCAAAGCATATTGATGTTAGATATCATTTTCTCAAAGATCATATTGAGAAAGGTGACATCGAGCTCTACTTTGTGGGTACTGACTTTCAACTTGCAGATTTGTTCACAAAACCATTGGATGAAAAGAGGTTTAACTTTCTTATCTCCAAGCTTGGTATGTTAAATCTTAAACCTTAATTTTTTTTCCATTTGAAGGAATTCTTGATACATTCCAGAAAACCAAAATACAAAATTTGAAAAGAGAAAATCAAAAACAAAATATATTTTTTTTCAAAAATACACAAAAAGATATTTATTTCAATGGCTTGTATATACTATGTATGCAACCCGTTCTTAAATGATATATTTATTTGTAGAGTTTTTTTTTTACATTCTAAGATATTGTTATTATACATATAAATTGATATAAGATAACAAGGAATCGAACGCCTTTGTGTACTTCCAAGTGTTCTTATATGAATATGTATGTGTGATAGCAATCAAAGTTGTTCCAATAACATTTTCAAAACTCTCAATTGTTGATATGCGACGCAAAGGATCGAACGCCTTTGTGTACTCCCTTGTTGTCTCATTCTATACAATTGATTGGATTTTCAAATTGCTTAAATGTTTTAATTGCCTCCAACGTGTTGTTGTAAGTTGCGACGGATTGAACGCCTTTGTGTACTCCCTAGCTGTCTTACATTCAACATTGTTGTTGAAGCAAAACTTTTCCGAAATATCACAACAAAGATTTTACTCATGTTTGATCTCACAAAACCAATTTTTGCTCCACCTTTCTATGAACATTTTTGATCTATTCTTGCATAGCTTAAGGAGGAGTTTGTGATTTCAACAACCTTCAAACCTTCAAATGTGTTTCAAATTTTTTTTTCATGCACACATTTGATGTTTTTCCAATGATTTTCAATCAAATGGAGTTCGGTGATTAGTTTGCACATGAGGGATAAGTATTTCTCAAATTATACTCCATGAATTTCATCTTCGCCGATGAGTTCTAACCCCGGAGTATTCACTTCTTTCATTAGATAGTGAGGTATTTTGAGTGCTGTTGTTTTCGTGCAAATAGGATGGAGGGAGTAAAGTCGAAAAGTGAGAGGTTAAGGTGATATGTTGTGCGAAAAGGGTTAAAAAGAAATGATACCCTTCCCCAAATTCTCAAAAAGCCGGTAAAACACGCTCCTATCAGATTTCATTTGTTGATTTCTTGATATTGAAGAAGTCTTCATGGACCCAGTGAAGCGATGCACATCTTTACCTAACCACTCAAGTGTTTCTTAACAAATACTTGTTTCATTTCTCACGAGATTTTCACATTTCTATTGACTCTTCTTTCGGAAGATGTTGATATTGAAACAGGGTGACATTCTGCTCCAGTCCCCGACTTCATTTGATCATGTGTCTAGAGCTACTTTGATTGATCATTGATTTGATTATCATTCATTTTTTTAGGGCACATTAGCGTCATGTCTTTGTGATATTATTGCTTATCTTTGTGATATAGCCGGAACATTTGTAGTGATAACTTAATTGATATTCCACGATGATCGAATGGAAATCCTACCACTGCTAACATCCTTTCCAACATTGAACGTAGGTCTCACATTTTCATTTATGAATTTGTTGAGTTAACGAGAAGTCTATGTGACCTCGGATGTTATTTCCCCAAAAAGTCTTTAAGGATAAAATTGTGGTTATCAAATGCTTCGGTAGTGTTAACCATGATTTATATTCTTTGAAGCAATCTCGTGGTTGCAAAGCCGCAGATCGAACTATGTTAGAGACTTGTTTTGTGCATATCTCAATGATACATAGGAAATCCGAAAAATGTTATACATTTTAATCGGTCATTTCATTAATCCTTTTGATTTTTGAACATGCTAACGGATCATTCTTATCTGGTTTCATTTCTCATCACACAAACACAGAAAACACCAACACCATGCTATAACGTTTGTCCCAACAACTTCAATCTTCCATTTTAGTCACCCCTAGGATTTCTTGGGTTGGGCTAATGGTTAGGGTTGATGTTTTAATGGTTGATATTTCTCCATGTGTACATTCGATCATGTTATTCTTGTTGACAATTAATCAATCAATGTGTACATAATGAGATTGGTTCCCAATCTTGTCATTATGAGGGGGAGAAAATTTTATGATTGATTTACTGATTGATAAGGAAACAAGGAGAAAAGTTCGTGTTTGGTTTGGTTGTTTCACTAAGTGTTAGGCTTATCAAAGCTCTAGGATTATCAAAGTTTGTGTATAGAGGGAGAAAATTCTTCATGATGTGTCAATAGTTTCAGATTTTTCACTAGATTTTAGTTGATTGAGAATTTGATTTTAAAAGGGGGAATCTGAATTGATGTCATAGATAAGAATGAAACCAAAGATGAAAAGATTTTCACTCAAGATGCTTCAAAGTTCAAAAATGCTCCAAAATGTGTATACTCATGGATTAAGGGGGAGCATGATTACTTCATAAGAATTTTATCCAAACTTCATTCAATTGCTTACTCTCCAAAGTATTCAAGTTGATGTGACAAGATCAAAGCTTCAAAAGAGTCTTCATCAAACATACTTCATTCAAGATCTTCAAGTCATACAACAACATTTTGTCAAGAAACTCCAGTGCATACATAAAGGGGGAGAGTTCATTTTCATGATACTTCATTCCAAGAAGATGAACTTCATTCAAGAATCAAAACTGAAGAATCGAAAAGCTGAATTTCACTCAAGAATCGAAGATTGAAACATTCGAAACCAAGATTCATACCTTCCGCATTTCAAAAGACAACTCTGATTCATGATTCAACAAAGACTCATACGCATTCATTATTCTCTGTTCTAAAAGAACATTGAGAATCCTCACATGATTTAACTTCAAGAAGTTCAAGACCAAGACCAAGACTGAATCAAGTTCTCCAAAGACAAAAGAGAAGCTTTGAAGACTTGTTTCAACACACCAATTGTCTTCACCACCGGGCTCATCAAATTCATTCCTACAAGACAATATAACACGTATTTCATTCATTACAATGTATCACTAAGGGGAGAATGTTAGAAATCCAAAAATAGTGATAAATTGTAATCTAGATTAGAGGAATTTCTTGTTGTTAATTCATAGATAAATGATCACTAAGGTTGAGGGGCTAATTGTGACAATTAGCATAATTGTGTAATTAGACTATAAATAGCCCTCTCATACCTTAGAGATCATAACTTTGACATAACTTTTACACATAACTTTAATTCCAGATTTACACACAGTCACACAATTCTCTCTCAAAACACACACAAACACCAAGAACACACACTCACCAAATCCACCATTGATGAATCGAATTCAGTAGTTAAAATTGTGTTATAACAAGGCATTTTAGCAAACACCATAAGTGCATAAAATATTTCTTTTGATAACACTTCTTTTGCAGACTTAAATCAACCAACTTTGAGAGTTAACAACAAAACAACATCTCAAATCCAATAATCTAAATACGTATTGTTGCCAATAAACTCTACAAAATAAATAATCAATTACTCACCAAAAATTCAAAATTACGCGGCTGGAACTTGGAAGAACAGATATTAAACCTAATTCCTTTTTAGTATTTCTCATCAAAACTCCACAATAGATCCAACTTTGGAAAACAGATCACAAAGATATAAAAAATAACAATGATAATAATAATAGGGAGGAGAGATCACCAATAATAATTAACCAATTATAATAAAATTACCTCTAGAAAAGTTTATACTCTTAATAATAAAACTAACCAATCATTAATTTATACTCTTAATAAAATTTTCTGAAAAGTTTCATATCATGTCTATAGGGGCAGAAAAAACCCATTCTTGAAGTTCCACCTTCTCAAATGATCCAAAATTGTTTATTTCTTGTCACAAACTTTATGCAATGCCCAATCCAAACAACAAAATTAAATCATAGATTTCAACCTACTCAACAAATTAAATACTAAGCTATACTTACCTCAGAAGTTGCCAAACAATCTATTGCCTTCACATGTGACATCTTTGAAATGTCGATTGAATAATCAAATCCAAACAGCATATCAAGTTCCACAAAGGCTGAACGAATAAATATTTGAATTTGAAATAGTAACAAAAGATGAGAAACACTCACTTGCCATTTGTTATGGAAACCCCTAACCGTTGTAGGTGAAAAACCAGAAGTTGATGCCTGGAGAGTTCATCCGCTACGGTAGAAGAAAAGCGATGATGGAGAGTTCTTTGGGCTGACTTTGAGATAATTCACTATACAGCCACATTTAACTCTGGAAAACAAACGTTTGGAATGGCAACCGAATTGTGATACTCAAAGGTCCTTATTAATGAGCCCAATGCAAAAGGTGAGCCCAATCATAATGCATTCAGTACAAACATGAATTAAGCAAAACTCAATAACACGTCCTTCACTATCACTATACAATATATTAATAGAAAACTAATTAACCCTATTAAATACACATCGATAAAGCGTCAAGGAAGCGCTAATTTTTCCACTACCATGATTCAACTTTTAATTATATATAGATATAGATACTAATACGAGTAAAGGGGAGATTTTTTTTAATATTAACTTAATTATATTATTTACAGCAATAACTGATAGGACATAAGTCGTGGTGATACTTAACACAAGGTCGGTATGAATACCGAAAAACTAGTAACGAATTGCTACGATACGTTATTTCGATACCAAATTTGAGAAATGTTTTGGACCTTCTCCGATGAGTGTGGTATTAGTAACGATAGCATTCGTAGAAGAACACAATGTAAAATTGAGTTACAAGATAACAAAAGTCGTGACAATAATGTTTATGATCATTTATAAAATAAGCTTTACAATTTGGCAATAACAAAACTATTTAATGAGGTTGTGACAATGATCTTGAGTTATAATTTAATCTTGATTTTGACAATTTCATCTTCTGTGGAACATAAAAGTCTCATTTTAACATTGAAAAAAAGAAAACACTTAAAATATAAGTCCATTGTAAACAAATTATCAAGAACCGGTAGGTCGATCAAGAACTTTGAGTTTCCCTTCTAAAATTTGTACAAGAAGAATTTTAAACACCATATAGAACTAGTGATATACAAAAACAGATACGTGACCAAAAATTTAACCAATGGTTTTCCTATCAAACTTCATCTAACTTTTGGATTCCTTTACCAAAACTTATATCTTTATCTAAAAAATAAACAAAATGAAAGCATAAGTAATAAAAAAATTTAAAGCTAGATAAATAAAGTATAAAACATGATCAATTTACTTACAATTAGCGGCTGTTTCGTACTGCATTTTGTGTTTTAAAACTGTAGTTTGAAAAAGCATATTTCTACCTGCTTGTTCAAAATTGTTTTTCTATCTATTAAAACATAAATAATCACTTTTTTAACTAAAATATTAGTCTAACTATTTGGGTTTTAAAAACATAAAAATCTAATATTTTTTTCAAAACGCAATGTCATACACCCTAAACACTATAAGCACAACACTCAACACTGTATATTTT
>CM067167.1:107830500-107858906 GCA_034093135.1 Erigeron breviscapus | reverse complement strand
GGGACGATTGTATGAATGAAGTTAACAAGTTAGTTTATTTGTATGATGTATTGACATGATTACGTGAATTAAGGATAAATGACTGTAGTGAACTTGACATGATAAAATGATAAGTAACTCATACTCAGCTAAGTATCCTCAGCGAATAGGGGGAGATTGTTGAGTCATGGATTCGCTGAAGTTTACTTGCTGAGTCAAGTAGTCGCTGACAGCCTCAGCGAGAGGTTTCATCAGCGAGTCTTCAGCAGCGAGTCTTCAGCGATCACTTTTATCTTCAAGTTAAAGGATAAGTTCAATGACTCACCGCCATGTGTTGTAAGTCAAATATGGGCGGAAAAATGAAGATAAGAAGACTGGTCCCCAAGGACACGTGTTGGAAGATCAGATTGAAGACAAGTGACCTTGTACCGTTTTGGTACTAAGTAGTTTCTCTTTCATGCCGTTTTGGGAAACAAACAAGATGAAGAAAAGAGATCTCTGCCGACCAGTCTTACACACCAATAGAAGTTGACAACCTTCATGTGTCAACATCTATTGGGTTGTCATGTGATGTCTCTTCTCTCCTATATAAGACATCACTTGACCTAGCCGCAATCTGTTGGTTCATTCTACAATAGTCACTTAGTGTGTTTTTCTCTCATTGTAGAATTATATCATTGTTAAGCTTTTAGTGTGTGCAAAAACTTAACAATATTTTCTTTCTTCTTTTATTGTAAACCAACCATGTATTCACCGTTTAATTAATACTACTTATGATTAAACGTGCTTACCTTATTGTCTTACATTCTTAGTGTAATTTACATTAGTTGTTTAATTACATAATCGTTGCAAACTTGGGACTTTCAAATAAAATGTTGATTGAAAAATGTGAATCAAAAGGTTATAGACGATATTTAAACCAACACAAAGAACAAAATATAAGTTCAATAAGATTCTTTTCTAAAACCAATTATATTGGTGATTACGTACGTGAATGGGTAGATCATTGGTCCTTATATACTCGCAATTGTTTCTTACATTTACCAAAGTGTGACATGGGTCTCAAGTTCATTATACCACATCGATCGACACTTGAATGGCGGTATATATGTGGTATGCTTTTGTTATCTTATTGGTTTTCGCTTTTACAAAACTTTAGAAGTGAACATAATTAGCGAAACAAAAGGGAAGAGGATTCCCTCAAGTTATTTCCTCAACTTGAGTCAAGTTGGGGAAATCTTGACCCTTGATAATCAAGGGCCAAGATTCAATGATTATCTTTGAATCTTGGTCCTTGGATGAAAATCAAGGGCCAAGATTACCCTAACATGATTACCCATGTTAGGGTAACTTGAGGGAATCCCCTCCCATATTATTGTAAAAAAAAAAAAACCCATACTCTTAGAAATCAACTTAGGATATATGTTGCTTTTTCTGCTTGCGTATTAATTTCGTTGCATACCTTTCTTCTTCTGACCCGGTCAATACTCAATATGAAGATGGTTTCCTATTTATGACCCAACTCTTTATATTCACAGTAATCTTTTCCTCATTAATTCATCTACCACAACCAATAAACAAAAATGTTCATACTCAACATAAAACTACTCATATGGACTTCTTTTATGTTCATATATTTAGTCAATACAACCACCTTGGCTCAACCCGAATTCGTTTCCTATGACTGTGTTGAAGATTATAACTATACAATAAACAGCACATATAGCAGAAATCTTGACAGAACCCTCTCCAGACTACCAAGCACCAACTCCGGTTTTGGTTTCTTCAACCTGTCCACTGGCCAAGGGAACGATAGAGTCAACTCGGTGGCCCTATGTCGAGGTGATGTCAATCCAGATGTATGTCAAAGTTGTCTAAATGACTCTATAGTTAAGTTACGTAGTATTTGCCCAAACACAAGGGAAGCAATAGGGTACTACGACTATTGCATTTTGAAATACTCCAACCAAACTATATTACGACAAACTTGGTTCAGGTTTTACGTGTTTTCAGCTTACCCTCAAAATACTAGTAATGTTGATCAGTTCAATGGAGGTCTAAGACCATTACTAGCTAGCTTGAGAGAGAAGGCTGCGGCTGGTGGTCCGTTACTGAAATTTGCCAGTGGGAGCACGAGTGATGTACCCGATTTCTTGACTATATACGCGCTTGTTCAGTGTACTCCTGACTTGTCGGAAACGGATTGCAATTCTTGCTTGGAGGATTCGATAAATAAGATTCCCGATTTTATGAATGGGAAAACTGGTGGGAGCATTCTTAAACCGATGTGTAATTTTAAGTATCAGGCATCTCGTTTTTTTAACGAGAGTAGTAATAAATGAAAAAATTCATGTGTTTTTTTTTTTTAACGGCAAATTTGGGCTCAGCGGCATGCCTCTTCATATACCCAACTCCAATTCCAGAGGAAACCCATTATGGAAAACCTTGTCTCCATTCCTGGGAGCATTTTGCTCACACCAGGATTTGAACCTAAGACCTCTCAGTCTCAGGCTCCACCATATACCAATCCATCTATTGATAAACTGGAATAATAATATTTATCGAGGAATGGTTATTTGAGAACTCACAAAAAAAAAAACGCGAGAACAATTCTGGGCCACTCATTTTGTCCCATTTTCTCTCTCTTCAATAATAAATTATAATTCATCCATATCATTCAAAATGTTTTATCTCACAAACCGTAAATCGTTAGATGAAAAAAAAATGGGTAGTCTTAAAATTTCGTCCTCTTTCATTAGAGATGCAATTCGATATACTTTTAACGACTTTTTAATTTTCATTTTTTTTTCTTGTACTTGTGTGTAGGATCTTTGTTTTCACATTTAAATTAGTAAATAACCATTATGTTTATGCTCAGCCCGCCACTTCAACAACAACGCCTGATAACTATATGTACTTTTAAGTTTAACGTTCTATATATCTATGTATGTATCTATATCTATATTACATTATAAAATATTTGTTCTTCCATTTTTTTCAACTAAATTGTTAAACTAATATCTTGTTTCTTTTTTTATTCATTATTTTAAATATCTTCACTTGAAAATCTATAATATCTACTTGAAATGCCTATAATACCCTTAATGAACTTAATTTACAACATCTACCTTTAACTTTTAAATAACTACACTACCCTCTTTTACATCAGTTACTTATATATTAATAAATAAACGATAATACTAATATATATATATATGAAAACAATAAATTACAAAAGAAAATTGTCTATATATATATATATATATATATATATAGGGTAGAGATCCAGAGAGAAGGTGTGTTAAGGAGAGAAGGTCCTATGGGCCAATCAAAACGCGACATGTGTCAAAATAAAAAAAAATGCACGGTGGCATAATTGTAAATAAATTAAACTTTTGTGAAACGCGGCCAGCTTGGTCAGCTTGGGTTGGGTGAGCTTGGTCAGCTGGGTTGGGTCAGCTTGGGTTGGGTCAGCTTGGGTTGGGTCAGCTTGGGTTGGGTCAGCTTGGTCAGCTTGGGTTGGGTCAGCTTGGTCAGCTTGGGTTGGGTTGGGTCAGCTTGGGTTGAGTCAGATTGGGTTGGGTCAGCTTGGGTTGAGTCAGCTTGGGTTGGGTTGGGTCAGCTTGGTCAGCTTGGGTTGGGTTGGGTCAACTTGGTCAGCTTGGGTTGGGTCAGCTTGGTCAGGTTGGTTTGGGTCAGTGGGTCAACTTGGGTTGGGTTGGGTCAGCTTGGGTTTGAAGTCAAAATATTTACAGATTTGCCACCGTGTTTTTTTTTTAAAAGCCACATGTCAACTTCTGGTTGGTTAGAAAAACCTTCTCTCCTTAACCCACCTTCTCATTTGATCTCTCTCCTATATTATATATATATATTTAGAACTATTATCAAAATTTTTTTAAAATGCAACTTAAGAAATAGAAATGAGTACAACCGAGGTAATATGTGAAAAATCAAATGCGGTAAACAAAAATAAAGCAAGGTTATATGGAACAAATAGTGTCTCATTCAAGTGTTGCCAACTACAAAAATAAAAATGTTATAATAAGTTCAAAAGAAAAATTCATAAAAAAAGTAATCTTTTTACACAAAATTCTCACTCAGTTTGTTGAATTAAACCACTAAATTTAAACGATTATTAAGATCCTCATATAATAGAATAGTACAAAGGTATATTATATATATATATATAGGAAAAAGTTCAAATGAGAACCATTTGAATTGGAAGAACCATGAGAACCTTGTAATTATAACTTGGTGTTCATATGTTAATAGTCTATGTGAACAAATTCATGCACATATGAACATGTCAAGTTATAACTAATATTACCTACGTTCATATATGAATGGTTCTCAAATGAACCTACGTGAACGAATTTGGTTACATATACCTATCACATATGAACATCAAGTTATAATATAGTGGTTCTCATGGTTCTTCCAATTTAAATGGTTCTTAATTGAACCTTACCCTATATATATATTGAAAGGACCATACTCGATAAACCGAAAACTGAATATTATTATTATTTTTTTTATTTTTTTTTTACAGAGGATACCCACTGCGCCGCAGTGGGTTCGACACACTCCCACTGCGTCGCAGTGGGATTCTACTGTCCTGCGTGACAAAAGTTCCCCCAGCAACCAGCTTCTTCCTTTAACACTTTTACCCAAACTTTCATTCATTCAACTCATGACCAACATTTAAAACACCATCCAGAATTGGCAACAATCATAAAAACACATTTTTAAACATAGTTACAACATCAACCTGTTCCAAATCTCATTTTCAACATTAATGGGTCATTTACCCATTTTGACACCATTTTCATCCAACATACACTAGACATCTTTCCAAAAGCTCTACACTTGAACATTTACAAGACTTTTACAAAAATATACTTTTTAAACCAAAATGTACCAAGAGCCATGAGAGGAGGGATTTCTAGGCCTCTAACCAAAAGATTGCCATTCATACAAGAATGACCTAGATACCTTCAAGTCTTGCAACAACTTTACTTCAAAAACTTCAAGCTTATCAACAACTAGTTCCTTCTCCCGGAACTACCTAAAAAGGTAAACAACTAAAATATAAGCAAAGGCTTAGTGAATATACTTGCATACAATTACGATTACGAAGGAGGGCAAAGTACAAGGACTATCACAAGTAACCTATAACATCGTCATGTCACATTTACTTGCTCACCTTGCACCCTAAACACATATATGGATTAACAACTTCAACATGGTGGTCTTTCCACACATGGACAATCCACTTCAACATGGTGGTCTTTCCACACATGGATAATCAACTTCAACATGGTGGTCTTTCCACACATGGACAATCCACTTCAACATGGTGGTCTTTCCACACATGGATAATCAACTTCAACATGGTGGTCTTTCCACACATGGATAATTACTTCAACATGGTGGTCTTTCCACTCATGGACTATCAACTTCAACATGGTGGTCTTTCCACACATGGACAATCAACTTCAACATGGTGGTCGTTCCACACATGGACAATCAACTTCAACATGGTGGTCGTTCCACACATGGATACCAACATAACATAAAAGTATGCAAATATACTCACCTCCTCCGCAATTAGAACAACAATGCTAAAACGATTAAGCACAAACAAGCTTCAACCTATAATCATATCATAAAATGCATAAGCTTATATTCACAACTTGACTAGCTTAACCTAGCCATACTCAATCACTAGCCTTTCTAAACCCAAAACCCAACCCATTTGTCATTGAGTTGCTTTCATCTTTAACAACAACATTAGGTAGTTCATCCTACCAATTTCATCCACCTTTCAATAACTAGCAAAAATTCATCTTTTCACATTAACTAAAATTCTCACATGAACTTATCCATTTCATAATCAAACTCAACATATAACTCAATGACAACTAGGTTAACTAAGGAATTGGGGAGAATTAACCATAATTCATTTTCTAGCAAAACCCCCAATTTGGTTCATCCATGAACCCTAATTTCAAAAGAAAGATGAAAAACTAAATTAGGGGAAATCAATACCTCGCAACAATAAGCTAAATCAAGACTTAGATGGAAAAATTCTTCTTCCCCTCTTTTCCTCTTTGAAATTCGGCCACCACCACCTTCCACCACAAACCCTAACTTTTGAATTCTTGAATGAAGATTAATGATGGTGATAGTTATTGTTCTTGATTTAGAGAGAAATAGCTTTGATTTCCTTTGCATGAGATGGAATTGGAAGAAGAAGTAATAGGTGATGGAGTGCTAGCCAAAATATTGAAATGGGAGGTGAGTCATGAAATTGAAATGGCTGGCACATCATGGGGATGCCACGCCCCTTACTACTTTTTGGTAATAACATACCCGCTATCCGCTAAAGTTCCAACTAAATTAACCCCATATCCAAAAATAAAATACTAGGAATTTAATTTAATGTCAAAACTATAAAAAGGGGTTAATTTCTTTTACCTTAAAATCTTTGGGGTGTTACAACTCTCCCCCACTTGGAACGGATCACGACCTCGTGATCCAAGCCATATGCAAAGACGGATAGTAAACTAGGACGTCATGCTCGGACTCCCATGTACAATCGGACATCTTACCATGCTTCCACAAAATCTTATAAGTCCTCGTCGTCTTATTTTGTATTCTTCTAAGCTCTTCTTCTACTATGGCAATAGGTTCTTCAACATAGTTCAACTTATTATCAACCTCAATTTCTTTCAAAGGCACATAAGAAGACTCATCGGCAAGGCATTTTCTAAGATGTGACACATGAAAAGTTGGATGAATTCCGAAAGTTCATCCGGTAACTCCAAACGGTAAGCAACTTTGCCAACCTTAGCCAAAATTTTAAACGGGCCAATAAATCGGGGACTTAGTTTCCCACGCTTTCTAAATCGTAGCACACCCTTCCATGGGGAGACTTTCAACAAAACACGATCGCCCACAAGAAACTCAATCGGTCTTCTCCTTTTATCCGCATAAGACTTTTGCCGATCTTGAGCCGCTTTTAATCTCTCTTTGATCACATCTATCTTTTCGATGGTTTTTAACACCACTTCCGTGCCACCTATTTCTCTTTGACCTACTTCTCCCCAACAAATTGGAGATCTACACTTCCTTCCATACAACATTTCATACGGCGGCATTTGAATACTAGAATGGTAGCTATTGTTGTAAGAGAATTCTACCAAAGGCAAGTGAAGATCCCAAGTGCCTCCAAAATCGATTATACATGCCCGAAGCATGTCTTCAAGCGTTTGAATAGTTCTCTCACTTTGACCATCCGTTTGTGGGTGATAGGCGGTGCTAAGCTTGAGCTTGGTACCCATATCTTCATGAAATTTCCGCCAAAAGTGAGAGGTGAATCGAGTGTCTCTATCCGAAACAATGGAGATGGGAACTCCATGTCTAGCTACAACCTCTTTTACGTAGATCTTTGCCAACACTTCAGATGATGATGCCTCACGAATAGGAAGAAATAAGGCACTCTTGGTTAATCTATCAACTATTACCCATATAGTATCAAATTGATTTCTAGGGGTCTTGGGCAATTTTGTGATGAAATCCATGGTGATCTCTTCCCACTTCCATTTGGGAATTTCCAACGGTTGCAACATACCATAAGGCTTTTGATGCTCCGCTTTCACTTGTGCACAAGTCAAACACTTTTCGACATATTTCACCACATCCCGCTTCATTCCGGGCCACCAATATTCTACTTTCAAGTCATGATACATCTTTGTAGCACCGGGGTGAATAGAATATTTGGATTTGTGAGCTTCATCAAGTAGAATTTGTTTCAACTCACAAGAGAAAGGAATCCAAATTCTCCCAAAACGAACGGTAAGGCCACGAGAATCCTTGGTAAAATAGTGTATTTGGCCTTGAATTCTTTCTTTCTTAGGATCTCGTTGCAAGGCTCTCTCTTGAGCTTCTCTAATTTGATCGAAGAAGTCATTGGTGATCAAAACCCAAAGGGGAGAAACGACTAGAGCATGATGAGAACTCTTCCGACTCAAAGCGTCCGCTACAACATTAGCCTTCCCGGGATGATACAAAATTTCACAATCATAATCTTTCAAAAGATCTAACCATCTTCGTTGGCGATTGTTGAGATCTCTTTGCTCAAAGAAGTACTTGAGACTTTTATGATCGGAATAAATGGTAAACTTGACTCCATAAAGGTAATGGCGCCAAATTTTTAAAGCAAAAACCACCGCCGCTAACTCCAAATCATGTGTAGGATACCGTTTTTCATGCTCTTTCAATTGCCTTGAAGCATAGGCAATGACTTTACCTCGTTGCATAAGAACACAACCTAGGCCATTAAATGATGCATCACAATACACCACCATATCTTCAAGTCCATCCGGTAAAACAAGGACCGGTGCTTGACTTAGCCTTTCTCGAAGTTGTTGAAAGGCCATCTCTTGTTCGCTTTTCCATTCAAACTTGATATTCTTACGAGTCAACTTGGTCAATGGGGCAGCTATTTTGGAAAAGTCTTGGATGAAACGGCGGTAATAGCCCGCTAGACCAAGGAAACTCCTAATCTCCGACGGATTCTTAGGTTGCTCCCACTTCATCACCGCATTAATCTTAGCCGGATCCACCATAATTCCTTCACTATTAATAACGTGACCAAGAAATTGCACTTCTCTTAACCAAAACTCACATTTGGAGAATTTGGCATAGAGTTTCTCCTTGCGTAAAATTTCCAACACCTCCCTTAAATGAACTTCATGATCGGAAGAACTCTTGGAATAAATGAGAATGTCATCAATAAAAACAATCACGGACTTGTCCAGCATGGGACGACAAACACGATTCATGAGGTCCATGAAAGCCGCGGGAGCATTAGTGAGACCAAAAGGCATGACAACAAACTCGAAATGACCATAACGAGTACGGAAAGCGGTTTTGGGAATATCTTCATCACGTACCTTGAGTTGATGGTAACCCGAACGAAGATCAATTTTAGAGAAATATGATGCTCCTTGAAGTTGATCGAATAAATCGTCGATTCTAGGCAAAGGATACTTGTTCTTTACGGTGACTTTGTTGAGCTCACGATAGTCGATACACATACGCATGCTTCCATCCTTCTTTTTAACGAAAAGTACCGGTGCGCCCCAAGGAGAGTTACTAGGTCGAATAAAACCTTTATCAAGTAGTTCTTGTAATTGCTTCATCATCTCTTGCATTTCCGTTGGAGCCAAACGGTAAGGAGCTTTAGCAATGGGGTTAGCCCCCGGAATGAGATCAATTGAAAACTCAACTTGCCGTTCGGGGGGAATACCCGGCAAGTCTTCGGGAAAAACATCGGCAAATTCACTAACGATTGGAATGTCTACGATAGATAAAGGTTTCTTTTCAACATTAACAATGTGAGCAAGGTAAGCATGACATCCATGAGACATATAGCGTTTGGCACGAGCAAAGGTACAAACGGATATAGAACGCTCCTTCCTATCACCATAAACCACCAAATCTTCACCTTTGGAGGTCTTTACATATATTGCCTTTTCATCACACGCGATTTTAGCGTTACAAGAACTCAACCAATCCATTCCCAAAATTATATCAAACTCTCCCATCGGAAAAGGAATTAAATTGGCTTGAAAGAGTTCCGAAGAGATTTTGATCTCACACCCTATATACACATCCTTCACTAATTCCATCCTACCATTACCAACCTCAACTTGCAAAATATTATCTAGACTTGACTTTGACACGGGAATAACATGAATTACTCTAGTTGCAACAAATGACCTATTTGCCCCCGAATCAAAGAGAATTCGCATAGGCACATTATATACAAGGAATGTACCTGTGACAACATCATCCGTGCTCCTTGCTTGCTCCACCGTGAGTTGAAAGGATCTTCCTCGTGGATTTCCATGTGCTTGGACATTCTTTCTCTCCGCCTCCTTTCTCCTCTCTTCAAGTCTCTCTTCCTCGGTCAATTTAGGACATGAGCTTCTCATGTGACCCTCCCCGAAGCACTTAAAACAAATGACAGGTTTTCGAGGCTTGGACTTGCACTCCCGGCTAGTGTGTCCCGGCTTCCCACAAGTATAACATCCCTTCTCCGATGCCTTGCACACTCCCGAGTGATTCTTCTTGCATTGACGGCAAAAGGGGGTGTTTCTTCTATGTGAGTTGTTACCGGAGCTACCCTCTTGTCTAAACCGTTTGTTAGGAGAGTTCGTTTCTTCATGCTTCCTTTTCAATTCACCTTCCTCCACCCTAGACTGCTCAATCTCATGATCCCTAGCCACATCCGCCAACATGGAGAAAGAATCCATTTGACGTAGGCTTATCTTCTCCCTCAAGCTCTTCTTCAGCTTCATATAAAATTGCTCCTTTAGCAATTGATCGTTCTCAAGAAATTCCGGACAAAATTGAGCTTTATCCAAGAATTGAGCTCGGAATTCATTTAAGCTCATGGTGCCTTGACAGTCATTGAGAAATTCGCTTCTCAACTTAGTCACTTCGGCCTCCGATCTAAATTCCTTGAAAAACATAGTCTTGAATTCGGGCCATTCTACATGATCTAAAGCTTCCTTCTTAATTGCCAACAAACCATCCCACCATCTCTTCCCACTGTTCCTTAGCATACCAACCGCAAAGATGACCTTCAAGTGTGAGGGGCATTGACTAGTGCGGAACGCCCCTTCTATCTCCGATATCCACCGAGTACAAACGATGGGATCACGATCACCGTGATACTCAGGTGGGTGGCACACTTCAAAGTCTCGAAAAGTGAACTTCTTCTTATAAACCTTCTCCCCGGTTACTTCCACCTCCCTTTCATCTTCAGCCTTCTTGCCTTTATCTTTGGCATCTCTTTTCTCAAACTCCCGTTGCACATTGACCGCAACCTCTTCTCTAATCATTTGAGCAATGTGATCATTCACAGCTCCTTCTAAAGTTTGATTCAATCTTTTTAATAAAAGAGGAGTATACTTCTCCAATGCTCTCCCTATTTGGTCCGAGATATCCATACTATCCTCGGCAAATATGGGCTCTTCTTCTTCGTTCTGTTCGTTGTGCTCATCTTCGTCATTATGATAATCGGCCATACTATAATAAGAGTAGATAACACGGATTTAATCACGCAACCTATCTATCTCTACGACTAGAAGCCAAAACCTATAACTTTATACTAAACCGTCCCAAGGTTTGCTGCTGTTAGTTTATAAATTTGTTAGTATCTCAACCACAATAAGGCCGGCTTCTTATTGTGCTTTAATACTAGCAAGTTTATAAGCTAACATCATTAAACACTCTTTCGGTCCCATATAAAATTTCGGCTACCTAAGGTCGAGTCTCAACTAAGGTTTAAGTCTAGGCACTCTCTACACGAGGGAATACCTAAATCCCTTAAACCTCGGCTCTGATACCAACTTGAAAGGACCATACTCGATAAACCGAAAACTGAATATTTTTTTTATTTTTTATTTTTTTACAGAGGATACCCACTGCGCCGCAGTGGGTTCGACACCTCCCACTGCGCCGCAGTGGGGTTACTCCCACTGCGCCGCAGTGGGGTTTCCCCCACTGCGCCGCAGTGGGGTTGAGACCCTCCCACTGCGCCGTAGTGGGATCCCACTGGTCTCAGACCTGAACAAAATCCAGCAACCAGCTTCTTCCTTTAACACTTTTACCCAAACTTTCATTCATTCAACTCATGACCAACATTTAAAACACCATCCAGAATTGGCAACAATCATAAAAACACATTTTTAAACATAGTTACAACATCAACCTGTTCCAAATCTCATTTTCAACATTAATGGGTCATTTACCCATTTTGACACCATTTTCATCCAACATACACTAGACATCTTTCCAAAAGCTCTACACTTGAACATTTACAAGACTTTTACAAAAATATACTTTTTAAACCAAAATGTACCAAGAGCCATGAGAGGAGGGATTTCTAGGCCTCTAACCAAAAGATTGCCATTCATACAAGAATGACCTAGATACCTTCAAGTCTTGCAACAACTTTACTTCAAAAACTTCAAGCTTATCAACAACTAGTTCCTTCTCCCGGAACTACCTAAAAAGGTAAACAACTAAAATATAAGCAAAGGCTTAGTGAATATACTTGCATACAATTACGATTACGAAGGAGGGCAAAGTACAAGGACTATCACAAGTAACCTATAACATCGTCATGTCACATTTACTTGCTCACCTTGCACCCTAAACACATATATGGATTAACAACTTCAACATGGTGGTCTTTCCACACATGGACAATCCACTTCAACATGGTGGTCTTTCCACACATGGATAATCAACTTCAACATGGTGGTCTTTCCACACATGGACAATCCACTTCAACATGGTGGTCTTTCCACACATGGATAATCAACTTCAACATGGTGGTCTTCCACACATGGATAATCAACTTCAACATGGTGGTCTTTCCACACATGGATAATCAACTTCAACATGGTGGTCTTTCCACACATGGATAATCAACTTCAACATGGTGGTCTTTCCACACATGGATAATCAACTTCAACATGGTGGTCTTTCCACACATGGACACCAACATAACATAAAAGTATGCAAATATACTCACCTCCTCCGCAATTAGAACAACAATGCTAAAACGATTAAGCACAAACAAGCTTCAACCTATAATCATGTCATAAAATGCATAAGCTTATAATTACAACTTGACTAGCTTAACCTAGCCATACTCAATCACTAGCCTTTCTAAACCCAAAACCCAACCCATTTGTCATTGAGTTGCTTTCATCTTTAACAACAACATTAGGTAGTTCATCCTACCAATTTCATCCATCTTTCAATAACTAGCAAAAATTCATCTTTTCACATTAACTAAAATTCTCACATGAACTTATCCATTTCATAATCAAACTCAACATATAACTCAATGACAACTAGGTTAACTAAGGAATTGGGGAGAATTAACCATAATTCATTTTCTAGCAAAACCCCCAATTTGGTTCATCCATGAACCCTAATTTCAAAAGAAAGATAAAAACTAAATTAGGGGAAATCAATACCTCGCAACAATAAGCTAAATCAAGACTTAGATGGAAAAATTCTTCTTCCCCTCTTTTCCTCTTTGAAATTCGGCCACCACCACCTTCCACCACAAACCCTAACTTTTGAATTCTTGAATGAAGATTAATGATGGTGATAGTTATTGTTCTTGATTTAGAGAGAAATAGCTTTGATTTCCTTTGCATGAGATGGAATTGGAAGAAGAAGTAATAGGTGATGGAGTGCTAGCCAAAATATTGAAATGGGAGGTGAGTCATGAAATTGAAATGGCTGGCACATCATGGGGATGCCACGCCCCTTACTACTTTTTGGTAATAACATACCGCTATCCGCTAAAGTTCCAACTAAATTAACCCCATATCCAAAAATAAAATACTAGGAATTTAATTTAATGTCAAAACTATAAAAAGGGGTTAATTTCTTTTACCTTAAAATCTTTGGGGTGTTACAACTCTCCCCCACTTGGAACGGATCACGACCTCGTGATCCAAGCCATATGCAAAGACGGATAGTAAACTAGGACGTCATGCTCGGACTCCCATGTACAATCGGACATCTTACCATGCTTCCACAAAATCTTATAAGTCCTCGCCGTCTTATTTTGTATTCTTCTAAGCTCTTCTTCTACTATGGCAATAGGTTCTTCAACATAGTTCAACTTATTATCAACCTCAATTTCTTTCAAAGGCACATAAGAAGACTCATCGGCAAGGCATTTTCTAAGATGTGACACATGAAAAGTTGGATGGATTCCCGAAAGTTCATCCGGTAACTCCAAACGGTAAGCAACTTTGCCAACCTTAGCCAAAATTTTAAACGGGCCAATAAATCGGGGACTTAGTTTCCCACGCTTTCTAAATCGTAGCACACCCTTCCATGGGGAGACTTTCAACAAAACACGATCGCCCACAAGAAACTCAATCGGTCTTCTCCTTTTATCCGCATAAGACTTTTGCCGATCTTGAGCCGCTTTTAATCTCTCTTTGATCACATCTATCTTTTCGATGGTTTTTAACACCACTTCCGTGCCACCTATTTCTCTTTGACCTACTTCTCCCCAACAAATTGGAGATCTACACTTCCTTCCATACAACATTTCATACGGCGGCATTTGAATACTAGAATGGTAGCTATTGTTGTAAGAGAATTCTACCAAAGGCAAGTGAAGATCCCAAGTGCCTCCAAAATCGATTATACATGCCCGAAGCATGTCTTCAAGCGTTTGAATAGTTCTCTCACTTTGACCATCCGTTTGTGGGTGATAGGCGGTGCTAAGCTTGAGCTTGGTACCCATATCTTCATGAAATTTCCGCCAAAAGTGAGAAGTGAATCGAGTGTCTCTATCCGAAACAATGGAGATGGGAACTCCATGTCTAGCTACAACCTCTTTTACGTAGATCTTTGCCAACACTTCAGATGATGATGCCTCACGAATAGGAAGAAATAAGGCACTCTTGGTTAATCTATCAACTATTACCCATATAGTATCAAATTGATTTCTAGGGGTCTTGGGCAATTTTGTGATGAAATCCATGGTGATCTCTTCCCACTTCCATTTGGGAATTTCCAACGGTTGCAACATACCATAAGGCTTTTGATGCTCCGCTTTCACTTGTGCACAAGTCAAACACTTTTCGACATATTTCACCACATCCCGCTTCATTCCGGGCCACCAATATTCTACTTTCAAGTCATGATACATCTTTGTAGCACCGGGGTGAATAGAATATTTGGATTTGTGAGCTTCATCAAGTAGAATTTGTTTCAACTCACAAGAGAAAGGAATCCAAATTCTCCCAAAACGAACGGTAAGGCCACGAGAATCCTTGGTAAAATAGTGTATTTGGCCTTGAATTCTTTCTTTCTTAGGATCTCGTTGCAAGGCTCTCTCTTGAGCTTCTCTAATTTGATCGAAGAAGTCATTGGTGATCAAAACCCAAAGGGGAGAAACGACTAGAGCATGATGAGAACTCTTCCGACTCAAAGCGTCCGCTACAACATTAGCCTTCCCGGGATGATACAAAATTTCACAATCATAATCTTTCAAAAGATCTAACCATCTTCGTTGGCGATTGTTGAGATCTCTTTGCTCAAAGAAGTACTTGAGACTTTTATGATCGGAATAAATGGTAAACTTGACTCCATAAAGGTAATGGCGCCAAATTTTTAAAGCAAAAACCACCGCCGCTAACTCCAAATCATGTGTAGGATACCGTTTTTCATGCTCTTTCAATTGCCTTGAAGCATAGGCAATGACTTTACCTCGTTGCATAAGAACACAACCTAGGCCATTAAATGATGCATCACAATACACCACCATATCTTCAAGTCCATCCGGTAAAACAAGGACCGGTGCTTGACTTAGCCTTTCTCGAAGTTGTTGAAAGGCCATCTCTTGTTCGCTTTTCCATTCAAACTTGATATTCTTACGAGTCAACTTGGTCAATGGGGCAGCTATTTTGGAAAAGTCTTGGATGAAACGGCGGTAATAGCCCGCTAGACCAAGGAAACTCCTAATCTCCGACGGATTCTTAGGTTGCTCCCACTTCATCACCGCATTAATCTTGGCCGGGTCCACCATAATTCCTTCACTATTAACAACATGTCCAAGAATGTTCCATGTCACACCCCGACTAAGGCGGAAAACTCGGGATGTGACGCATAGTACACGCGTCATGGATGTTACGTAGAGTAACTACATGAATACTTAAATAACACACATTTCATAAATCCAAACATAAATATCCAACATAGAGTCAAGATTCAAATAAAACATAGATAAACTCCCACGCAGGGGAATATCATTAGGCATAATGCCATAGTCTAAACATAAGCAAACACAACAATAACATAAGATATGCAGCTCCAAAACCTAAGTCTGGTCTGCTACAGGTCACCATGCTATGCTCCTTAGCCACCTCTAATACGATTCACATGCTCACCTGAAAGGATACTCAAAAGTGTCAACACAATGGTTGGTGAGTTCGTAGGTTTTGTAAACAAGTATCAAGTTTTGTGCCAAGTCGAATATCATCAAACCAGAGATGTACTTCTGAATCCCCTTGGAATCCGGTGTCACTAGGTGCGGAACAAGCCTGGACAACTCTTCAAATCGGCTAGTGTACTTAGCGTGCTCAGCTCCAGTCATCTTGAGTTCTCCGAATTCTCTTTCCAACCTATTAACTTCCACTGTCGAACAAAACTTCTTCAACATTAGTTCCTTATACTCTTCCCACGGCATAGCTATAGCAGCAGTTCTTCCTCTAGCTCGCAATTGAGTGCCCCACCATGATAAGGCATCATCAGTGAGGGACCCAACTACATACTTGACCCTCTGATGCGGAGCACACTCACTCATATCAATCACAGACTCCATTTTCTCCAACCACTGAATGAACTTCACAGCACCACCCTTTCCATCATAGTCTTGTGGCCCACAATGACGGAACTCCCTATAAGTACAACCCTTCTGGGTCTCATCATCAACATTCACTCGAGCAACTTTCCTGGGTTGATGTCCTCTTGTTCCTGAACCACCTGCTCTGGATCAGCTCCACTGGTTCAACTCCCACTGGTTCCTCCCACTGGTTCCTACACATTCTGGTGCTCCTCCTTGAGTCTGATTCTGGGGTTTACCCATTGCAGCAGTCACTTGTGCCACAATAGTTGGCATTGAAGCTGTCAACTGTTCGAGCAAAGATAGTGGCTAAATCGGGAATCTCAGCATGACCCGTACCACCACACGACCACCTTCTCCACGGCCTCCTTCTTGATTTCTCCCACGACCGCCTCCTAGGTTGCCTCGACCACCCCTAGGATTACCGGCCGCCCTGATCTCCTTGAGTTTTGGCATTTGGGTTTGCTCTTGTTCGCACCATTTTTCCTATATTAGGAAAAGACGTTATCGGCGTTAGATTGAGGAAATAGTCATTCGTGATGTCATTTACGCACTCTCAAACACACTCGTGTTAGCTTTTCTTACAATTCTATGCATTCATATACTATACACGCAAGCTCAAGAAATCAAGTAACAACGAAGTAAACATTATCATCAATGTCAATCATTAAGTACAAAGTAATATCAATTAAACATTCATTAATCACAACAAAAGGGCAAGTCAAATCTGATCTCCACATCCAACCCACCATCCGTGTATGTATACAGGTGATACCAGCGGCTTTCCCTCCACACGTATGGTAAATTAGATGCATCGATCAAATTTCAACAGTTAAAGCGGTCCGAATCTAACTCCTACATCCAACACACTAGAGGTGTTTATATACAGGTGATACCAGCGGCTTTCCCTCCACACCCCTAGCGAATCAGATGCATGTCGGGATTCGGTTCTGATATGCCCTTTGGATATTGGCAGGGTAGGTATACAGGTGATACTAGGCTTACCCTCCACCCAACCAATACCCATTCAGCATACCAGTTTACCTACCACACTTTAACTATCGGGGCGCGATCAATGTTGTTAACAGTTCCATAGGCGGTTATACCACACGCGAAATGGTGATCAGGCGTTTCTGTGATGATATATCGCCATACTTCTTCGCTAACACCACCTCATCTCGCTATGGACATAAGAATAATAATTAAATAACCAACAACCTCCAACATCTCCTGCTCAAGTTCAAGTCACAATTTCGACCGGCACAAGCACACCTACGAACTCCCACATATAACAATATATTTCTTGTCTCCTAAGTGGCTAAGTAGCATGGTACTAAGTGCACAAGATCATACATCTCAATCCATATGAATCAACAAATCATACTTCACATAAGGAAATCACATAAGGTTCACTTGAACAAAAAATGCACACATAATTCCTATTATGCATGCTACGTGAGGTTCTTAGGTTATAGTCTAGGCAAAACCACCTAATTCTCTATAACCACGGCTCTGATACCAATCTGTCACACCCCGACTAAGGCGGAAAACTCGGGATGCGACGCATAGTACACGCGTCATGGATGTTACGTAGAGTAACTACATGAATACTTAAATAACACACATTTCATAAATCCAAACATAAATATCCAACATAGAGTCAAGATTCAAATAAAACATAGATAAACTCCCACGCAGGGGAAAGATCACTTAGGCATAATGCCATAGTCTAAACATAAAGCAACAACAATCACATAAGATATGCAGCTCCAAATCCTAGTCTGAGTCTGCTAAAGGTCACCATGCTATGCTCCTTAGCTCACCTAAAGGACACTTAAAAGTGTAAACACAATGGTTGGTGAGTTCGTAGGTTTTGTAAACAAGTATCAAGTTATGTGTCAGGTCGAATATCATCAAGATCTACACGAAATGTTGGCTATTAACTTACTTATGATAGCATGCACATGAACAAGATCCACAACAATGTATTTAGCACTTACGGTACCGCTATATGTATCCAAGATGTGGCCTTATGGTTAAACAACCTGCCGTTAATGTATACTATCCAAATGTGGCTTATGGTTAAACAACCGCCATGCATCCATAGTATCCTACAATGTAATCAATGAAATACTAATCACAATATAACAATTTGCACATCATACAGTATAGTTAAATAGCCAATATGATAGACACAAAGGCACGAGTATCCTTCCACCCCAAAACATATAAAAAGAGGGGCTACGAAACTCACCTGAATGCTAGCAACAAGATCAAGCTACACAAGATATCAGAAAGCAAGTAATCTGGTACGCAAACAATCTGTTTCAAGTTATCACAATTAAGTATTTTCATATAGGTAAACGTGCTCATAACGTGTCGCCAAGTGTTGACTAAGTTGTCCAAAAGCGTACTAGTTTGACTTTGACCAAATTTTACAAGTTTGACCAAAGTTGACCAAATTACGAGTTTGACTAAGTTGACCAAATCGACTAAAGTTGACCAAAGTTGACTAAACCGACCAAAGTTGACCAAAGTTGACTAAACTGACCAAAGTTGACCAAATCGAGGTAGTAATCGAAATCCGAGGTCTCAGTTGAAAGTTGGGGTCTTAAACTGAATTCGGGGTCTTAAATTGAAAGGTTGAAATTGAGAGGCTAAATTGAGATAGTAATCTGGGGTAGTATTTTCACTAAAAGACAAAATTGATATTGGAATAGTAAACGGGGTTGTAAATTGGAGTTCAATTGCGAGGTATTAATTGGAGTCTCAATTGCGAGGTCACAATTGGGGTAATTGCAAAGACAAAGTGAAATTGAAATAGTGAACGGGGTCGCAAATTGAGTGACGGGGTCGCAAATTGAGCTGTTCTTCCCCAAATTTTGTTCTAGAAAACCCTAATCGTTTCTTTCGATCTGAAAGGTGTTTTTAACATCAGATTGTACTTTTAGACCCACAAATATGATAGAAAAACAATACTAAAGTCGGAAACTCGAAAACGGACTTAAACCCGAAAACCCATTTGAACAAAGTTTGTAAAAAGTGTACAAAAATCCTTAAATCTCAAGATTTTGTTAATGAAATCACATGAAACTTTGACAAAAGTTGTAGTATATGATTCTAAATGTTTTGGACGTAAAAAGTTTAATACTTGGTGTGTGTAGTGTGTGTATTAAAAGAAAAACCGAAAAATTCCAAAAAGAAGAGCATAAAAAAGGTTTTGATTCTTACTTCAAATCTGACCAAAATAGATGTTTCTGATGATGTTTAAATGGTAGAAACACTGTTTTTGACACTAAATCTAAACAAAGTAAGGTTCGATTTCAATAAAACTTGATGTTTATGAGGTAGTAAAGGTGAGGTAGTAAAAATGGGGTAGTAAAGTGAGGTAGCAAATTGGGGTAGCAAAAAGGGAGGTAGTAAGGGTTTGTGTGTGTTTTTCTTGGAGGCTAAGTTGATGGAATGAGAATTTGTGAAAGAATAGAGTATTTATATGTAGGGTAAAATAGAAGGTTCCATGCTTACTCAAAATACGATGCCAGACACGTAATACGATACCAGACTCAATTACGATGCTAAATCTAAAATACGATGCCGATACAAAATACGAGGTCGTTTTACAATTACGATGCCGACTAATATTACGAGGTCGTATTTTCAAGTTTAAAATTTTAATTTGACACAAATTTTCGTGGTCAACTCACGGGTGTTACAATACTCATATGTGTTTAATTTCGCGTCAAATGTGTTCCCCTTGACCAATCAAGTTTGATTGGCTTGACCAATCAAATTTGATTGTATACTGGAATGCAAATTTGTTTAAATGGACCAATCAAGTTTGTTGGAATGATGTTAAACTTTTTGTAAGTACATAAAGCAAAAAGGTCTTCCTCGTAATCAGTGTAAAGCTTTGTAAGTACTTTACACTGATGCTCTCCAGTCTTGATCTGGGCAGAATGTCCACTTGGGCTTCGCTGCCATGGTCATTCTCTTTCTTCCACTTGTTGTCTTCGACTTCAACTGGAATGTCTTCAGGTTTTGGTCAGATCTCAACTGGAGTGAAGTCTCCAGTGGCATCAACTGTACACTGGCCACTGGACTTCAAATATTTCTGGACAAATCTTCATGTCTCCAGATGCAACTGGAGACGCTCCAGTTTTCAGCAAAACTGGACCTAACAAATTTTTCTAAATATTCATATCACCTCAACTTCTATCTTCAAGGCTTTAACTTTTTCAAGAAATTCTTCAAGCTTTTTTTTTATCATCATTGACAAGAAGATGCAAGCAATTATCAACAATATATATTACTTCGTTAACCAACCTTTGAGTACCAATATCTCCATAGTCATTATGATTGGTTTTGATAAATACAAATTGCATACATCATATAACACATTTCAAAACACAATCAGATTAGATTGGATATAGAGTTAAAGTTATTAAAAAAAATAATAAACGACATATGTAATTAATCAACCTTGATTAATGCAGGTTATTTCGAACACAAAACATATATTCCCAGTGTCCAAATTCGATTGTTTAAAACATGTATTTCCAATGTGTAATTAACTTTGATTGGATAAATAACTTAAACTTATATATGGGTTAAAAAGCATAGAACAACATATGTAACCAATCAACCCTGTTTGGTTAAGGCGGGTTTATTTCGAACAAACATCATGTTGTACCTTTTCGCAAAAAATCATCCAATCAGTTAATCAAATCACATTTTATGTTATTTTAAACAACAGTAAAATTTGACTAATTTTATATATAATCAAACTTGATTGTATACAAAACATGTATACTAATATGTTCAATCAAACTTGATTGTATGCGGAATATGTATGCAATCAAATTTCATAGTATACTCGACATGTATACAATCAAATTTGAAGTTCCTCTCGGATTAGCTAATTGTAGGGTTTAGGGTTTGAAGTTCTAGGGTTAGCCGTAAGGCTAACCCTAGAACTTCTAAGCCTAAACCCGTACCGTATCAAAAAGTCCCCAGGGTAAAATAGGGCCGAAGGCCCTTTAGGGTTTTAGAATGTAGCTTCCCGTTCGGATAATAAGCACTAGGGTTTAGGTTTGAGGTTCGAGGGTTAGCCGTTAGGCTAACCTTTGGACTTCAAACCCTAAACCCTAGAGCGTGGGTCGAAGGCCCCGTAACTGTAGGGTTTAGGGTTTGAAGTTCTAGGGTTAGCCGTAAGGCTAACCCTAGAACTTCTAAGCCTAAACCCGTACCGTATCAAAACGTCCCTCAGGGTAAATCAGGGCCGAAGGCCCGTTAGGGTTTTAGAATGCAGCTAATCCCTCGGATAAGCAAGCTCTATGGTGGGGCAATTCATTTACTAGAGGCCAATTCATTCCCCTTAGATTATGGGCCAATCCAATTCCCTCGGATTGGTTCACCATTAGAAAGATTGCCTTGACCAATCAAATTTGATTATTGATTGTATATTGGAACGTGTTTGATTTCGTGTCAAATGTATCTGCCTTGATCAATCAAGTTTGATTAGCTTAAGCAATCAAATATTTTATACTGGAATACTAATGTGCTTGCTTCGACTAATCAAATTTGATTGGCTTAGCTATTCAAATCTGATTATAGACTAGTATGTGCTTGATTCTGTATCAAATGTGTTCACCTTGACCAGTCAAGCTTGATTGCTTAACCAATCAAATTTGATAGTATATTGGAATGCAAATGTGTTTAGATTGACCATCAAGTTTGATTGGCTTAGTTAATCAAATTTGATTGTATATTGGAAGTGTTTGATTTCATGTCAAATGTATCTGCCTTGATTAATCAAGTTTGATTAGCTTAAGCAATCAAATTTGATTGAATATTGAAATTAGTTTTATTCCAAATCAAGTGTGTTCTTTTTAACTAAATCAAATTTGATTGTAGACTAGATTTAGTTTTATTCCAAATCAAAATCAGTGTGATGTTCTTAACTGAATCAAATTTGATTGTATATTGATTCGATACATAAACTTTGGTTCAGACATTTTACCCTCATGATGTGATGTTTCTATAAACACATAAAAACAACATATATATTTATATAAAACAACACACACACACACACACACACACACACACATAATTTATATCAATAATAATTTTCAAGTTTTTATGGCAGCTTAATTTCCTATCCAAGTCTCTTAGTTCAAATCCCTTATTCCCTTAAATCCCTTTAGCACTTCATAATATATCCTACCAAAAACATCAAAAAACTATAAAAAAAAAAAAAAAACTCTTTTTATTAATAATAATCATCCTTCGTCTTAATTATCCGCTGTGTATACATCGACTGTAAGTACTCTTAAACTATGTATATATGTATTAAACAATATATATGGTTTAATATTTATGTTTATTTTAAATTAACAATTAATATAAATTTATCTATAACTATATTATTAGGATATGTAAATAAAAATATTCAAAATCTAAACTTGTCCAATTTGTTCCTGCTTTATTAAAATTTCCACTTGTATATGAACAAATCTTTTCTGTATTTTTAGAAAAAAGAGGATTAATAGGAGAAGATATTAAAAAATCAACAGTGAAATATACTTGTAAATTTAAACTAAAGAATTCAGACATTATAATTAGAACAGCAAATATAGAATATAGCCCTTTAGATAAAGAAGAATTTAGAAAACAAATACCAGAAATGTTAGAACAAAAATTGATTAGAAAATCTGAAAGTCCTCATAGGTCAGCAGCTTTTGTAGTAAGAAACCATAGTGAAATTAAAAGAGGAAAAGCTAGAATAGTATATAATTACAAAAGATTAAATGATAATACAGAAGATGATGGATATAATATTCCAAATAAAGATAGTTTAATTAATTTAATACAGAAAAAGAAAGTATTTTCAAAGTTTGATTTAAAATCAGGATATAATCAATTACAGTTAGAAGAAAGTTTTAAACCATGGACAGCTTTTACATGCTCTGAAGGCCAATTTGAATGGAATGTTCTTAGTTTTGGTCTAAAGAATGCACCATCAATCTTTCAAAGATTTATGGATAATATATTTCTTAAATATGATTTTTGTTTAGTTTATATTGATGATATTTTAGTTGCCAGCGAAACAGTGCAGGAACATGAGAGACATTTACAACAGATCTTCGAAGAGATTAAAAAGAATGGTATAGTAGTTTCAAAAAGAAAAATGGAATTATTTAAAAGAAAAATATCGTTTTTAGGATTAGAAATAGGTAACGGTAAAATAGAATTACAACCACATATTTCTACAAAAATATTAGAATTTCCAGAAAAATGTGAAAATCTTAAACAAATTCAAGCATTTTTGGGATTAGTTAATTATGCTAGAAAATTTATCCCAAATCTTTCAAAATTAGTAGGACCATTATATAGTAAAACAACAAAAAATGGTCAAAGACATTTTAACACAGAAGATATAAAATTAGTTAAAACAATTAAAGAAGAAGTAAAAAAGATAAAACCATTAGAATTACCATTAGTAACAGATTATATAATTATAGAAGTAGACGGATGTAAAGAAGGATGGGGAGCAGTTCTTCTTAGTAAACCCGATCAATATAGCTCTAAAAATACAGAAGATTTAATAAGGGGGGTATGGCGGATTTTTTGGGTTTCCGTTAAACCACTAAAAATATATACATGGATTATATATTAATAGTATTTTTATTTACATATCCTAATATTATAGTAATAGATAAATCTATATGAATAATAATCTTAATATAAACATATATTTTATACCATATAAATTGCTTAATGCAAATATACAACTTACAGAGGTACAACGGAAGGATAGATAGATTATGCACAGTAAGGAATACAAGAGATATGCACAGCGGAGACTAAGACGAAGGATGATTATTATTATTATTATTATTTTTATTTTTTTTATAGTTTTTAGATGTTTTTGGTAGGATATATTATGAAGTGCTAAAGGGATTTAAGGGAATAAGGGATTTGAACTAAGAGACTTGGATAGGAAATTAAGCTGCCATAAAAACTTGAAAATTATTATTGATATGAACTTGTTGTGTGTTTACAACTGAAACATAAGGTGCCTTATATAGGCATTACAATACAATAGATATTATAATCTAATTATTATAAATTGACGTGCACGATAAAAGAAAAGTTATTGATTACAAAAAGACAAACTTTAAAAAAGAATATGTCGTCCACTATGTCGTCCACTGAATCTTGAATTATTGAGATTAAAACGTCATTGCTTACGTCATCTTCTAGAAGTCTCTGTGTGTACTGTCGATGGATACGGGTGAATGTACATCTTCATTGTCTTCATAATTTACTTCTTCTGTATTGAATATGTCTTCAATATTAATCTGTTCACTTTCTCCTACAAATGGTAAGGTCATCTGCCAATGGCTATGTCCCCATATTTGAATGTAATGTCCTTCTGCTAACAATTTGTATGGAGAAATTCTTGGACGTGGAATTTTACTTCTATCAACTTATAGTGTTTTTCTTTGAAGGCTATATCCAGTATTTCCAATTGTAAATCAAAGAGAATTAAAGGAAATTCTCTTCGAACTTTATCTGCTATAATTTGCTTTGCTTCTGGAAATTCTTCTAAGAGTGGCTTTAAAGTTTTTTGAAAAGGAATGTCTAAGAGCCTTGCTTTGAAACTATCGAGATCTCTGTAGATGAATGTGTTTGTTTCTTTTTCTTTTTCTTCAATCTTTCTTTGAAGAACTTCTAACTTTTCTAAAAGTATTTTTTCTTTTTCTTTTTCTTTTTCTTCAATCTTTCTTTGAAGAACTTCTAACTTTTCTAAAAGTATTTTTTCTTTTTCTTTGAATGTGTTTTTTCTTTTTCTTTTTCTTCAATCTTTCTTTGAAGAACTTCTAACTTTTCTAAAAGTATTTTTTCTTTTTCTTCAATTTCTTTGAAGAACTTCTAACTTTTCTAAAAGAATTTTTTCTTTTTCTTCAATCTTTCTTTGAAGAACTTCTAACTTTTCTAAAAGTATTTTTTCTTTTTCTTTTTCTTTTTCTTCAATCTTTCTTTGAAGAACTTCTAACTTTTCTGAATGTGTTTTTTCTTTTTCTTTTTCTTCAATCTTTCTTTGAAGAACTTCTAACTTTTCTAAAAGTATTTTTTCTTTTTCTTTTAAGACTTTATTTTCTATTTTGTATTGTTCAGACTGTTTTATGGTCTGTTCACTAAAATAAATGCTTAAAGCATTTAAAATCTGTACTTTAAAGGATGCTGCATTTGGCATGGTTTGGACATGCCAAAGATTATCTACTAAACACTGTTGTTTTTCTGTAAGTTCAACTCCTACAAGAGGTCTGAACTTTCTGTTTATATCTGTACACTTTTGAAGTGCATAGTTTCCAAAAAATATGGAATCTGTAGACTGTTTAGACTGTGACACATATGAAGGAGTTGCTGTTTCAAACTGCCTTCCTTGTGTATTTTTATACTATTGAAACTGTGGTCTAGTTCTTAAATAAGAACTGGGATAAACTGTAGGAATTTGTGATTGGAAGATTTTTATGTCTTCTAATCCTGGTGTATTTTGTTGACTGTTTATCATTTCTGTCTGTAGAGAGTTTAATGCCTTCATGCTTGATTGCATTAATCTATCTTCTCTGTTGATTTCTGTACGGGTTTCCATAGATGATGAAACTCTCTTTATCTGTCTAGGCTGTATAAGTTTTCTTTTTCCTTTATCCTTTGGATCCATCTGCATCAAATAATCTGTTAATGTTTCTAGATAACATATCTGCTATCCCATTATTTTTTCCTTTAATATGTTCAAAATTTATTTTATAACCGCATCCCTGTATAATATTTTGTAGATTTACCCATCTTGTTCTATTAACCTTTTTACTTTGATCATTTTTAATAAATTTTACTATTGCTTCACAATCTGTTCTAACTGTAAATTCTTTATGTAAAAATATTTTAAATTTTTCTATTGCATTTATTAATGCTTGTATTTCAAAATCTAAACTTGTCCAATTTGTTCCTGCTTTATTAAAATTTCCACTTGTATATGAACAAATCTTTTCTGTATTTTTAGAGCTATATTGATCGGGTTTACTAAGAAGAACTGCTCCCCATCCTTCTTTACATCCGTCTACTTCTATAATTATATAATCTGTTACTAATGGTAATTCTAATGGTTTTATCTTTTTTACTTCTTCTTTAATTGTTTTAACTAATTTTATATCTTCTGTGTTAAAATGTCTTTGACCATTTTTTGTTGTTTTACTATATAATGGTCCTACTAATTTTGAAAGATTTGGATAAATTTTCTAGCATAATTAACTAATCCCAAAAATGCTTGAATTTGTTTAAGATTTTCACATTTTTCTGGAAATTCTAATATTTTTGTAGAAATATGTGGTTGTAATTCTATTTTACCGTTACCTATTTCTAATCCTAAAAACGATATTTTTCTTTTAAATAATTCCATTTTTCTTTTTGAAACTACTATACCATTCTTTTTAATCTCTTCGAAGATCTGTTGTAAATGTCTCTCATGTTCCTGCACTGTTTCGCTGGCAACTAAAATATCATCAATATAAACTAAACAAAAATTATATTTAAGAAATATACTATCCATAAATCTTTGAAAGATTGATGGTGCATTCTTTAGACCAAAACTAAGAACATTCCATTCAAATTGGCCTTCAGAGCATGTAAAAGCTGTCCATGGTTTAAAACTTTCTTCTAACTGTAATTGATTATATCCTGATTTTAAATCAAATTTTGAAAATACTTTCTTTTTCTGTATTAAATTAATTAAACTATCTTTATTTGGAATATTATATCCATCATCTTCTGTATTATCATTTAATCTTTTGTAATTATATACTATTCTAGCTTTTCCTCTTTTAATTTCACTATGGTTTCTTACTACAAAAGCTGCTGACCTATGAGGACTTTCAGATTTTCTAATCAATTTTTGTTCTAACATTTCTGGTATTTGTTTTCTAAATTCTTCCTTATCTAAAGGGCTATATTCTATATTTGCTGTTCTAATTATAATGTCTGAATTCTTTAGTTTAAATTTACAAGTATATTTCACTGTTGATTTTTTAATATCTTCTCCTATTAATCCTCTTTTTTCTAAATGTAATATCATAGGATAATTTATACTTTTACTAACATCTTTACCTTTCTCTAATTCGTGTGACATGAATTCTGTTAATAGTTTTATAGCTTCATTTTCTACCTTTGGTGAATGATTTTGTGTTTTTAAAAATTCTAAATTTCCTTGTCCACCACGCTTCTGTGCAAACTCTGATGTCTGTGTATATCTAAGTGTAGGGTAACTATATGTATTTTTACTAAGTGTAATCATATTTTTTGAAATTGTAATTGATCCTTGTAAATTAAAGATAAAATTTAATCCTATAACAAAATCTCGTGATTTTATATTTTCAGGATTTATTACTATTTGTGGCATATCATATTTAATACTATAATTTCCTGAGAAATCTAAGAATTGTATTTTAGTTTTGTTCTAAACAGTGTTATTTGTATTACTCTATCTTCTATTGTTCTATTATTTAGTCTATAAGGTAATTTCTTATGATATTTATTTGGTATTAAGCTATAAGATATTAAACTTTTTGTGGCTTTTTTTTTTTTTTTTTTTTTTTTTTTTTTTTTTTTTTTTTTTTTTTTTTTTTTTTTTTTTTTTTTTTTTTTTTTTTTTTTTTTTTTTTTTTTTTTTTTTTTTTTTTTTTTTTTTTTTTTTTTTTTTTTTTTTTTTTTTTTTTTTTTTTTTTTTTTTTTTTTTTTTTTTTTTTTTTTTTTTTTTTTTTTTTTTTTTTTTTTTTTTTTTTTTTTTTTTTTTTTTTTTTTTTTTTTTTTTTTTTTTTTTTTTTTTTTTTTTTTTTTTTTTTTTTTTTTTTTTTTTTTTTTTTTTTTTTTTTTTTTTTTTTTTTTTTTTTTTTTTTTTTTTTTT
>CM067167.1:107810500-107825500 GCA_034093135.1 Erigeron breviscapus | reverse complement strand
CCAAGAGGAGGTGCGGCGCACCAAAGAGGAGGTGCGGCGCACCAAGAAGTGCGGCGCACCAAAGAGGAAGTGCGGCGCACCAAAGAGGAGGTGCGGCGCACAAAGAGGAGGTGCGGCGCACCAAAGAGGAGGTGCGGCGCACCAAAGAGGAGGTGCGGCGCACCAAAGAGGAGGTGCGGCGCACCAAAGAGGAGGTGCGGCGCACCAAAGAGGAGGTGCGGCGCACCAAAGAGGAGGTGCGGCGCACCAAAGAGGAGGTGCGGCGCACAAAGAGGAGGTGCGGCGCACAAAAGGGGTGCGGCGCACCATGGAGGAGGTGCGGCGCACCATTGATGAGGTGCGGCGCACCAAGCCAGGTGCGGCGCACCAAAGAGAGTGTGCGACGCACAAAACGATCAGGGAATCCAGTCCATGCCCTGGTGCGGCGCACCAAAGAGGAGGTGCGGCGCACCAAAGAGGAGGTGCGGCGCACAAATCAACCAGGGAACCCAGTCCAAGCTTTGGTGCGGCGCACCAAAGAGGAGGTGCGGCGCACCTGCGCCCAGATCAGTTCCAAAACCCTTCAAACCCGAACCAAACTTAACCCAAACTCCATTTTTAGTCACCAAATCGACTAGTGATGTTTCAAGACTCATTTTGAAGCTTATACAAACATATTTCAACATAAATAAACATAACCCCTATCTTAGTTTCGATTCAAAACATCAAAATCACATCCGAATCCTTCCAACCCTAATTAAACCCTAGTTTGACCCAAATCAAGATTTAAGCCGATTTAGGACTTGCAAACTTTCAAGATGACTAGAAATGCATAAACAAGCATAAGTAGGTACAAAAGGGATGAATTAGACTTACCAAAACTTCCTTTTGAGCTAGAACTCGAAATTAGGTCAAGGTGGACAAAATGCGAGAACTTCCACCTTTGATTTCTTCGATATGACGATAATGTGGTATAGATGGTGATGAATCTAGTGTTATAACCTTTCTAAACACTAAGTAGATGGTAGGGAGAAGAGAAGAATTGGTCTTGCTTTGCTCTTGAGAGAAAGAGAGAAAGAGATAGATAGGTAGAAAAGATAAGAAATGAAGGAGAAATGATAAGGGGAAGGGAAATGGGTCTTGGGGGCTGGTGGGTCTTGGACTACCCACGGGCCGACCCGTTTCCTTCACAAGCCATAATACAACGATTACACAACTAAACGCCGAACAACCCTATTAACGACTCGACTAACGTACCACCTAGTCATATAATCACAAATGGACCCATTTTACTTCATTCAATAAGTTTGTTAGTCAAATTACACAAAAGTCAACGGGTCAAAACTCACGGGTGTTACATTATTCCCCCGTTAAAAGAATTTCGTCCCGAAATTCAACAAAACCCTAATTAACAAATAAATGCGGATACTTCGACCTCATATGATCCTCTCTCTCCCAAGTGAACTCGGCTCCACGTCTAGCACTCCATCTAACTTTGACAATTGTGTAGCGTTTCTTCTTGACGGTCCATGATCTCTACCGGTTCTTCAACAAAGTTTAGGCTCGAACAACCCTAATTAACAAATAAATGCGGATACTTCGACCTCATATGATCCTCTCTCTCCCAAGTGAACTCGGCTCCACGTCTAGCACTCCATCTAACTTTGACAATTGTGTAGCGTTTCTTCTTGAGTTTCTTTTCTTGACGGTCCATGATCTCTACCGGTTCTTCAACAAAGTTTAGGCTCGAATCAACCCTAATTTCGTCCATAGGCACATGATGTGTAGGATCCGCCAAACACTTGCGCAAATTACAAATATGAAACACATCATGCACGCCGCTAAGCTCTTGAGGCAATTCTAGCCGATAAGCAACTTTCCCAACCCGTTCAAGAATCTTGAAAGGACCAACATACCTTGGGGCAAGTTTTCCCCGCTTCACAAATCGTACAACGCCCTTCCAAGGCGACACTTTCAAAAGTACAAATTCACCCACTTCGAATTCCAACGGTCTTCGCCTCACATCGGCATACTTCTTTTGACGTTCACGGGCCAATTGCAACTTCTCCTTAATTTGCGATATTACCTTGGTAGTTTCAATCACAATTTCCGGCCCGATAAGTTGACTCTCTCCAATTTCCGCCCAAGCTAAAGGAGAACGGCACACTCTACCATACAAGGCCTTAAAGGGTGCCATTTGAATAGTAGCGTGGTAGCTATTGTTGTATGAAAACTCAACTAACGGCAAATGGTCTTCCCAACTTCCACCAAAATCAATCGCACACGCCCTCAACATGTCTTCAAGTGTTTGGATGGTTCTCTCGGTTTGCCCATCCGTTTGAGGGTGAAATGCCGTGCTCATGTCTAGTCGGGTACCCATGGCTCTTTGAAAGGCTTCCCAAAATTTTGATTTGAAACGGGCATCCCTATCCGAAATGATAGAAACCGGCACTCCATGCTTAGATATTATTTCCTTGATGTACAAACGAACCAAAGTGTCAAATTTATCGGTTTCACGAATGGCTAGAAAGTGAGCCGATTTCGTTAACCGATCTACTATCACCCAAATCGTGTCACGGCCGCTTCTTGTCTTCGGTAGTTTAGTAATGAAGTCCATTGAAATATGCTCCCACTTCCATTCGGGCATCACCGGTTGTACTAACAATCCGGGTGGCTTCTTGTGATCGGCCTTAACTTGTAAGCAAGTAAGGCACTCACTCACATACTTAGCCACATCACGCTTCATGCCCGGCCACCAATACAATTCCTTCAAGTCAAAGTACATCTTATCCGACCCGGGATGGACCGAATAAGGCGATAGGTGAGCTTCATTCATAATAAGCGTTCTTAAGTTACCGAAGATAGGAATCCAAAGTCTTTCAACCATGTATAGCCCATTATCATTCTTTCGGTCAAAAAGTTGTTCCATGCCATCTAGGTTTTCGTTTCCAAAGTTTTCCGGTAGGGTCGCTTGAATTTGGGCCTCAATAATCCGATCACGAATACTTGGCCCTACCGTGAGGCTCATAGCTCGAGCCCGTCTTGGTTTCACTCTCTCCTTTCGGCTTAAGGCATCGGCTACTACATTTGCCTTGCCCGGGTGATAACGGATGTCACAATCGTAATCACTAAATAGTTCAAGCCAACGCCTTTGCCTCATATTTAATTCACTTTGGTTGAAGATGTGTTGGAGACTTTTGTGATCGGTATAAATCACACATTTGGTGCCATAGAGGTAATGCCTCCAACACTTCAAAGCAAACACAACCGCTCCCAATTCCAAATCATGTGTCGGGTAGTTCTTCTCATGCACCTTCAATTGACGAGAGGCGTAAGCAATAACTTTACCCCTTTGCATAAGAACGCAACCCAACCCTTGCCCCGAAGCATCACAATAAACCACAAAATCTTCTATCCCATCCGGTAGCGTTAAAATAGGAGCATCACATAACATATCCTTAAGGGTTTGGAAGGCGTTCTCTTGTCTTTCGCCCCATTCAAAACTTTTATCTTTTTGAGTCAAAAGGGTGAGTGGTTGTGCAATACGGGAGAAGTTTTCAATAAATCTTCTATAGTAACCCGCCAATCCAAGGAATTGACGGATCTCGGATGGCGTTTCGGGTCTTCTCCAATTCTTAACCGCTTCAATCTTGCTTGGGTCCACATGAATACCATCCTTGCTCACTACGTGACCAAGGAAGTGGACCTCTTCCAACCAAAACTCACACTTGGAAAATTTTGCATACAACTTCTCCTTCCTTAGTAATTCAAGCACTTCGCGCAAGTGCTTAACATGCTCCTCCTTTGTCTTCGAGTATACAAGTATGTCATCAATGAACACAATAACGGACTTGTCTAAATATGGTTGACACACCCGGTTCATCAAGTCCATGAACACCGCCGGTGCATTAGTCAACCCAAATGGCATCACGGTGAATTCAAAATGGCCATACCGTGTGCGAAAAGCCGTTTTGGGGATGTCATCTTCATGTACCCGGAGTTGATGATAACCCGAGCGAAGATCGATTTTTGAGAAGTGCTTAGCTCCTTGAAGTTGATCAAACAAGTCATCAATTCTAGGGAGAGGATATCGGTTCTTCACGGTGAGCTTGTTCAATTCCCGATAATCAATACACATTCGGAAGGATCCGTCTTTCTTTTTGACGAAGAGAACAGGAGCACCCCAAGGAGATTGACTAGGGCGAATGAAACCCTTCTCTTGGAGTTCCTTGAGTTGAGTTTGTAGCTCTTGCATTTCGGTTAGAGCTAGTCTATAAGGAGCTTTTGCTACAGGCGCGGCTTCAGGAATAAGACTAATACGAAAATCAAGCGCACGAGTTGGAGGTAATCCCGGTAAGTCATCCGGAAAAACATCGGGGAAATCACAAACAATAGGAACGGTCTTCAATTCTACCTTTGTGGTGGTAGCACTAAAGACTTTAGAATTTGGGGAATCGGAGATTTCGCCTTGGACCCTAAGAATTTTACCGTTGGCCAAAGGTATCTTAACAACTCTCTCACCACAATCAATGGTTGCATTCACCGCCGTCAACCAATCCATACCCACTATAATATCAAAACTACCAATGTCAAGAGGCATAAGGTCAATGAAGAAGTCAACGTCCTCCAAAGTCAAGACACAATCACGGAGTATTTGGCTAATTCTAGTTAGTGACCCATTTACCATTTCAATGTCAAGCACATAGTTTAGAGCACATGGATGCACATCAATCAAAGGAACAAAGTTAGAAGACACGAGGCTAAAATCGGCCCCGGAATCAAATAGTACGGTTGCATAGAGACCATTAAGGAGGAAAGTACCTGCCACTACGTTAGGATCATTTCGGGCTTCATTTACATTGGCCGCAAAAGCTCGGCCGCGTGGTTGCACTTGGTGGCCTTGTTGTCCCCGGTTTTGATTAGGCCCGACCATTTGGATTACACGGCCCTACCACGGCCTCTACCACGGCTCTACCACGGCCTCTACCACGGCCTCTACCACGGCCTCTACCACGGCCTCTACCACGGCCTCTACCACGGCCTCTACCACGGCCTCTACCACGCCTCTACCACGGCTCTACCACGCTTACCTCAGCCAAGTTTGGCTCAGGAGCTCTACCACGACCCCTACCACGGCCCCTACCACAGCCTCTACCACGGCCTCTACCACGGCCTCTACCACGCCGATTACCTCAGCCAAGTTTGGCTCAGGAGCTCTACCACGACCCCTACCACGGCCCCTACCACGGCCTCTACCACGGCCTCTACCACGGCCTCTACCTCCGCCTCTACCCGGCTTGAGCTTCCGGCCTCTACCGGCCAAGTTTGGCTCAGGAGCTCCACCACGACCCCTACCACGGCCACTACCACGGCCTCTACCACGGCCTCTACCATGACCTCTACCTCGGCCTCTACCACGGCCTCTACCATGGCCTCTACCACGACCTCTACGGCTCTACCACGCCTCTACCACGGCCCCTACCACGGCCTCTACCACGGCCTCTACCACGGCGACTGTTTGAGCAATTACTTCAGCCAAGTTTGGCTCAGGAGCTCTACCACGACCCCTACCACGGCCCCTACCACGGCCTCTACCACGGCCTCTACCACGGCCTCTACCACGGCCTCTACCACGCCTCTACCACGGCCTCTACCACGGCCTGTACCACGGCCTCTACCACGGCCTCGACCTCCCTAGCCACGGCTCAGGAGCTCTACCACGCCCTACCACGGCCTCTACCACGGCCTCTACCACGGCCTCTACCACGGCCTTCTACCACGGCCTCTACCACGACCCCTACCACGGCCCCTACCACGGCCTCTACCACGGCCTCTACCTCCGCCTCTACCACCCTCTACTTCCGGCCTTACCTCAGCCAAGTTTGGCTCAGGGCTCTACCACGACCCCTACCACGGCCCTACCACGCCTCTACCACGGCCTCTACCACGGCCTCTACCACGGCCTCTACCACGGCCTCTACCACGGCCTCTACCACGGCCTCTACAACGGCCTCTACCACGGCCTCTACCACGCCTTACCAGGCCAAGTTTGGCTACCACGGAGCCTCTACCACGGCCCTACCACGGCCTCTACCACGCCTCTACCACGGCCTCTACCACGGCCTCTACCACGCCTCTACCACGGCCTCTACCACGGCCTCTACCTCAGCCAAGTTTGGCTCAGGAGCTCTACCACGACCCCTACCACGGCCCCTACCACGGCCTCTACCACGGCCTCTACCACGGCCTCTACCACCTTGTACTTCCGGTTGAGCTACCAGGCCTCTACCACGGCCTCTACCACGCCTCTACCACGGCTCTACCACGACCCCTACCACGGCCCCTACCACGGCCTCTACCACGGCCTCTACCTCCGCCTCTACCACGGCCTTACCACGGCTTACCAGCCTTGGCTCAGGAGCTCTACCACGACCCCTACCACGGCCTCTACCACGGCCTCTACCACGGCCTCTACCACGGCCTCTACCCCTTCCGGCCTCTACCACGGACCCTCTACCACGGCCCTACCACGGCCTCTACACGGCCTCTACCACGGCCCTACCACGGCCTCTACCACGGCTTCTACCACGGCCTCTACCACGGCCTCTACCTCGCCTGTCGGAGCTCTACCACGGCCTCTACCACGGCCTCTACCACGCCAAGTCTACCAGGCCTCTACCACGGCCTCTACCACGGCCCTACCACGGCCTCTACCACGGCCTCTACCACGGCCTCTACCTCAGCCTGTACCAGGAGCTCTACCACGACCCCTACCACGGCCCCTACCACGGCTCTACCACGGCCTCTACCACGGCCTCTACCAAGTTTGGCTCAGGAGCTCTACCACGACCCCTACCACGGCCTCTACCACGGCCTCTACCACGGCCTCTACCACGGCCCTACCACGGCCTACCACGGCCTCTACCACGGCCTCTACCACGACCCCTACCACGGCCCTACCACGGCCTCTACCACGGCCTCTACCACGGCCTCTACCTCAGCCTGGCCCAGGAGCTCTACCACGACCCCTACCACGGCCCCTACCACGGCCTCTACCACGGCCTCTACCTCCGCCTCTACCACCTTACCTCAGCCAAGTTTGGCTCAGGAGCTCTACCACGACCCCTACCACGGGCCCTACCACGGCCTCTACCACGACCTCTACCACGACCTCTACCACGGCTCTACCACGCCTCTACCACGGCCTCTACCACGGCCTCTACCACGGCCTCTACCACGGCCTCTACCACGGCCTCTACCACGGCCTCTACCACGGCCTCTACCACGGCCGATTACCTCAGCCTTTGGCTCAGGAGCTCTACCACGCCCTACCACGGCCTCCTACCACGGCCTCTACCACGGCCTCTACCACGGCCTCTACCACGGCCTCTACCACGGCCTCTACCACGCCCTACCACGGCCTCTACCACGGCCTCTACTACGGCCTCTACCACGGCCTCTACCGTTTGAGCGATTACCTCAGCCAAGTTTGGCTCAGGAGCTCTACCACGACCCCTACCACGGCCCCTACCACAGCCTCTACCACGGCCTCTACCACGGCCTCTACCACGGCCTCTACCACGGCCTCTACCACGGCCTCTACCACGGCCTCTACCACGGCCTCTACCACGGCCTCTACCACGGCCTCTACCACGGACCCTCTACCACGGCCCTACCACGGCCTCTACCACGGCCTCTACCACGGCCTCTACCACGGCCTCTACCACGCCTCTACCACGGCCTCTACCACGGCCTCTACCACGGCCCTACCACGGCCTCTACCACGGCCTCTACCACGGCCTCTACCTCAGCCAAGTTTGGCTCAGGAGCTCTACCACGGCCCCTACCACGGCCCCTACCACGGCCTCTACCACGGCCTCTACCACGGCTCTACCACGGCTTACCACGGCCTCTACCACGGCCCTACCACGGCCTCTACCACGGCCTCTACCACGACCCCTACCACGGCCCCTACCACGGCCTCTACCACGGCCTCTACCACGGCCTCTACCACCTTGTACTTCCGGTTGAGCTTCCGGTTGAGCTTCCGGTTGAGGCTCTTCTTCTTCAGTCCTATAGTTTGTTCGTACTCTTCTTGGTCTTTCCATTTCTATAAAACAAGTGACACGTTGACCCGAGAGTTAGTCTCAAATGCTCACATGTTAGTCACACAAGTAGTCATGCCCTCATACCGATACCACATACTCAATTCATAACATTATGCTAAGGCAATAGTGTTAGGATCATAAGGGGTTTTCACATATCATAACATCACGTTGCATTTATTACCATATTTTATCATTAAATTAAGTACTCATGTTCATTTCATCATGTCATTAAACAACTAACACGAGTGATTCAAGGTATAATCCGAATTCGATATGCTCTCTAGTTATTGACCGGGTATGTATACAAGGTGTACCAACGGCTAACCTTCCACCCAATCAACTTCCATTAAGCATATCGGTTCCTTATTATACTTTAAGCCACACGTGCGCAATCCACGATGTCATGAACTTGCTATAGTATCGGGTAACCATAAAAGAGTTGATCGGGTTCTTTTAGGGTTGCCACAATATTATACTAAGTTAATGACATCCCATCATTTTGCCCTAAATCATCACATTAGTTCCAACAATTAGCAACAACAAATCATAGTAACCATATTCATCACGTTGAAATCAAGCTATCACACAAATGGTCTTAACTACGAACTCACACGGGGATTCACAAAATTCATATTGCACACGAATTTCCTAACCATGCATGCTATATGAAGAGTTTTAACTTAAGCCGTAGTCTAGGTCAAACCACCTAATTCTCTACGACCTGCATGGGCCACCATTCTGTAACACCCCAAGCCGGAGCTCGAAATGTCACGGAAATCATACAGCACCCGGTGGAATTACAATAGAACAACTAAATGCAAATAATGATTCGGTGAATCCAAAACATAGCAATACAAGTAACAAAATACAACAGGAGCAAATAGCCATCAACGTAACATAACACATCCAAAGATGGCAAACGATCCTAAGTATAATGCAAAAGGAGGGTCAATGAATCCTTGATCCATGAGTCCAAGTCCGGGTTAGACAGCAAGCAAGCAACTAAACACCACGTCCGGGGAGTACCTGATTACCTGAAAAGTGTACTAAGCATAGTCAACACAAGGTTGGTGAGTTCGTAGTAATGGTCCATAAAGAACCATCAACAATAATCACAATATACGAATAGAGGCTAGGCATGACTTACAGCGAGCCTCTAAGCAACACAATATCGTCCAACAACAGGATTACACAAGACAAATGAGAATGCACGAATGATGTATGAATCAATGTAAGTGTCAAATGCATGAATAAGCCAGCATGCCTATCCTATGCGTGAACGCAGTCACCAATGCAACGATACCCTTCTGTCATAACAATGAACAAGGCTGTATCTCAAAAACATCGAGATATATATGTCTATATACTCGGGGTCAGGAACTACATCCCTAACGGGTGCATACATCTATGCACCAGGATGTCGGCAATCCCCTGCCGAGGGCTCATCAACAATGTATGCAATGCTTACAATCAAATGTAAATGCATGCTCATGAACCAACAATCAATGTACAATGAACCTGTGCCACCAATCAATATTCCTCAAACATAACCCAACAATCCAAATACGACAACCGTAAGCCAACGATCAATAATCGACAAAGTTAACCACTAGCCACAATATAAACCAACTATACGTACATATACTTCAGAGGATTCTACTTTCTTCAAGTCCCAGATGCTTATGTATAGGGTCACCCGCAGCCTTCCCACCACATCTAAAACCCAAAGGAAGGCATAACCGACTTCCATGTATGTACGTCTATCCTAATGTATAAGTAATACTTAACGAAAACACAACCCAAGTCAATCAAACGAAAAGATACGTCACATCAATCCAACAATCAAGTCAAACAAACAATACATCAATAAATACAAGTAAACACGCCAGGTTTACACTTTTCAGCCCGAATCCCAAGCGGGTAGGGAGATACGAAACTCACCTTGATTGGCAAAGAAGCTAGCAAAGGATTACAAACGAGTAATGGGATCCACACGTCCACAACCTATATATATATATCATAATAACATAAGGTCAACTCAACAATCTCAAACAAGTTAGTTTAGCACAATTAGGTCAAGTCACAAACCCTAAACGCCTTTCCAACTTAAACGAGTAGGAAACAAGACACATTTGACTCGACCTTTTTAGAAATGAGAAAGGATTCATACAAAAAGAGGGTTACCACTAGAAACTAGACTCTCTTACGATTCCAACGATAGGTCATACGACTTGTTTGGACTTACGGATCAAAAGTTACGATCTTTCAAACTAAACAGTTTTTGCTGCACTGGAGGAGAGGTGCGGCGCACCATTGATGAGGTGCGGCGCACCAAGCCAGGTGCGGCGCACCAAAGAGAGTGTGCGACGCACAAAACGATCAGGGAATCCAGTCCATGCCCTGGTGCGGCGCACCAAAGAGGAGGTGCGGCGCACAAATCAACCAGGGAACCCAGTCCAAGCTTTGGTGCGGCGCACCAAAGAGGGAGAGGAGGTGCGGCGCACCTGCGCCCAGATCAGTTCCAAAACCCTTCAAACCCGAACCAAACTTAACCCAAACTCCATTTTTAGTCACCAAATCGACTAGTGATGTTTCAAGACTCATTTTGAAGCTTATACAAACATATTTCAACATAAATAAACATAACCCCTATCTTAGTTTCGATTCAAAACATCAAAATCACATCCGAATCCTTCCAACCCTAATTAAACCCTAGTTTGACCCAAATCAAGATTTAAGCCGATTTAGGACTTGCAAACTTTCAAGATGACTAGAAATGCATAAACAAGCATAAGTAGGTACAAAAGGGATGAATTAGACTTACCGAAACTTCCTTTTGAGCTAGAACTCGAAATTAGGTCAAAGTGGACAAAATGCGAGAACTTCCACCTTTGATTTCTTCGATATGACGATAATGTGGTATAGATGGTGATGAATCTAGTGTTATAACCTTTCTAAACACTAAGTAGATGGTAGGGAGAAGAGAAGAATTGGTCTTGCTTTGCTCTTGAGAGAAAGAGAGAAAGAGATAGATAGGTAGAAAAGATAAGAAATGAAAGGGAAATGATAAGGGGAAGGGAAATGGGTCTTGGGGGCTGGTGGGTCTTGGACTACCCACGGGCCGACCCGTTTCCTTCACAAGCCATAATACAACGATTACACAACTAAACGCCGAACAACCCTATTAACGACTCGACTAACGTACCACCTAGTCATATAATCACAAATGGACCCATTTTACTTCATTCAATAAGTTTGTTAGTCAAATTACACAAAAGTCAACGGGTCAAAATTCACGGATGTTACAGTATAAATCGCTGTTTTACAAAATGCAAAAGCATTCTTTTTAATTTGTTCTTGTAATACTAATTCTTTACATTTTTCTTCTAATATTTGAAATGTATGTGTTACTCTAGGTCCTAATCCTAAATCTTGTGTAGTACCATATAATTGATTCCATGATTCATGTATTGCTTTTCCTAAATCTCCTGGTAATTTTATAAAATATTTATCACATAAATCATTATTAACTGCTTGACCTGTTTGTGCTAATAATCTAATAAAATCTTGGGTATATTCATTAATATATTTCATATTTGCTATACTTAATTGTTCTAAATTTTTGATAGCTGAATTTTGTAGTAATGTATTGTTCTTTGCTGGATCTACTCCTAATATTAATGTTCTAATTTGTGATGTAAAGTTAAATGGATTATCTCCCATAGCTTTTAAGTTATTAACTTCTTCTGGATTCTTAGTCTTTTTACTTTGCCATATACCTAATGCTGTTGGTCCTAATGTTGTTTCTAAATATGCAAACATATCCATTCCATCTCTTTTATTAGTTTCCCACATTCTAACTACTGTTTGTTCCCATGCTAATACTTCATCTGCCCATAATTGTGGTTTTTGACTTTCTATTAACAACATACTACTACTATATATACTTCCTACTGGTAATCTGTTACCTTTTCCTACTGTATTTGATTCTCTTGTATATTTTACAGTGGGTGTTGTCCAAGGTTCTCTACCTACATGTGTTGTATATGATGACGATGGTCCTGTCCATTCTTCTGGTTTTATTCTTTTTAATGGTGGAGTCATAAATGTATCACCAACTAAAGTTTGTTCTTGTTTGTAAAAATCTGATATCATAATTTTTCCTTGTGCTATATCTGTAGCTAATGGTAGATTAAAATATTCTTGTAATTTATTATAACTTTCTTCATATGTTAATCCTAATTCTGTCATGCATTCCATTAACATATCGTCTATTTCTTCTTGTATATTAAATTCTGTAAATTTTCTATCTATTATTTGATCTATGGTTTTATTAGTTTCTTCTGTTTTAAAAACTGTTGTTTCTTCTTCTAAATATTCCCATAGACTATAATCACATTCTTCTTCTTCAAATTTACTAAAACCTATATCTAATATATTTTCATCTTCCTCTGTATCATATACTGGTTCTGTATCATATTCTGTATTCATATAGCTATATTCTGTTTCAGTATCATTTTCATCTTTAGGTGTTTCTTTTGTAAAATTAACAAATCTAAGACTCTGTGTTCCATCTAATCCTTCATATATGATACTTTGTTTAGGTATTAATACTTCATTTTCTTGTTCTTTTAATTCATCTAATTGCCATTCTAATCCTGCTAATTCTTCAGGGTCTATTTTTATTGGATTTATCATTTGTATTGATTTTGAAGCTATAGCGTTTACTATTCCTTCTATATTTACTTTATATTTCATTCCTGATTTATTACTTGCTCTACCTAATACTCCTATGCTTATTACAAGATTATTTCCATCATAATTTTCGTATCCTTTAGTTTGCAATGCTATTTTTATATTTTTTAAATCTTTTATATCTTTTAATATATCTGGTGCACAATAAAATAAAGCTGTATTTTGGCTAAGGTCTACTTCCATTCCTGAAATTATTGCCTTTTTTAATTCTATTTTCCAACTTTTATCTAATAATAATGCTAATAATTTTGTTCCTAAATTTTTTCTACCTAAAGCTTTGATTCCTATAACTACTAATCCTATATGTGAAAAATGTTTACCCGATTGTTTTATTTTTTGTATGGTGTCTGGGGAGAATAAATCTATAGTGACTGTCCTATCTACTACTCTTAAACTTTCTTCTCTACTACTTCTTATTAATACTGTATTAACATTAAATCTTCCTGTTTGATATAAGATTCTAGGATTTAAGATTTCTAATTGATGTTGATTATATAAATTAATATTTCTGTTTAAATCTATTTCTTCCTCTAATTGTATAGTATTTTGTGTGCTATTTGAACTAGATCCTCTTCTAATTATTCTGTTTAAAAATGATTCTGATGAAATAGTATCTTGTAAGCTACTAGTAGATGCTCTTGATTCTTGTAAAGTACGACTTCTTCCTAAAAATATATTATTACTCATTTTCGTGGTACCCAATGTTTATAAGGTTGATGTTGTTGTTTTTTCTCTATTTTAATATCGTTAATTTTTAAGTTGTTCAAAGCGTTTGTAAGTTTATCTATGTCACTATCTAATTCTTGTCTTTCTTCTTTGTTTTTAACTATTTTGTCTAATCTTTCAATTATTTGATTATCTTTATTAAGTAGTTTATTTAACTTTTCAATAATTTGTAATAATAAACTAATTATAAAATTAAATAAATTTGGATATACTTTATCGCTTTTACCTGTTCCTGAATATTTTGTAAAACCTGTAATTTCTTCTGTATTTTCTATAGGTTTATATTTATTAGCGTCTTCTAAGGCTTTTTTATATTCTACTAACTCCAGTTTTATCCTTCAACTATCTTTTTAACTGTTTCTAATAATTCTACTTGATTTGCAACTTGTTTTTCTAATTTATTTATTGTAGCTGTTGTTTTATTATTTTCTAATAGATAACTTAACTGTTGTATTTCTTGTTTATTAGGAATACTTTTTCTAATATCTTTTAACTCTTTTATAATAAGATTATTTTGTTCTTTAATATATGTTAAATTTTCTATTATTTTATTTGAAAACTCTGATCTTTTATATATATATTTAGATAATCTTTCTAATATACTATGTGTATTAGTAGATTCTTTTTCTAAATTAAATCCTAAATTTATTACTAAATCTGTTAATCCGTTTAAATGGATATTCTCTGTATGTAAACTATGCTTAAATTTGTTGTTAAATTTACAACCAACTTTGTAATTATCTAAAGATATAGTATTATTATTAAGTTTTTCGTCGTATTCTAGATTTAAAAATTCTAATTTTTTGAACGTTGAAATTGATGTTTTTGAATCAATGGTTATTAAACTCCTATCTCTTAGTCTTTTTCCCTTATTTCTTAGTCCCTTTTTCATAAGATATTCATATATCCCTTTTTTAATAACATGAAAACGAAAGCTAAATTATTTAAACATAAAGTAAATACATGATAAAGACATATACCAAAACATGAACAAAACAAACCGTGGTTTAATTTTGACTAAAAATCAACCAATTCCATTTTTAATATTAAAACATAAAACCAAATTTTATTTTCTTCACCTAAGCGGGTTCTCATAAAAAACGTGGACTTACATCCTTTGCCACAAAACATGAGCCTATCCTAGTCTTTTAGATCCTAAAATCGATTTTATGCTCTGATATATATATATATATATATAATATAATATAGATATATAGTATATCATATATATATATATATATATATAGGGGTGAGTTAATTTAGGGACATCTTAAATTAGGGACATGTAACTTACACATGTGTAAGTCGTGGTGGCGGTGGTCGCCGTCGTCGGAGGATCATGGTGGTGGTCGGAGATGATGGTGGTGATGGTGGTTGTATAACTTACACAATGTGTAAGTTGTGGTGGCGGTGGTCGCCGTCGCCGGAGGAT
>CM067167.1:107742905-107809500 GCA_034093135.1 Erigeron breviscapus | reverse complement strand
GAAAGAGATCTTCTCTTACAAAAAGTCAGTGGGAGTAAAGTAGATCTTGAAGAAATTCAAGAACCACAGGGTAACATACCTTCTGAAAGCACTAGCTATCCACACGTTAAAGCTGAGCACACTGTTGGTGAGCCAGAACGTGTTACATCTATACTTCGTATATATGGTAAAACTCCCAATTAGCCTGCGAGGCATAATCATCTGATTAATTCAGATGAACCTGATCTAGGAGATTATGATGAACCCTCTATCTACCTTAAAGCCATATCAGATCCCGAATCTGACAGATGGCAAGATGCTACGAATATAGAGATACAGTCCATGAAAGATAATCAAGTATGGGACTTGATTGATCTTCCACCCAATTGTAAGACAATGGGATGTAAATGGGTCTTCAAGATGAAGACTAACATGGACGGTAATGTAAACACCTTTAAGGCTCGGTTGGTTAATAAAAGGATATACTCAGACTCAAGTAATTGATTATGAGGAAACCTTTTCATTTGATGAGAAAATCAAAGAGTTTGGTTTTTCTCAAAACCATTATGAGCCATGTGTTTATTAAAGCTAGTGGGAGCGAAGTAGTCTTCTTGATCTTGTATGTTGATAACGTACTGTTTATTGGAAATGATATTCCAACTTTGCAAGATGTTAATCTTGGCTTGGAAAATGTTTTGCCATAAAGGATCTTGGATTAGCTACTTACATTCTTGGAATTAGGATCTATATAAATAGATCCAAATGGCTTATTGTTGTAACATCCCAAAATCTTTATTTCATTTATTTAGTCGACTTTGACTTAATAGTAGACCATGCTTTGACTCGTCTAGGTTCACTTAATTTTACGAATCAATTAATGTAATTATATGAGTATTTATTATGTATTAATATGATAAATATAGATATATATATATATATGTGACAAAAAAAATATGTATATATTAAAGTATATGTGTGTGTAAGTCATAAACAAGTTGTGTCCTTATTTTTGTCTCTAGTTGTACCCGTGAACCACATTATTGTGAAAATATTCGAAGTAGATAGGCTAAGAATTTGTATTTATATTCTTGGATGGATGAATATGAGATTTATTTCAAACACCTAGCAATATTTTAAGTCGTTCAACACCCCCAGTTGCAAAATTCAAGTAACCTCAAAGAAACATCATGAATGATTAAAGAATTGTACCATCATCTATCTAACCTTATAAAAATCGGCCATCTTTATTAATCTAAATTGCACTTTAAAACACAAAAAACAATTATATATATATATATATCATCCCTATTGTGCTAAGAACTAGAACCCCAAGACCACCTATTTTACTCGATCGGGTACATGGAGCTTTAAACAGAACGAACAAGGTGTGACCTCGCCGATCAAACATACGTTTGTTAGCATGAAAATCAAATATGTAATAAAATGTTGAAGAAAGGCACATGGGTTGCGAGGGAGTTAGGCGTATGGAGATGGTTTTCTTTAGTATCTCCAAGATACCATCAGTATGATGTAGGGGATGAGGCTCTCGATTTGTAGTAGTATGTACGTGACTACCTGCTCGTAGTCTCATGTTCGATCAAGTTCGGGTTATGTTCTTATTAGACATGGAGCGGTTGGTGAAACTGCCAAGAATACAATTGATCCAACGGATAAGGAGAGAGTTATAAAGAGAGATTGATGATGGTGTGTTATTGTATCAGATATTCTGGTTTGGCCATGGTGTTTACGGGAGGGATCGAAAAGGGATGATAGATATAAAGGTAGACTATTGTGAGAATCGACATGTTGATGCCGAAGAGGAGACATAACTTTTCGTTGGAGGTATATGTTGTATATACGATTATATTCGGTTTCGAGGTTAGTTCCATTACAAGCTATAACTCGTGCGTAGTTTCAAAACAGATTTCGTTATTAGATAGTATTAAAATCGGGAGGGCGAGCAGGGACTAGGAATGATTGAGTTTCTTCTCGTCAATATGTGATTAAGATTTTCGTAAAGCTAAAACACCTCGTTTAAATTTAGTGATGAAGCTATAACTCTAAGCTTAGAAGTCATTAATCTTTTGAACAGATTCTGTAAAATGTAAACGAGGTGAGCTGTTGGGTTATTAGGCGTTAATAGAAAATTCAAAGGAAGTTTCATCAAGAGAGCCACGTTGTATATATAGTACTATATCTAAATGGAATTCATGCAAGAAAAATGATGTAATTCATGCATATTAATTAGTTAGTATTAACAAATCATCAAATGTGAATATCTACTTGGTGATAGTAAATGGATGATTAAATTGGTTGAATCATTTACAAAAATGTCATGCTTAATTATAGGTGATGGACAACCAGGAGTAGAAATATGATGAATCTTTATCTTTCGATAAGGTAAGATACACTACTTTGACACGCTGAGGGTTCAACAAAAAGTATGATTTCATATAAAAACTTCCTAAATGTTATCTTGATTGCTTATGGGTATTCGGGTTACACGGGAGGTGATATGGGATATGTATATGACTATTGAGGCCTGAAATGCAGTCCCTATGATATGAAATGTAATGATATGCTATGAAATGTTATGTAATGAAATGAGACGTAATGATATGCTATGAAATGCTATGTAATGTCTAGAGTTGAATTGAAAGGTGATATATGTTGATGTTATGTGAAATGTGCATGATTACATGGCTTGTTCATCTAGTTCACTAGACTTATTAAGTTGCCATGACACGTGCACGTTTAAGGGCCCAAACGTAAAAGATGAATATGTGATGATGTTTAGGTAACGTGGACACCTAAACTATATGTGATGTAAATCGAGCTCGTAAATGATGTGAAAGTGTTAAGCTTAACCCGTACTTGCCCTTGCCCGGCTAAGTGCGTATATGTGGTTGCTTGGGTGGCTCCTTGAAACATAATTACGTGGTTTGAGTATCTCCGGGTGGCGTGATTAACCACCAATGTCTTTGAACATACGGACTACTCCAGGATTGGCTTGCCATTCCTTAACGACATTGATGTACAGCCATAAGGTTTGTCCATCTAGTCGGGTGTGATTTATGTCACACTTAATGAGATGTATATGTTATATGATATGCGTGACTTATGTCACATTTGCAAAGATGATATGTGAAAGGATATGTAAAGATGACTAGGCACATTTAGGATGACCCATCCTAATATGATGATGTTGATGTTATGATATGTATGTGAGATGATATGATTGATGTGTTATGTGCCTTAACGATTCTAATGACTTTTCGATAATGTTTTAATCGGACAAATATTTTATGAATGATGTGATATCTTACTTAGCTAATTCGTTAGCTAACACTTGCTCTTTTAAAATGTGTTGTTCCCTCAGGTCCAACATTAGTGAGCAGGTAGATGTGAGAAGATGTGAGGCATGGGTAGATGATCTTGAAGCTCGCTATAGTTTACCCCTAGTGGCTGCTCGCTTTAGACATTTGCTTAATGTTTAGATAATGATGTCTTACAATGATAATGTGGTCGGTTGTTTAATGTTGGGCAACTGATGGATTTCCATTTAGACTAGTTTCAATGATATGACCAGTAACACCATTTAACGAATAAACCAAACAGATTTTGCTGGTTTGGACTTTTAAAGTTTATTCTGCTTTCTTTGACGCCGTTAGGCGAAAGTTTTTGGAAATCCATATTTTTAAACGACGGGTGTTACAATTGTTTTGATTCAAAGTACATACATTGACAAAATCTTATGAAGATTTAACATGCAAGACTCCAAGCGTGGAGCACTGCTTGTGCAAAAGGGCATAACCTTGAGCAAGTCTCAAAGTCCTATCACATCTGATGAGATAAGACGAATGAAAAGGAATCCCATATGCTTCGGCTATAGGATTCATTATGTATACCTTGTTATGTACTAGACCAGATATCTCGTTAGCCTTGAGGTTGACGAAGTCGTTATCAACAGAATCCAGGTGAAGAACATTGGATTGCTGATAAGAACATTCTTTAGTATTTGCGGAGAACTAAAGATATATTATTGGTTTATGATGGTTTGGAAAAGGAGTTGAGTATTAAATGTTATATGGATGCTATTTTCCAAACTAATCGAGATGATTCTCGATCCCAATCAGGCTATGTCCTTGTCATGAATGACAGACTAGTTGATTAGAACTGCTCAAAGCAGAGCACAGTTGCACAGTCTACAATAAAACAGAATATATTGTTGCCTCAGAAGCTTCTTAGGAATCTGTCTGAATTAGGAAATTTGTTGCTGAACTAAGGGTAGTGCCCAGCATTGAATCTCCTATTGAAATGTACTTTGATGATTCAAGTGCAAATTATATTTGCTTAAGAATCATGTGTACATAAAGGTGGTCAACACATTCTTTGAAAGTTTGACTTCATTAGTGAAGTCATTTAGAAGAATGAGATCAGTATTCTTAAGGTTCACTCGGATGAAAATGTGGCTGACTCGTTCACGAAGCCCATGACACATAACAAGCATGATGATCATGCTAGTAGTGTATTGGACTTAGTTATGCCGCTGTTCTTTTTCATTTGAAATTTAGTATTTGGATATTTGGAACATTAAGCAGTTTTATATTAATGAATTGATATACTTGGTATGATCGTCTTCATTTATAATACTGTGTTCTATATTAGCATGTTTAATCCATGAATAATTGTTGATTATTCAAAATCTCCATAGTCGGTTATGTTATGGGAGTAACATGAATTAAGACTAATATGAAGTTTTGGTTTTATTCACTGATGGTGAATAGTTAACTTGTTGAGGCCAAAATTCATATGTATTCATTGTTGATGAATATTGGAGTGACCCAAATCACGAGATGTCACTGCATGGATGTAACACCCGTCGTTTTAAAAATATGGATTTCCAAAAACTTTCGCCTAACGGCGTCAAAGAAAGCGGAATAAACTTTAAAAGTCCAAACCAGCAAAATCTGTTTGGTTTATTCGTTAAATGGTGTTACTGATCATATCATTGAAACTAGTCTAAATGGAAATTCATCGGATGCCCAACAACCGACCACATTATCATTATAAGACATCATTATCTAAACATTTAGCAAATGTCTAAAGCAGCCACAAGGGGTAAACTATAGTGAGCTTCAAGATCATCTACCCATGCCTCACATCTTCTCACATCTACCTGCTCACTAATGTTGGACCTGAGGGAACAACACAGTTTAAAAGAGCAAGTGTTAGCTAACGAATTAGCTAAGTAAGATAACACATCATTCATAAAATATTTGTCCGATTAAACATTAGTGAAGTCATTTAGAAGAATGAGATCAGTATTCTTAAGGTTCACTCGGATGAAAATGTGGCTGACTCGTTCACGAAGCCCATGACACATAACAAGCATGATGATCATGCTAGTAGTGTATTGGACTTAGTTATGCCGCTGTTCTTTTTCATTTGAAATTTAGTATTTGGATATTTGGAACATTAAGCAGTTTTATATTAATGAATTGATATACTTGGTATGATCGTCTTCATTTATAATACTGTGTTCTATATTAGCATGTTTAATCCATGAATAATTGTTGATTATTCAAAATCTCCATAGTCGGTTATGTTATGGGAGTAACATGAATTAAGACTAATATGAAGTTTTGGTTTTATTCACTGATGGTGAATAGTTAACTTGTTGAGGCCAAAATTCATATGTATTCATTGTTGATGAATATTGGAGTGACCCAAATCACGAGATGTCACTGCATGGATGTAACACCCGTCGTTTTAAAAATATGGATTTCCAAAAACTTTCGCCTAACGGCGTCAAAGAAAGCGGAATAAACTTTAAAAGTCCAAACCAGCAAAATCTGTTTGGTTTATTCGTTAAATGGTGTTACTGATCATATCATTGAAACTAGTCTAAATGGAAATTCATCGGATGCCCAACAACCGACCACATTATCATTATAAGACATCATTATCTAAACATTTAGCAAATGTCTAAAGCAGCCACAAGGGGTAAACTATAGTGAGCTTCAAGATCATCTACCCATGCCTCACATCTTCTCACATCTACCTGCTCACTAATGTTGGACCTGAGGGAACAACACAGTTTAAAAGAGCAAGTGTTAGCTAACGAATTAGCTAAGTAAGATAACACATCATTCATAAAATATTTGTCCGATTAAAACATTATCGAAAAGTCATTAGAATCGTTAAGGCACATAACACATCAATCATATCATCTCACATACATATCATAACATCAACATCATCATATTAGGATGGGTCATCCTAAATGTGCCTAGTCATCTTTACATATCCTTTCACATATCATCTTTGCAAATGTGACATAAGTCACGCATATCATATAACATATACATCTCATTAAGTGTGACATAAATCACACCCGACTAGATGGACAAACCTTACGGTTGTACATCAATGTCGTTAAGGAATGGCAAGCCAATCCCGGAGTAGTCTGTATGTTCAAAGACATTGGTGGGTAATCACGCCACCCGGAGATACTCAAATCACGTAATTATGTTGCAAGGAGCCACCCAATCAACCACATATACGCACTTAGCCGGGCAAGGGCAAGTACGGGTTAAGCTTAACACTTTCACATCATTTACGAGCTCGATTTACATCACATATAGTTTAGGTGTCCACGTTACCTAAACATCATCACATATTCATCTTTTACGTTTGGGCCCTTAAACGTGCACGTGTCATGGCAACTTAATAAGTCTAGTGAACTAGATGAACAAGCCATGTAATCATGCACATTTCACATAACATCAACATATATCACATTTCAATTCATCTCAAAACATTACATAGCATTTCATAGCATATCATTACGTCTCATATCATTGCATAACATTACATAGCATATCATTACATTTCATATTATAGGGACTGCATTTCAGGCCTCAATAGTCATATACATATCCCATATCACCTCCCGTGTAACCCGAATACCCATAAGCAATCAAGATAACATTTAGAAAGTTTTTTATATAAAAACCTTGTTTTTTGTTGAACCCTCAGCGTGTCAAAGTAGTGTATCTTACCTTAACAGCGTATAATATCACAAAAACAAACTCTCTCAGCTTGCTAGATGTTCCCCAAACCTATACATGTGATATATGAACTTAGTTTACACAAACAATTTAAGCAATCAAACTAAGCTCTGCTTTATTTTATTTTTTTATAAAATCCAAGTGTTTTAGGACATGGGCTTTTAACCAACTCTAATACAATATCATAAGAGTGTTCATGATTTTTTTACAGAATTTTCCCATATACGAAACTCGTTCAAAAGGTCACTCAAATTCAGTTTTTTTTCGGTTTCCGACCAGACTCCGACCAGTTCTGGAAAACACCATTTTAGTCTAAGAAGACGACCAGTTACATAAAAACTTAGTTCTAGTAGAATTTAGTACACACATGGACCTTTCTAAAAATATAAAGAACAGCTTCTAACGACCTAAAACGAATGAGATGTGGTCTTTACAAGATCACGAAAATATTCAGTCTCATCAGGCCCTCTTTGTTCATTTTTCAAAACAATTCGACTTTCAAACGTTTGTTTCAAAACCAAACACTTTCTAAGACTTTACTATGGACATATATGGACATTTAGGTAATATAAAAACATACTCCAAACGATCATTAGTTAGTTACATATATGACTTAAAAATGACGTTTTCGGTTCATAAACTAACTTTTCAACTTAATCACCCAAACCTTTGCCCATCCTTAAACATCAAAACCTTGAAAATACTTAATCAAACATATTGAAACATTACCTCACTGTAATTTAATGTATGAAAGGATCTCAAGACAAAACAACTCCAAAGGATCAACTTCTTAGACTCCAAAACTTAAGAACCCAACTTGGAACTTCAATGGATGATCCTAAGACTTTTCAGAACAGAATTTTGCTAATTGAATGAGGTGATTTTCGGACTTGGAGATATAGAGGAAGAGAATGCACTCATAGATGACTTAAAGAAAGCATAAGACACTCCAAAAGACTTTCCAACCAATATACAACCCATAGTTGCCAAAATGAGGTGGATTAACCAACATGTAGCATGTGAATAGGTTGTAAAGTGAAGTCAACAACATGCATATGGCTGGAAATTAAGGCTAGGACAAAGAATTGACAAGTAAGGCATGTTCTAATTAATTTTAAGAATGCTTTAGATAGAACAATTGAGTTGTATTTTTTAGGCACAATAATTACTTATAACACATAAGGTACAAATAATACATAAATAAGTGACTAACCAAAATGCATACCCATATATACATATGATTAATCATACAAATATATATCATTTAAAGGTAAATATATTTAAATCCTATTTTAAATTGTTTTGTAAAGTCAAGTGAAATCTAAACAAGCCAAAGCAAGATTTACCAATCTCCTAAAGTCAACAATTTAACGAAAAAAAGTTTTGGGATGTTACAATTATTCCCCCTTAAAAGGATTTTGTCCCCAAAATCACCTCTAACCTTACAGAAGGGAATAATTATTCCTAACCTTAGTTTTCATTTTCGCGTTATGCTCTCATCTTGATTTTTACCACTTAACTAATACAAGGTCAATCAACCTGTCACATAACTCATTCAACTTATGCTTAGCAACGCTAAATGTCTTTCCAACGACTTTGTCAATAAATCCGCACTTAATCCACCAATTACTGGTTAGATTTCAATTTTTAAAATTTCAAAATTCGAATTCATCTTTTCCCCCTCTTTCCATTTCGACCGTTACAATGGCTCATTTAGTCTATATAAATGACACCGTAGCATACACCTCTCCATACAATTTATCATTCACCTTTTTCTCAAAATTAATCCAAACACTTATCCAAAAATGTTAAACCCTTTCATGACTATGATTTACATAATCATCTTTGTTTGGCTGTTTCTGGTGGCTCAACTTCCATGGAACGAAGCTTATCCATGGTTGATCTTATTTGCCCTCGGTGTGGTTCCTCTGCTCTTCGTGGCCACCTGGGTTTCTTTGTATGGATTTTAAAAATGTTGTAGTTCTAATTGTTGTATTTCCGTTTAATAAATGTAACGAGTTTCACTCGTATTGTGCAATAATGAAATACAACTCTCTTTAATTTCATTTGGGATTATTGTCGACTAACAAATTTACACATTATGAATAATGTTTAACGTAATTTAGGGTTAAATATAAAAATTTAAAATATTATATCACTGTAGCTTCTGGACACCTATCCATACTTCTAGAATATTGAAGCAATAATTACAGATTACTGTAGTTTACGGACACCTGTCCGTTCTTCCAAGTCACGCTTGCTTTTTATCCTCTATATAATAACGCGTTTTGTTAAGGAGAATGCACACCAAATCTTCTTTCCTCTATCTCCTTTATTTGCTTAGTTCTCCTTTTAGAAATATTGTTATAAGCTATTCCTCTCACAAGCCTTTTGTGTTCTTAAAAGATCTCCGACCTTCTTTCCGGTAAGCTATCTTTCTCTCATCTTTTACTCATCTTACTTTATATGCTATCTATTTAACTCATTTATCTTTTTAATTCATAAATCATTATCGTTACGCCAAAGTTAATATTGTTTGTTCATCATAAGACCATGAAAAATTCTGGTGCTTCATCGAGCGATCCTAAAGGCAAAAGACCTATGTCTCAAGAGGATCTTGAAGATCTTGAAACAAACAGGATCAAACGGATCAAGGAGGAGGCCGTAATGTTAGGTATCTCTTTTGAAGAGTACAAAGCAATGGTCGATGAAGATGTCCATCTATTTGAGAAACAAACTTCTGAGGACGAAAAGTTAGCAAAACTTTTGTCTAAGTTTTTAGAAGAAGAGGAATCTATCCGTGCTAATCGTCAAATAAAAGAAGACGAGGAGTTTGCTAAAGCCTTAGCAAAACAAGAAGAAGACGATCTCTCACAAAGGAAGAAATCCATCTTTGCTATGTCATCTGTGGATGAAAAAGAAGATCCTGATGTTCCACCCTTGAAAAGAAGGAAAAGAGATGGTGCCGGAGGAAGCAACGTGCCTGAATCGGGCTCCGACGGAACTTCCAACTCGTGAAATCAATAGATATTTTGTATAAATTAGTCGGGATATGTCAAGATCCCAAATAATTATGTTTTTTTTTTTAAAATAAAATAAAATCTCGTGTTGTTCAAAATATCTCTTTTAACAACATATCATAGTTGCAATTGTTCCTTTAGTATTTGACGTATAAGTTATCTGACTAATCTTTATCCCAGGTAAAAGAGATTCAAGGCAATTATGGACGCATTTCAAAATCCAACATTTGAATCCAACGAATGTGACAGAACGTTTGATGACTTTTGCCAAGAATGGCTTCTTCATAATACACTACCAGCATCACAACTAGAATTTCCCAAAGAAACTGCTAGTGCATTGTTCCCAAATCCTTTTGGGGTAGCATATCCTGGAGCTTCATCCTCAAATCCTATAAATTCCTTTTATCAAGACCGGCTTCTTAGCACACCTGAACCGACATTCCATCCAGAACCATCATTACAACCAGAAACCTTTGAGCAAGATAACAGGGCACTAGGCAAACGGCCAATGTTAGATGCTCATATACAGTTCGAAAATCATGTTGGTCCAGTACATAATCGGGCTTCCACTTCGAAAGCAGTGGAGTTGATTGATACAACAACAGATAGCGGCCCAGAGTTTGAGAAGCATGTTGAAGATTCATGGGCTTATATTAGCAAACTTTATAGCTGTAAGAAAAAGTCCGCAGAAGTATCATTCTTGAAAACCCAAAGAAATGTAAGGTCTAGAAGGTCTTACCAGTTTGTGAAAAGTAATACTACTTTGGTAGTATTTGGAGAAGAAATGAACATATCAGAGATGCCAACACCTATATGCTCATGCACAGGGATACCTAGGGCCTGTCGCGGTTGGACTACAGAGGGATGGACCTCCGTTTGTTGTACAACTTCTCTTTCCATGTATCCTTTGCCAACATATGTCGGAAGAAATCGTATGTTAAGGTTGCCGGGGAGAAGGATGGGTGGCGGTACATTCACAGGTCATAGAAGAATTGTTGTTAGAAGGGTACGATCTCGATTATCCAATTGACTTAAAGGATCATTGGGTTAAACTTGGGACTAACAATTATGCAGTGATTAAATAAATACAAAAATCTTAAAGTAACTGCTCCACCCTCTACCAAATCCCTGTTTGTAGTCAATCCTCCTTTATTGTTTATATCTAGATATTCTGATAAAGCCAGTCTACTTTATCTCGTCCAATCAAGCACTAATATTATAAGACTTTATTGTTGTAGAATTTATTCGTTGTCGGAACTTTTGAAAATTTAACCCTTTGACGTCATTGCTTACGTTATAATACACTAACTACTTTCAATGCATAATAGTATATTACTTCATATAATTATCACTAACTCAATCATACCCCACACCGGTCAATACAAGCGTAGCCACAGACACACTCGTGTCTTGATACATTTGCAATTACGTGTGCCTGGTAACCCTTCTATGCGTCACCTACTTACAGCCCTTTAAGTATTTAGCATCAGCTCTACTCGTCAAACTTCAAGTCCATGTCCTTTAAGCCCGTGAGCTCCACCACAATACAACACTTCATAGAGATCTTACCACTTCGTTACTTTCTATACTGGTCAACACAAGCATGGCCATACAAACACGCTCGTGTCGTGATACGCTTGCAATTATGTTCCGGACCATAATTGTAATTGTATCCTTTCACTTGCATGTTCGTTACCACATTTGTGCATTACCAATATTACATCCTCCTTTGGGAATTTCCTCAATCAACTTATTTACAACCATTCCCACACTTCATCTCCACTAGGTCATTGTCACTAACCTAGTGGGCTCAACAACAGTGACCATCACTCATGTTACAACAATCAACTTTACTTACCACCTTTAATTTACATAAACCAACATGAAATTTGAACATTTAATCTTCTTACTTATTTACTTCTCATAATTCCCAATTCACAACACTTATCAATTTTCAACAAAAATATTTGCACTTCTCCAAATAAGAAGCCACCACTTAATGTCACCAATTCCATTCACGCAATCCTTATCATCCATACAACATCTCATTTCCGTTGCGGTCCTTGTCATTAACCTTGTGGGTTGGACACCATTGACGGGACATCATTTCACCTAATCCAACAAATTTTCTTTCATTTCAACCACTTCACACATAAATTACAGCGCACATTTATCATATTCAGTTAGGGAAATAGCACATCACCTCGGGGACCGTCTATCGTAGCAATAGAATAATCTAGTGACGGAGAAGTGAGAAACGAGAAACGAAAGATTAAAGGCTAAAAACACAATAACATATCATCAATCAATCATCATATAGCCTTAATCCTACACTCTCACTCATCCCAACCCGTCCTAACAACATCTCATCTTAAGGCTAAAGCTCAACTACTTAAGCCTAGCATGTCTGATCTTACGGTTTAAGTCCAAATCCTATGGTCTTATAGTCATTGGTTCACTTAAACCATTTCTCTGATACCAACTTGTAACACCCGTCGTTTAAAAATATGGATTTCCAAAAACTTTCGCCTAACGGCGTCAAAGAAAGCGGAATAAACTTTAAAAGTCCAAACCAGCAAAATCTGTTTGGTTTATTCGTTAAATGGTGTTACTGATCATATCATTGAAACTAGTCTAAATGGAAATCCATCGGTTGCCCAACAACCGACCACATTATCATTGTAAGACATCATTATCTAAACATTTAGCAAATGTCTAAAGCGAGCAGCCACAAGGGGTAAACTATAGTGAGCTTCAAGATCATCTACCCATGCCTCACATCTTCTCACATCTACCTGCTCACTAATGTTGGACCTGAGGGAACAACACAGTTTAAAAGAGCAAGTGTTAGCTAACGAATTAGCTAAGTAAGATAACACATCATTCATAAAATATTTGTCCGATTAAAACATTATCGAAAAGTCATTAGAATCGTTAAGGCACATAACACATCAATCATATCATCTCACATACATATCATAACATCAACATCATCATATTAGGATGGGTCATCCTAAATGTGCCTAGTCATCTTTACATATCTTTCACATATCATCTTTGCAAGTGTGACATAAGTCACGCATATCATATAACATATACATCTCATTAAGTGTGACATAAGTCACCCGACTAGATGGACAAACCTTACGGCTGTACATCAATGTCGTTAAGGAATGGCAAGCCAATCCCGGAGTAGTCCGTATGTTCAAAGACATTGGTGGGTAATCACGCCACCCGGAGATACTCAAACCACGTAATTATGTTGCAAGGAGCCACCCAAGCAACCACATATACGCACTTAGCCGGGCAAGGGCAAGTACGGGTTAAGCTTAACACTTTCACATCATTTACGAGCTCGATTTACATCACATATAGTTTAGGTGTCCACGTTACCTAAACATCATCACATATTCATCTTTTACGTTTGGGCCCTTAAACGTGCACGTGTCATGGCAACTTAATAAGTCTAGTGAACTAGATGAACAAGCCATGTAATCATGCACATTTCACATAACATCAACATATATCACATTTCAATTCATCTCAAAACATTACATAGCATTTCATAGCATATCATTACGTCTCATATCATTGCATAACATTACATAGCATATCATTACATTTCATATTATAGGGACTGCATTTCAGGCCTCAATAGTCATATACATATCCCATATCACCTCCCGTGTAACCCGAATACCCATAAGCAATCAAGATAACATTTAGGAAGTTTTTTATATAAAAACCTTGTTTTTTGTTGAACCCTCAGCGTGTCAAAGTAGTGTATCTTACCTTAACAGCGTATAATATCACAAAAACAAACTCTCTCAGCTTGCTAGATGTTCCCCAAACCTATACATGTGATATATGAACTTAGTTTACACAAACAATTTAAGCAATCAAACTAAGCTCTGCTTTATTTTATTTTTTTATAAAATCCAAGTGTTTTAGGACATGGGCTTTTAACCAACTCTAATACAATATCATAAGAGTGTTCATGATTTTTTTACAGAATTTTCCCATATACGAAACTCGTTCAAAAGGTCACTCAAATTCAGTTTTTTTTCGGTTTCCGACCAGACTCCGACCAGTTCTGGAAAACACCATTTTAGTCTAAGAAGACGACCAGTTACATAAAAACTTAGTTCTAGTAGAATTTAGTACACACATGGACCTTTCTAAAAATATAAAGAACAGCTTCTAACGACCTAAAACGAATGAGATGTGGTCTTTACAAGATCACGAAAATATTCAGTCTCATCAGGCCCTCTTTGTTCATTTTTCAAAACAATTCGACTTTCAAACGTTTGTTTCAAAACCAAACACTTTCTAAGACTTTACTATGGACATATATGGACATTTAGGTGATATAAAAACATACTCCAAACCCTCATGGGTATAGGATCATTAGTTAGTTACATATATGACTTAAAAATGACGTTTTCGGTTCATAAACTAACTTTTCAACTTAATCACCCAAACCTTTGCCCATCCTTAAACATCAAAACCTTGAAAATACTTAATCAAACATATTGAAACATTACCTCACTGTAATTTAATGTATGAAAGGATCTCAAGACAAAACAACTCCAAAGGATCAACTTCTTAGACTCCAAAACTTAAGAACCCAACTTGGAACTTCAATGGATGATCCTAAGACTTTTCAGAACAGAATTTTGCTAATTGAATGAGGTGATTTTCGGACTTGGAGATATAGAGGAAGAGAATGCACTCATAGATGACTTAAAGAAAGCATAAGACACTCCAAAAGACTTTCCAACCAATATACAACCCATAGTTGCCAAAATGAGGTGGATTAACCAACATGTAGCATGTGAATAGGTTGTAAAGTGAAGTCAACAACATGCATATGGCTGGAAATTAAGGCTAGGACAAAGAATTGACAAGTAAGGCATGTTCTAATTAATTTTAAGAATGCTTTAGATAGAACAATTGAGTTGTATTTTTTAGGCACAATAATTACTTATAACCATAAGGTACAAATAATACATAAATAAGTGACTAACCAAAATGCATACCCATATATACATATGATTAATCATACAAATATATATCATTTAAAGGTAAATATATTTAAATCCTATTTTAAATTGTTTTGTAAAGTCAAGTGAAATCTAAACAAGCCAAAGCAAGATTTACCAATCTCCTAAAGTCAACAATTTAACGAAAAAAAGTTTTGGGATGTTACAATGGATCAATGTCAACAGTGAATCTCGAAGTGATTATGTCTTTGTGTCCTTAGACCTGAGGTTTGTATGTTGATTGCTGATTATATGACATGTTATGCTTTGATGTGGTTAAACGTTATCCTGAACAAGGTAGTTATAAAAGCCATCATTGGGTATTATATGAAGTATGTGATGTGCACATAAAATCAAGATGGGATTTATTCCTCTATGCGAGAGAATGATACCACTGGGCCACTCGATGAAAATGAATGGATATTTACACGGCCGTGCCCAAGCTATATTGATTGTTGATCAATTTTAACTTGGTGATCGCATTCGACTTTTCTATATCGAGAAACAGAATTTGTTGACTAATGAGAATGACTCGATCCATGTCTCATCTCAACATGGTATCGGTAATAAAGTGACAATTGACACTAAATCATTAACTCATTATTTTAATAATGATCGTTCGTTTAGCTGAAACAAACACTCATGTGTTTTCGGGGGCAATGATGTGTTGCTAGACACCAACCATTGTCTGTATAATTTTCTAGATGTTATGCCATACACAAGTGGGAGTTTGTTGGATTAATGTGTACGTCATAACACAAAACTATACTACCGCTTACACACGAGCCTACGGGGTCACACACAAAGAACATTTAGATATCTGGATATATGTATATTGTATACATATATATAATCACCAAAATATTTAATTAATAAATAGTTTATTAATTAATTAATAAATAAAGTAGTGTTTATGACAAATTGTATGTGTTCATGCATATCCGTTTGTTTTTTCAAATGAAGTTGTTTCATGTGGGGACATAATATCACTCTTTATGTGATATGCATATTGGCAATTGTATGGTATCTTAAATCAATATTTAAGATGCATGTTACCTTTGACTATATGGAGGAAAAGCATGGACAAAGAAAAGCAAGTAGGACAGTATATATATATATATATATATATATATATATATTATATATATATATAAAGTTGACTAATGATAGCAAAGGTCATTACGTGGATATGGTTGCATATGGATGCAACTTGCACAGCTTGCTCATTATATACTCACTATAATATGGAATAAAAATAGAGATTTTTTTCTTCCTTTTGTAGTTCACGGATAAGAAAAGAGAACACTAAAAGTTCTCTTGCTTTATAATCTATATGCAAACTAGAAACAAATACTAGCTCTATTTGTTGCTTACGGCTATAACAAGTGAGAGTCAAACTAGGAGTTTGGCTCTAGGTGATTAAGGTCTAGCAGCCTTCGGGTATTGTTTGAAGTGTTCGTGTGGATCAACCATAGAGATATTCATATTATTGAATATTGTTTCATCCTACGTCATTTCATCTATTAAAAGGTATTATTCTTAATCTATCTTATTATGACAACTATCATGGTGTAATTGGATCTTGGTGGAAATATTAATCGTGTGCATGTTTTTATAAAATACATGTTTGTATTTAAAGTCTTCCGCCGCGTTTTTAAATTTTAAAAGTACACACGAGGGCCTAGTATTTCCAACAGGCAAAACGTCTAGTAAGAAGGTAGACAAAGTTAGTAATTTATAAACAACCGGGCTTTCAATAAAGTAAGCATTCCTAAGGAAAAGATTAGAGATAAAATTATGGAATGTGTCAAACGTAGGCTGCTGACTCTGAAGTTTAAAAATTGCAAAGCTGTTGAAGAGTTGAAAAAGAATTGGGAGATGACATAATTGGGCCTTGAATTGGCTGGTGATGTATGGTTGTGTATCTTAAGGGTTAGATGGGTGGTGTAGTGGTATGGGGAGGTTTTGATTAACTATTGCAGGGAGTTTTCAAAGGGATCAAGGGATGAGTTGCTGATACTTTCAAGTGCAGAGATGTGTTAAGACAATAGTTATAGTGATTATTGATGTCTATTTGAGGTTTTTTTATGTTTAGAATAGAAATTTTGATTCTAATAGGGAGTGATGGGCATGTCCTCCACTGTGAATTAGATTGGAATTGTAATGGTTTTGTGATATAAATAAAATAGAGGTACTGTCCTCTTTTTCTTAAAAAAAAAAAAAAAAAAAAGTTAGTAATTTATAATGAAACGGAATTAGCTATCTATGTGATAGAACCTGATGTAGGGGCTTTGTTGCGCTGTGAATATCTTCTTTGTTGCTTTGGTGCAGGGGTTGTAGGGTGCTCCGTAGAAGATGACGTGGCGTTTGTGTGGGGAAGTGGGGTGGTGTTTGTGGGTCAAGTATGTTATTAACATTAACAGTACTGTCAACTTTGATGGAGACCTGCAGTTGCTTACGTTGCCCTTGGATAGTTTTTATTTCAGTCGGTAGGATTTTAGGGTCAACACAGTTGTTTCTTGTGATCAGTTGGTGACATGAAATTCCTGTTAGTTGTTCCACAGCGCGGTTAAAGAAGACTGCCTCACTTGAACCAGTGTCATCTGTGATGATAGTGTTAAGTGCGTACCTGTATGTATTTGTTTTTTCAGTTTTGAAAATATAGAGTGAAAGTGCAGTGTTTCTAGTAGCTTACAGTTGTGTGGGTTTGTCCATGGTGCCATGGCTAAGGCAGCGCCATAAGATCTCGCCCTGTTTAGTCATCTCTTTATTTACGCTACGTGGGCAGTGTTGGCAGGCAAGGTAGTACCATGATCTATAGCTGAAGATCTCTGCTATTGTTGCGTCACATGAGAATTGAACGCGCTGCAGAAAGCAAGTGACCAATACAAATAAATATGTGAAAATATTTGTCATTGATTATATTAGATGTGATCGTTTATGTAAATTGTAGAAGAAATGATGAAAAGCGTTTTTGTCTTTTTGACGTTTACTGATGGATGGTACATTTGGTTTTCTGATTTGAATGATGATAGACCCTATGCAGCTACTAAGGAAATAATTGCATAGCGTTCATTAAGCATCTAGTTACGACAGCTGCTATTACTAATTTTGTGGTTTAGAGTATACAGTTGTCGACGCCACTATCTGAAAGTAAAATGCAGAAAGCATTGAAGTATGAAACAAAAGAATGTCAATAACCGTAAAAAAGATTACAAAGACCAATGTGTATGACATACATCGAACTCAGGGTGATTTTTTGTGTGTAGATCCTTGATGACAATCGTTTGCATGGTAGATATAGGAACTGTGTTGTGTGGCGCGGTTGCTCCTACATATGGAAGGTTGCTAAACCTGTGAAGGAAAAAATCATGAACTTCAGTTTGACATATGATGAAATTAATTTGATAAAAGGAAAGCTAACCTTTCTTTCAGTTGTTGAAGGTTTGATATTGGTGGGTCGACGAAAAAGTTTGTGGCGTTTGTCGATGTAAGTTGAATATTGTCTAAAAAAACAAATACCTTTGGTAGTATGTTATTATTTTAAGGTATAAAAGATAGAAAATGATTTATGCCATAGGGGTACCACCTGAGAACTTAGAGGCATATGTTGCGGTCACTGCAACAATATTATGTAGCGCAGTCACTTTGTCTATCGTACGACCCATATCTTCCCATAAAGTCACTTCTACTGTGTTACTCCTTTTAAAAATGACAGATCAAATGACAGCCGCGTTAGCCGTGGTATATCAAAAACCATTTTCAATAGTGCAAGACGAAAAGATATTACCAGAGTGTACATGTTACAGAGAATTAAAAGGAAAGGATAAGTGAGAAACAGATTGTGGGTAATTTAAAGCCATTAGTTAGGATTGTCAGACCTGTCATCCATAATAATAAGTCGTCTCAAGTAGATAGTGTTGCCGGTTTTCCTCTCTGTAGTTGGTATCATATCTGTTATTGATTCCGCACGTCCAATAACATCTAAAGTTACATGATAGTCCACAAATTGGCATACGTGTATGTTGTCACCGACAAAGTTTGCCATATTTCTTAAAAAGAAAAAATTGTATCTGAAATGTACCTGACAGAGAGCTTCCTCTAGCAAGACGGTCTTTCAATTTATCCAAAGGGACGAAATTAAAATAGTAATAAGGTATGTTTTCATTCGTCACCAGTTGAAAGCATGTCTCTCGACTGATTTTTATCGATGTGGCGTGGGGAACAACAGGTGCATAAGTTCTGCCCTCTACGGTTGTGTAGTTGGTTATCTTATAGCAATGTTGGAGCATGACCATTTTGTCCAGATGGCTTTCGTCAGTTGAAGGAGCCAATGCCTCAATCCCGTATCCCTATATCAATGAGAAAGTTAAAACCTTGGTAGATATAAGAAAAATGGAACATGAAAAAATTAACAAAGGAATAAAGACGTACAGTTACGTCAACGAAAAGATATGAAAACTGTCGAGTATTGTTATGCGTGTACCACTTATTAACCACCCGGACCTCGATGATTTCTGGGTAGTCCGGATAAGTGATGTCTTTTAGTAATTTCAGTGCCATTGCGGGAAAGTTAGCTATCGATGAATATTTAGCGTCAGTTACAAAAGTATACAAATCATGTGGTAAATATAAACAAAGTAAATTGCACGTATATGACGTTGATGCTGTTGACAAAATACAACAGTTGAATTTGTGTTTGACAATGGTTGGTCTGAGTAGCAGAGAACTATATCTATAAATAAATAGTTGAGTGATGGCCATCATTCGGAGGGGCCAAGGAAATGGTGAGTGAGGGCGTAAAAGCTTTGATTGAATGAACGCCACCTTGGTTGTATTGTTTTCAAACAAATCCAATGGTGGGCCAAGCGTTGCCAGCCGGTAATAGCCGAAGGCAATTGTTGATGTTTTTGAGATAAAATCCGGTTTATCCTCCTTTCCTACCATACTAATCTATCATCTCTCTCACTCTATATCTTCAGCAAGTATTTCATTCAGATGTGAAAGTTACAACATTTTATGTTTTGACAGTAGCGAAGTTAAGCATATATATTTACATCTACTGTAGTCATTCCAAGTTGCTGTTCTTATTGAACAATGTCCTGTTTTCTTGTTACCTTCATGAATAATTTAGCAATTTAAAATAATCTGTATGTTAATTTAAAAATCTTAATCATGACAGATTCTGCCTTCCCTCCATTGCATGATTCAAATCTTATGCAACTGGATCATATCATTGCCAGTTCTCGATTCTGTATTTATGTTTCGGGTGGTGGGGGTTTGTTTTTGTCACCCGGGTTTGGGCCTCCTGCACCAAATCTCTTAATGTAATCAACTAATAGTTTTATAAATCAATTTGTTTTTAACATCTATAGTTCTATACGATGTAATTACTTTGCCCGTTAGAACTTGGCTAGTCCAATCTGAAATGGTCAATCATTACAACATTGTTACGCATCTGAAATTCTGAATGCACATTGACACAACTATTTTCACTGTACACAGAATAAGAATTGGCAAACGCCGTGTCACCACAAGTCACAACCTCGTTTTATGGCAATTATTGGGTGATATGCGAATGAAATGTCAAAACCACCTCAATGGATCTGGAAAACCTTTGGTTTTTGGGTTTCATTCCTGTAAAATAAAACACACAAGCATCTATCAAACCCATTACTATTGCTCATTCTCAAACGTACAAACCAGACACCCAGAATATGAAAATAATATCCAATATTAGAAAATCATTTAAAAGTTTGATGTGCTTAATATGAATAAGAAATATTGTAGTTTACTGCGACAACTTATAGTAACCAACTTTGTAACATGTCAAAACAAACTAAAATGGATTTTCACATTACCATCTTAGCGCATCACATAAACAGGACTTTCTAAGGATTATATATGGTGTTAACTTGGCTAACAGGATGTAACACGCACCATACTGGAGGTCTGAAGCTGCAATAGAACCCACCCATTGTTTTAAACTACACAAAGAGAATGTAACTACAAACTCTACTGAACGACATTCTTCCACTTGAGTTATTAAAACTACTCGTTATACCAACATAATACAACTTCAACAATAACTACACTGATATCTATCACTAAAGAACAATGCTACGCAGGGCTTGAACAAAGCAACTCATTCAAACTCTAATGGAGAGCCAAGGATCATCTCATATTTAAAGATTCATTTTCTGCAGGGATATTAGCATCATCCTTCCATGTTAAGTTGCTAGTTTTTAGTGCATAGTGCAAAAACGAACCGAGTTGTTTTTGCAATGTGATGTTATTGTTGAATATTCAAGATCATTTTATATATATTCTGGACTTATTTTGTATGTTTAGAAAAATGCAGGTACTAAACTTGTATGCTGGTTAAAGTTAAGGACTATTGTTGCTGGTTCTAAAGATGAAGCTGATTATGTAAAGTGATAGAAGATCAAGGGGCTTAAAAGAAGTTGAAGATATATATATATATAACACATAACCCATTTTAGGTTATTATTCATTCATTCATATCGGCAGCATATTCGATATCTATCTCTCTATATTCATATATATATTTTGTATAAATCTGTATCATCATCTTGGTGATATTTGATCTAGTTCTTATTTCTTTCATTAAGTCTGTAATAATAATCTCTATATTCATTAATCAAATAATAATAATAATTCTCTTATTGTTCTTGATCTAATTCAGATTGTAGATCTGATTAGATTTGTGATTATTTCTGGATTCTTACATGGTATCAGAGCCACAATCAACAACCGATTGTTGTTGATCTGATTTCTCTTCGTGTTTCACTCAGATCTAGGGCGTTTTCCGTTTTGGAACCCTAGATTTTGATTTCTGGATTCTTCGTTCGACTATTCTTAGGGTTTTTACTGGTAACCCTAATCGTTGTTCTTCCGCTGCAATTTCTGGTGATTTGCCCTAAAAATTAGGGTTTCTTATTTCGCTTCTGATTTATCTCTGGACTAAGTGAATCCAGAGTAAATTAGGGTTTCTTATTCATCCGATAGCACTGTATTGTATTCTTCTCTCTACTCTTATTTTCTTCCTATTAATTGTGTTGGTGTGATTATTTGTTATTTGATTGTGTGATAATTACTTGGCTTACGCAATCAAGTTTATCTTGATGTATGTGGTCCTCTTCTAAGAAAGGGGGAGCCTAGTAATTACTTGATTGTTTCTTTGTGATTCTGGTATTTTTTTTTAAGTATATTGTTTACGTTTTTTTTGTTTCTGTGATTGTTATTTTTATTCTTATCTTCTTTGTGTGATTTGTGACAATTTGTTATAATGGTGAATACTCCACCTGGTTCTGTTCATGAGGGTAATACTCCACCTGGTTCTGTTCATGGGGGTAATACTCCTCCTCATTCTGTGCACAATGATGATTCTGATAATGATGATTTTGAGATTAATAACACTAAAATAAGTAAGTTGGATTTTGGTGATCCTTTGTATTTGCATGCAAGTGATACTGTTAGTACTCCTTTGATTGGTTTTAAATTGTTAGGAACTGACAATTACAAAGTGTGGTCTTGTGCTATGGAACTTGCATTACAAACTAAAAATAAACTGGGCTTCATTGATGGTACTTGCTTAAAATCAATAGATAATCCTGTGTTAGCAAGTCAGTGGGATAGATGTAATGCTGTGGTACTTAATTGGATACTTGGGTGTGTTTCTCAAGAATTGTATTTAGGACAAATCTTCTCAAAAAATGCTACTGTTGTTTGGCAAGAACTTAAAGATACTTATGACAAGATAGATGGTTCTGTAATCTTTAATCTGCATCATAAAATCAATTCACTCACTCAAAATGGTGCTTCTTTGTCTGAGTATTATCATAATTTGACCTCTTTGTGGAGACAATATGATTCTATCGTTACTTTGCCTATTTGTACTTGTGCTGCTGCTGCTACTGTTAAAAGTCATACTGATATGATGAGATTAATTCAATTTTTGATGGGATTAGATGATGTTTACATGGGTGTTAGGTCTAATATCTTGACTAAAGAACCTTTGCCTTCTGTTAAAACTGCATATGCTATTATTTCAAGAGAAGAATCTCATAGGTCAGGGGTAACTGATAAATCTGCTAACACTGCAAATGCTTTTGTTGCTAAAACCAATTTTCCAAGGAATTCTAATGCTAAAATTAGTTCTTATAGACCTCCTTTTGATTCTAAGAAAAGTTTTGACAATAATTTTGAATCCAAAAGAACTTTTGATAATAATAATAGAACTTACAGACCACCAAATCCTAATTTACAATGTACACATTGTCACAGAATTGGTCATACAATTGAAAGGTGTTTTCAGCTTGTGAACAAAAGGTCTTCAAATCAGTTTAATAAGTTTTCTACTAATAATGCTCATGTTGATTCTTCTTATTCTAAACCAAGTACTTCACAACCTTCTGTGAATGCATCTGTTTCTTCTTCTACTACACCTGCTTTAACTTCTGATCAAATTTCTAAGTTGCTTAGTCTTTTAGATGTCAAATCTGGATCTTCTTCTGGTATGCATGTTAATATGGCAGGTATTAGTTGTTTACCTCTATGCAGTAACTCTTGGTTTATGAATTGTAATTCTGTATTGTTAAAAGCTATCATCAAATGGATCATAGATTCTGGGGCAAATCAACACATGACTGTTTCTGATAAATATTTGACTGATGTTGTTGATATTTCTGATTTAAAACTTAAAATTGGTCATCCTAATGGTACTTCTGCAATTGTTCAAAAAATAGGTAATATGATTCTTAAAAATGGGATTGTCTTATATGATGTACTGGTTGTTCCAGAGTATTGTGTAAACTTGATGTCTGTTCACAAATTGTCTAGAGACAACAACTTGTTCATAGGATTTGATCCTGATAAGTGTTATATTCAGGATTTACATCAAAAGAATCTTCTGGGGACTGGTAGTGAGCAAGGTGGTTTATATGTTTTTGATGATGATGTTTCTAACTGTTCTTCTTCTTTGGTATGTAATTCTGTATCTGCTCCTACTGTGTCTAAACATTTGTGGCATTTAAGACTTGGACACCCTGCTGAACAAGCTTTATCTATTATTTGTGACAAGATGTATTTGAAATCTGGTTCTGTTGGGCCTTGTGATGTATGTCACAAAGCAAAACAAACCAGAAGTCCTTTTCCTTTAAGTGAACACAAATCTGTTTGTTTAGGGGATCTCATTCATCTTGATGTTTGGGGACCTTATAAAGTTTCTAGTAAGGATGGTTTTAAATATTTTCTTACAATTGTGGATGATTTTACTAGAGCTGTTTGGACATTTATGATGAAATCTAAAACTGAAGTTTTTGATCACTTAAATGTTTTTTTAAATCTGTTATTAACTCAGTTTAATGTAAAAGTTAAGATTATTAGAACTGATAATGGCACAGAGTTTGTTAATAAACAAATGACTTCTTTGTTTCATTCTAAAGGAATTGTGCATCAAACTACCATTCCTTATACTCCCCAACAAAATGGGGTTGTAGAAAGGAAACATAGACACCTTCTTAATGTAGCAAGGTCTCTTATGTTTCAGGGGGGAATACCTTTATATCTGTGGAGTGATTGTGTGCTTACTGCAACTTATCTAATTAATAGAACTCCTTCCTCTGTTTTAAAAGGAAAAACTCCTTTTGAATTGGTGTATAATTCTGAGCCTTCCTTAGAACGTCTTAAAGTATTTGGTTGTTTGTGTTTTGCAACAAAGTTAAATGTTTCTGACAAGTTTGAGTCTAGGTCAGAAAAATGTGTTTTTATTGGATATTCTAATGAGAAAAAGGGTTATAAACTTTATAGTCTTGAGTCAAATTCTTTTTTATTTTCTAGAGATGTCAAGTTTTATGAAAATATCTTTCCCTTTACTATGAAAAAAGATTTTGTTAATTTGAATAAATCTGTTAATCAATTAAATTTTTTTGATCTTTATGATACACCAAATCTTGAGGAGAACTCCATACCCAATGATGAAGAGGAAGGCACACATATTGATCTTAATGTTGGAGGTGGACTCAATTACTCCTCTGGCAGTTCTGATAGATCTACTAGGAGTAATAGAGATACTGCAACCACATCTAGTGACATGAACTCTGAAAGTTCAAATTCTGAGGGGTCTAATGGAAGTCAAAATGAAAATGATATTGTTAATAATTTAAGAAGATCAACTAGACAAACTACTTTATCTAAAAGATTAGTTGATTATGAAATTGAAGGAAAAGTTAAATTTCCTTTAAGTAAAGTTGTGAATTATGCTCATTTGCCTGTTGATCTTTACTGTTTTGCTACCAATTTAAACAAAAGTAGTGAACCTTCCTCATTTTATGAAGCTTCTAAAGATAGTAATTGGGTTAGTGCTATGAATGAAGAAATGGAAGCTTTAAATAGAAACAACACTTGGGAAATTACTACTTTACCTTCTGGTAGAACTCCTATTGGATGTAAATGGATTTATAGAGTTAAATATAAGTCTAATGGAGAAATTGAAAGATATAAAGCTAGACTTGTTGCTAAGGGTTTCAGTCAAAGAGTAGGAATAGATTTTGATGAAACCTTTTCTCCTGTTGTCAAAATGGTAACTGTTAGATGTCTTCTTACTGTTGCAGTCTCTTTTAATTGGCCTTTATATCAAATGGATGTTAATAATGCGTTTCTATATGGTGACTTAAATGAGGAAGTTTATATGAGTCTTCCACAAGGTTACTTTAATGATGACAGTAACTTGGTTTGTAAATTAAAAAAATCATTGTATGGTTTAAAACAAGCACCAAGACAATGGAATGCAAAGTTATGTAGTGCATTAGTTGAGTTTGGTTTTACTCAAAGTAAATCTGATTATTCCTTGTTTACAAAAAGGGAAAATGATTCTTTTGTGGCTTTACTTGTATATGTTGATGACATTGTACTTACTGGCAATAACAAAGATGAAATTGAAAAGATAAAAAGGTTGATGAACTCTAAGTTTAAAATTAAAGACTTAGGCAAGTTAAAATATTTTTTGGGTATTGAAGTCTTGGAAAATGAAAGAGGTATTTGCTTGTCTCAAAGAAAATATTGTTTGAAGTTAATGAATGACTTTGGTTTGTTAGGGTGTAAACCTTTGAATACACCCTTAGAGATGAATATAACTTTTAAAGCAGGTTCATCTAAGCTGCTTGATAATATCACTGTTTATCAAAAGCTAATTGGTAAGTTAATTTATTTAACTTTAACTAGACCAGACATTAGCTATGTTGTACAGTGTTTGTCTCAGTTTATGCATGCTCCTACTCAAGATCATTTCAATTATGGTTTAAGAGTATTGAGATATCTCAAACAATCTCCAGGTAAAGGTTTATTTATTCAAAAATGTGATGACTTGACTCTGAAAGGGTATGTTGATTCTGATTGGGCTAGATGTTTAACTACTAGAAGATCAATAACTGGTTTTACTATCTTTCTTGGTAAAACTCTTGTTTCCTGGAAAAGCAAGAAACAAAATACAGTTGCCAAGTCTTCAGCAGAAGCTGAATATAGGGCTATGGCAGCTGCAACTTGTGAAATTATTTGGCTTGAGAACCTCTTAACTGATATTGGTATTAAGACTCAATTACCTGTCTCTTTATTCTGTGATAGTAAATCTGCATTACAAATAGCTGCAAATCCTGTATTTCATGAAAGAACAAAGCACTTTGAAATTGATTTACACTTTATAAGAGAAAAAATATGTTCAGGAATGTTGAAAACTTGCAAAGTTGAGTCTGAATTGAATATTGCAGATTTACTTACTAAGAGTCTAGGTTCCAAGCAACATGCATTCTTATGTAATAAACTTGGTCTTTTTGACATGTTCCAAAAATGATCTTGAGGGGGGATGTTGAATATTCAAGATCATTTTATATATATTCTGGACTTATTTTGTATGTTTAGAAAAATGCAGGTACTAAACTTGTATGCTGGTTAAAGTTAAGGACTATTGTTGCTGGTTCTAAAGATGAAGCTGATTATGTAAAGTGATAGAAGATCAAGGGGCTTAAAAGAAGTTGAAGATATATATATATATAACACATAACCCATTTTAGGTTATTATTCATTCATTCATATCGGCAGCATATTCGATATCTATCTCTCTATATTCATATATATATTTTGTATAAATCTGTATCATCATCTTGGTGATATTTGATCTAGTTCTTATTTCTTTCATTAAGTCTGTAATAATAATCTCTATATTCATTAATCAAATAATAATAATAATTCTCTTATTGTTCTTGATCTAATTCAGATTGTAGATCTGATTAGATTTGTGATTATTTCTGGATTCTTACAGTTATCTACGAGGATCTTTGAGAGCCAGTTCATGGTCAGATGTGGTTCCACCATCCTCTGTCTGGCTTATGTCTGAAACTTCATGGTTATCATTTTGTGATAAGATGTGGGCCTGGTGAATGAGCAATGAAGAATTGATTCATTGAAGATGCATAAACAACAAACTGATGATCAAACCCTCAAATAGTCACACATACACAGAGAATGTAAACATAAGCTTTCAAAAGTTCTTGGGCAGGCATGTGTAGGCCCAATCTTGTGTGGACACATAAGTATGCATAGATTAACATTAAACTCTTTATAGAAGCTAATATTAATTCAATGAGTATTATAATTGCAATACCTCAGCAAGGAGAGCTTCAATCTGATCATCTGATATTCGTAAGATTTTACGAGCAGCTTGCACTGATGAAGAATCATTAAAGACTTTATCTTGGGTTTCATTTAGCATATTCATGCTGCACTCACGAAGCCGGTGATGAAGAGCCTCAAATTCACGAATGAACTTTAATCTATCAGCCTTTTCTTTCTCAGACTTCTGCTTTTCTTGCTGCAGTAGTTTCTGCAAACAACAATTTTCAAAAAAATAAGAGATAAACTTTTAGTCCAATCCCTCACCTTCAAAGGAAAAATTAACGAATTTCTGTCTTGAGCATACAAAAACAAACTGAGTGTCTTACACTCTAATATCAACTTTTTTGTAAAACTACCTCTGTGTCGGTTTTCCCTTCAAGGGAATGTTTTAGCTGCTGTTCCAAGTTGGATTGCAAAGTTCTAAGAGCTTTAACTTCTTGAACAAGAACTTTCATATCTGCTATTGAGTTCATTTCTAGCTCTCGATGTTGCTTTAATAGGTTAACAAGTTTGTTTTTGGTAGTATCCAACTCCTGCAGCAATTCATCTTTTTCTTGAATCAGAATCACGGATATATTTGGTGATTCTATTTCTGCTTTATCAAACTGCAGATGTTTCAAAAGTCATACATATCCATTAAAGCTGAAAAACATGTACTTTTTTTTTGTCAAAGTCAAACCATGGGTCCAAACCTCACTAGGTAAACATGTTGGAATGGTGAGCGAAAAATATCTAGGAAACGGCCACAGGATTATTGGTTGGGCCACCTGCATCAGGTGCAAAGGTTCGACTTTTACGAGGTAACCTGAATAGGTTACCCGCTTTGGGGGTTTTTTTTGGTCAAAGTCAAAGAAAGCAAGAAAGAAAGGCTAATATGAACCTGCTGAGGCTGCAATTTGAACTCTGATTCTAGTGATTTATGTTCAAGTTTGTCCAAATCCCATTGCATTTGAGTTACTCTTTCTCTTTCAACCAAAATAGCTTGCTGAAGGTTTTCTTTACTCCTCTGTTTGGTAGTTTCAAGCTCCTCTTGCAAATCCTTAACCTAAAAAATACAATGGACGTAGCAGTAGTGTGTTATAACTTATAAGCCGTCTCATGGAAAAAAGAGATACAGTTCCCATCAGAGGAGGCAAGATCGGTGGGTTGGATCAAAACAGTTTTCAACTTGAAATGTGTCATTTTCAGTACAGGTGGGTGGACCCACAAACAATTTCCGTCCAATTGCTTCAAAATGTTACATATGACCATTGTGTTAATTACGTTAACAAAAACGATATTATTACAAATAACAATCTAGATTAATTAACACAATTTAGACCCGTTGCATGCATCAAGAAAGTACTTTATACAACTTTCAACAAGTTCGACCCATTTGACCCGTTTCCTTTTATCCAATCTTTTTTTATTTTGACCCATTGGAAGAAAAATTAAGGAGAAAGTGTGCCTGCAATAAAGATGAAGGCCATGCTCATAGATCACTATATATATACACATGCACATAGCCCATATCGTTACTTATTTTGCAATGTACATTTATATGTTTTCAAAAGAATGTGGTGGCTACCATTTACTTAATATATGGACAACTGAACCCCTAAAATTATTAATGGTAAATGAAAGAATATGTGTGCATGAATGAATCTTAAATTATATAATAGCCACAAAAGAAAATGACACATACCTTAGTTGTAAGATAATTTTTCTCAGCAACTTCTTGGTTAAATCTGAATATAAGATCTTCCATGTCCCATTTTGCGGTTCCCAAATTCCTCTGCATACTCATAAAAACCTTGTTCACCTTTTGCTGCTCATCCAATGGTAGACCTAACCTCTTATCACTCGAAGCCTCTTCACCTTGTAATATCAGGCCATCATCCGAAGACAGCTTCCTAAAACTCCCATTCATTTGCTTCTCAGAATTAACAATTGATTTACCACTTTGCACACTGGCCCTTGTAGCTTTGTAAATCTCCTGAGCATGACTCGTATCCCCAGAATATTCGACTACCTGCTTTAATTTAGCGGGTCCCGTATATAACCCCTTACCACTATTTGACACACCGTATCTAGGAAGTTTTTGTAAGGAATTGGCCAAATCTTTGTCCAGTGACAGATATTCTGAACCGGTTTTAGATATATTTCCTTCTACAGTTTGCGGATTTTCATCTTGGAATGCTGCAAAAGGATTACAGCATAGTAATGAGATCTGAAGTCAAAGATTTGTGGGATGAAACATGTATGAATTTCACAAAAAGTTTGATTGAATCGAGAAAAAACAGGAATCACATACAAGACCTAGCAGCAGTTTCTAACTCAAAAAATGACACCACTGCCATACTTCTTGATTTATCAATGTCATATAGCAAACTTGTCATCCAGTCCTCCAAAGAGCGTCGGCGCTGCATAATCGTAACTTTAGACCAGGCAATATATCCGTAAAGGAACAAATCTTAAACATAATTCTTAATATAACTTGTAGCTACATCCAGTTCGTGAATCTCAAGTGCTTGTTTTACAAAGAACCAGATAGTGGTTCAAATTCTGTCATTTCAAATAAGAGTAGAGGATCTGACCCTTTGGTTGAACCACTTGTATCTCCAACTAATGATTAACAAGTCCAGGTCAATCACAAAAACCTGCCTTTATGATGTCAATTTAAAATCGAATTATTTAACCCAATTAACCATTAAAATGTGGAAATCATGCATAAAGATCTCAACTCATTATTGTCGATCAAATTCAATTTATTTTCCCTGTGTTTTAATTCTTGAGATCTGACCATAAAATTTCATTCTACGGAGTTATGTATGCCTCTACATTATAGGAGGTGATACATACACAATACAAGCTAGCTGTACACAAAGATATTAAGCTTTTCACGGTTACACACTGTGCAGAATACTACTAGTAGACTCGAACCTCCACACTCTCTAGCAAAGATTTTGAATCTCGTATGTCTACCATTTCGCCACCAAGGCTTTTACATTCTTTTCCTCAGGCTACTAAGATGTTTGAGTTCGCCAGGTTGCGTATGGATAAATTTTGTTTTGTGTAAGTTAAATTTGCATACTATGATCATTGTACCAAAGCTTTTACCGACTACAGAATTATGTGAGCAGTCGATACCAACTGACAGCCTAACGGTTTGGAAACATGATGTCAAGTAATCAACTACTGCAATATAGTAAGTGTCATTACCTTGTCCGCAACTGCCCAATTTCGGGTGACATGCTTTGGTGGTGTTGGTGGGAAATTGTTTTCGGGAAATGCTTTTCTAAGCTGCATAAATGGGTCGAAAGAAATAAAAGTCTTTATAACTAATGGCATGCTACTAACATTTTAGAAGTCAATTCGGAATTAGTCAAACTTACATCAGCATCTAAGCTCAAGAAATCATTGAAATTTCTTAACACTGTATGTGTGGATGTGACCCCTTCAGGTGATTGTAGTCCTACCTGAACTCTGTAGAACTGTCCATAACCATAATATGGATCATGGAATATCAATACTAAGAATGGTTAAACCTTAACAGTCATTCAAATCACAAAGAGAAAAACAGTATCCATGTAATTATATGTATAGATGAAGACTAGAATTACCACAATGGAATTCATGCCTCTAGCCTGTGGAACAACAATCCAACTTGGAATAGTGATGCAATAACTCCATCCCGAGCGACAATCATTTGGCCAAACTGTGTCCCGTCCATTCTACAATGAAAAATGATGCTAAAAGCATTCTATTTGATGCAAAAAAATTAGGTCTGATAGCTTAAGGATCATTACTACATAGACTTCACACCACAAATCCAAAGACAATGAGAAAACATAGTTTAAGCACGAAAAGTCCTGAGAATTTAATAATATTAAGGTCCAAAAGTAGGACGAACTGCACTAAAAGGCAATTCCAATCAACCATGTAAAAGAATTATACAAATTATTATAATGAAAAAGTAGTGAAATATGATTTTTCTGTTATATATGTATCGGTTAAGTATATGTAAAGCATTATTCATGTGAACAAACAACAATAGCATAGTGTTTTGTTTCACAAGTACCACATCCAACTTCATAAGCATAATAATCACAAAGGCAAAGTAAAAACAAATGTATGGTCCATCCATTATGCAATCAACGGATACCAAACAAATAAAGGACGAAAGAAAGTTAGTTCAACCAACTAAAGAGAATTCAAACAAAAAACTAATGGGCCCATAAAGGAATTATTTTGTTCACTTTCAACAAATCCTACTGTGAACAAATAATTAACAGCCACTGGCACTACCACCGGAACAACCACCGGCACTGGAACCGTTGTCTTGACCGACAACCATTGTCTTCACCGACAATCCATTGTCTATACCGACAATCATAATTCTAACGAATTATCATACAACAACAACAACAACAACAAGGTACTCAATCCCGACATAAGTCGGGCTATGAGGGAGGTATGATGTAGACAGACCTTACCCCTACACAAAGGTAGGGAAGCTGCTTCCAGATCCACCGAGGTGGAAGGGACCTCCGGCCCGGGTGAAAAAAATAGGTTAGATCCACCGGAGTGGAAGCCTTAACCGGATGGTGATAATCTCGATCTCGAACTCTCAATCTCTAGCTCGATCCCAATCTCCGGAGCACAAGTTCTGAACTCAGATCTGGAAAATGTGCCGTTAGAGAGGGAGAGGTGGGGAGAGAGGGCAGAGAGAGACGGTTACTCCACCATAAAGAGTATCACCACTCAGATTAACCCATTCCAAGCATTTCATTTCGGTCATGTCGAAAAATACCTGCTGAATAATTTATGGTGCAACTTCCCTGTTTGGCTTTCCCTGGAAGTTCATCAGCCATCGACATCTTTTCCACCACACACCTTGCATGTCCTGCCAAACCAATGCCCGCGTGCAATTGTGGACCAGCTAACATCCCTTTCCATGATGGTGCAGACATCATGAGGATATCACATCTCAACAGAATCACCGTTCACCATGAGACCATCTCTCAACAGAACTCTTCATTCACCGTGAGAACCTTGTCAGCTGCCTTGTTGGAGCAATTTGCCGAACCCGCTCCCACTAGAAATCTTGCTTTGCCCAGCATTCCTTGCACTTCCATCATATTTTTTTTCCACAGTACTAGTGTTATTTGTGACTTGCAAATCCCATTGCCCACACAAACCAACACTCCCCATACCAACCTCATTGAACTGAACTTTAACCACCGTATCCGTATCTAAAACAAAGTATTGTATACTAGAAAAATATGACACCAGCCAAAACACTAGGCTCACATATAATTCTACCGTGTACAAAACAAACCAATAGAAAATTCGTTTTTCTGATGTGGAAGCTCAGACAAAGCTGCAACCACAGAGCATACAACGAATATCTAAAACCAAGATACCTTATACGATACCGAGACCACCACCAAAACCTCTGACCAGCCTTGGCTAACCATAGCTCTTGATACCACTTGTTGGGAAAAACGGTCTCAAAGAATCCCCAACAACACAGTCAATGAGAACAGTAAAAAATATGAACACAAGAATTTACGTGAAAACTCCAAAACCGGAGAAAAACCACGGGCCTCCAAAGAGAAACGATTCCACTATATGAAAAATTGTTACAATCATATAGACTAATCTCTTAAGCCTACAGCCCCAACCCAATACACTTGAAATCAATACAGATCCTACACCGTAAAATAAAGACCCCGGCTTATCTTCTATACATAAGAAAGCACCCCTCTTTATTTTCACTCAGACCCCTCACAGACTTCCTTTAGTATTATTGTGACTAGCTGACCCCTATCAGCACCCGGCATTATTTGTGACTTGCAACTATACTCGCTGCCAACACAAATAATACCCTTTGCTTTACATTTCTCTCTTTTTCTTCTTGGTTTCTCACATCCCACATGCACTCTTCACGTAACATCAATGTTTTCAGAACCGGACCAGAAGACAAACCGGTCATTTTACTGGTTACTGGTCGGATCGGTCGAACCGGATTAAAGAACCGGGTCACATTATATAAATCTAAAAAAAATATACTACATAAAAAAATTATAGTATCCATATATATATATAAATACAAATACATCAACATCAATGAGCTGTCTTCCATTGCCACTTTTCCCTTCTTTATATTTCTATATATATATATAAATCTTAATTCAGAAAAACACAAGGCATTTTAGTTGGTCAAATCGATTTTATTAGATCTTAGCTTTTTTGCCTAACACTATATATAGAGTATATAGAGGCAGTCAGGCACCCACTCATCTCAGTCTTCTATATCTATATATCTATATTTTATAAATGTCTATATATATATATATATATTATTTCAGTCTCTTCGGGTCAACTACCATTGCTGAACCATCGAATATCCAAGAACACAAGTCCGGAAATGACCCAGATCCAATATATCCACCACCACTTTTCTATATCTCTTCCATATATGAGAATCTTCCATATATTGTTGGTAAGTTTAATATGTAGTTCATGTGAGTAAACCCTGATGTGAAGTAAACTCAGGCAACGTGCTGCAACCTCGGCAAAGATCACCGCACAACTCTCAAGTAAGTAAACCCCGATGTGAAGTAAACTCCGGCAGAGATCACCGGCAACGTGTTGTAACTGCGGCAGAGGTCACCCGCAAGTTTTTTTACCCCAAGATATGAGTTTTTAGTTATATTTAAGCCCAACTCAAAAGAAGTCCTCGGACACCGCCTATTAACGGCCCGATCGGCCGGTCCTTTGCACGTCCGAGCCAACACCCTTAACCGGACCGTTGTAGTTGCCGGGTCACGGCCCAACCGATCCAACCGGCCGGTCCGGTCCGGTCACAAAAACATTGCGTAACATACATATATATGCATGTACTAATAATCACAAAGGCAAAGTAAAAACAAATGTATGGTCCATCCATTATGCAATCAACGGATACCAAACAAATAAAGGACGAAAGAAAGTTAGTTCAACCAACTAAAGAGAATTCAAACAAAAAACTAATGGGCCCATAAAAGAATTATTTTGTTCACTTTCAACAGTCAGCCCATACCTCATGCTCTAACAAGTACATAATCACGTACATATCTTAAACAGACTCAAAATGATTACATTATTGCAATGCATGATAATATTTTTTTAAGTGGATTTTTGTGGTATAAGTTTGTCAAAATGAGCTATGAAGTTTGAATGTCTGATGAAGTATTAAAATGAGCTATGACATTTGTTTAAAGTTTCATATGCTGTAGATTTACTTAACCCTTATGTAAAGTGTTATTGATTCTGTATATAAGTTATACAGGGAACTGTTGCCATCTAGCAGTTTGTTTAATGGGTAAAGGGTGTTTTTTTTATATAAGAATTTCGTGCCTATGCTGTAGATTTAGTTAACCTTTATATATGTATCATTAACTAGATAATGTAAACCTTATGATTAGGTGTTTGCCACTTCTTTTTATATGTATGTGCTTTAGCATAGTCATTATTTTGTTTACAACGACTTTGCAAATAATTGTTTTCAAAAGCGGAAGTATAATATTTGATGGGTTTTACTGTTTTAGAGAGGCTGATAACAAGTCATGTAGTTTGATGAGAATCGTGGAACATGGCGATGTACTCCATCATGTTATTTTTCTGTGCTGTTAGCTCAAAATCTAAAAGAGAAACCATCATGACGATAGACTACTGTGACTTTTATCATAAAATTGTGACCCTTTTACAATGTGTCGTTTTCTGGTTTACAATGGAAATAATATAATGGTGGTGAATGCAGATGGATCCCAAGTTCTTGAGGAACCAGAGGTATGCAAGGAAGCACAACAAGCAGGATGGCGAATCTGCTGTTGAAGAATAGATGTTTTATCTTTTGCTGTTGTTGTCTATGTCTTCCCCTTCATCTTATTTTGCACTGTTGAGATTGAGAAATATGCTATAACCATTTTATTTTCTAGTCTTAATTCTATATCATGGTATTGTGACTTATTGGCCTTGATTATGGTCATTGATAGTTTTACTATCAGGTTTTGATTATATATTGTGGTTTTGTCACCTCAATGTTTTATAAATCTTTTACTTGGTTAGAAGTTCTGGGTGTTGGATTTAATTGCCTTGAAGTTTCATTTTGTTCGTTTTTTGTTAATCAAGCTCTATTATTGGTTTATTATATCTTTAGAATAGGTAAACATCACCAGCTTTTTTGTCAAAAAAATAAGGTCCTATGCAGTCTAGATTTAACCCAGTAGAGTATAAGTTTTATTTACAGATTGCCAAATTGGTTATCATTTTTCTCATATTTAGTAGCTTTGAAGTTTAAGCCCTCATTGCCATTCGGAGATCAAATTGATTTTTTTGGGGAGAACTTAATACCTGACTTTTGATATTGCATTGCCAATGTCAATACCATATCGGGCCACGGAGCAGAGTATCATTCTATTCACAACATCGATAGTTATTTATTATCATAGTTTTTTTTTCAATAAAAAATTCGCATGAATTTGCCAAATACAAAATGTGTGTATATATGATGTATTCTCAATTTGTCATTGAATTATACATTTATTTCATCCAAGTTGTTCATCCGAAAAGTTTGTTGTCATGGTTTAATATTTTCAGAAAGTCAAAACTTATGCGTTTGAAACACTATAAACCGATTACAAATGGTTTTTTTAACATTTCTAAAAACCGAAGTTTTGCTGATTTGGTTTTTTGTCCTATCACAAGTACTGTAATAGATATTTCACGGGGTTTCACCTTCCAAAGTTTATCCCTCGGTTTACTATAAGAGGCTGCCTTACGCCTTCGTCCCTGTGTTCGTCCCTCTCTCAGGCACGAGTCAACACCACGGTGTTGGACTCGTCCCGTGTTCGTCCAGGCGCCATTCGTCCCCCCACGCACGAATCGTTTGAGCAATTTTTTTTACTTTTTCCTTTTTTTTCCCCTTTTAATACATATATATGGGAAAAATAAATAATGATAATTAGTTATGCACTATGTTAGTTTTATGGACTTTTAATGCATCAAAATGATGTTTTTAAGTGTTCTCACCGTTCTTATTTTAAGAGTGTTTTACCGGAGTGTTACCCTATATATATATATATATATTATATAATATTTTTATTGTACAGCATATACATTATATATATATTATATATATATATATTATATATATATATAAGTGGGAAGGGTAACTATCCAGTGAGAATAGGTTTAAAATAAGAACAATAAGAACATGGGGTAAATGGGGAATTTTAACACGGGGTTGATTTTTTTAAAAAAAGCTTTATTTTCTATTTAATTTGAATATGTAACCACCTATAATAGAGGTGAACAAAAAAACCGGTTAACCTAACCGAACCGAAAATTAACCGATAATCGAAACCGGTTAGAACCGATAAGGTACTAATCGATTAATGGTTACCAGAAACCGTCATCGATTAGGACTTTCCAAACACAAACCGATTAATAACCGGTTAACCTAAAACCGGTTAAAAAATATAAACTAAAACCGGTTAACCGGTTATATTATATTATATAATATATATATTATATAATTTTACTAATATAATTCTATCTTCTCACACAGACACGCACACAGAGAGCCGGCCATTCCTAAATCGAATACAAACCTAACCCTAATCGATCCTTAATCGGTCCTTTTCTTTATTCAATCGATCCCAAATCGATCCTAACCCTTTTCTTCATTCATAATCTATCTTAAAATCCCTATTGATCCTAACCCTTTTCTTCATTCAATCGATCTTAAAATCCCTATATCGATCTTAAAATCCCTAATGTTTATGTTTCTGTTGGTTTATGAACAATCTCTGCTACTGTGTTTATGTTTCTGTTGGTTTTAAAAAAACATGTGACTGACTACTTTATGTTTCTGTTGGTATTATGTTTCTGGTTTGTAATACTGCTCTTCTTGTTATGCTTCTGAAATATTCGGGTTTCTAGTTTCTGTTTCTGTTCAGCCTATTCTTGCATGTTGTAAATCGTGTTCTTCTTTTCTGTTGAAATGTGATTCTTGGTCCTTCAGTTAATTAAAACCGGTAATAGGTTAACCAATTTCGGTTAACCGGTTAATAAAAACCGAAATCGGTTAAGGCGGTTAAGGTTTTTACATGTCGTAATCGGTTATTAACCGATATAGGTTAACCGAAATCGATTAATTTTTTTTCTAAAAAAAAACGGTTACGGTTATTACTAAAAATTAACCTAACCGATTAACCTATATTTGCACCTCTACCCTATAACTCCTTGAACGCAAAAATAAACTTCCATCCCAATGTATCAAAAAATCTAGTTTCTAATTACCTTTAATTTAAGACTAGTATTGCTTATTTTTACAATATAAATTTATGGATGCACAAAATTATAGATTATAAATGATTGATGCATCAAGCTTTAAACATATAAAGGTGGATGCATCAAGTTTACATATAAAAAAGATGGATGCATCAAATTTTACATATACATAAAATACATAAAATACTAAAGCAAACAATTTCACATACACAATTTTTCGTATGACAAATAATGGATGCATCAAATTTATAAAATTAAATAATGGATGCATAATTGATTTTCCATACACATAAACATAAATTTTTAAGGCTAGCAATTTTTCTATACACAATTTTCCGTGGATCCACGTACTATTTTCTATATACTCGTATAAAGAATGGATGCATCCAATTTTACATACACTTAAAATAAAAGATTATAGTGTCTAATACAACCATAATTGCATAAGAAGTAAAAAACAAAATAAAATGAAAGGAAGAAACAACAGTACGAAACATGCATGACATGACGGTTTCACACTTTCACATATGGCAGTTATTTATTTTATTTTATTTTCTCCCTTTTTATTAAATGTAAATTTTTATTTTCCAATAATGCCCTTTTTATTTTAAATAAAATTGTATTCAATTAATCTCAACCATTGATCATAATATCCTAAGGCCCAAAAGTATTCTTATTTATTTTTATTTCTAACTTGTTCTTATTTGATGATTAACCTAATGAATCTTAATATATACTACTAGATTAAACCTGTGCGATTCACAGATAATTTCTGTCACGAAAGCTCAAAAAATAGTATTATGAGATATGATAGATAACCCAAATTGCGATAAAATCAAAGTGACAAAATATAATTGAAACAGTTAAGAATAATCCACATATGTATAGATTTTAAATTTTTCATGAAAAATTTTTTTTTTTTTAGAACAGCAAGGGTTGGGTCACGGGTATCCGGACTGGTTACCGTGGACCTAAGACCCGTTTCCCTCCCCCCTGCCCGCTCCACCCGGTAAATGCTCCACGAAGGCCCAGGAAACCTAAAGCCTGTAAATCTCACGCCCGAGAGTATCGAACCTGAGACCTCACGGACAAACGTTCGGGTGTCCAACCACTGAGGTAATTAGTGAATGACTTCATGAAAAAAACTAATCATACCTTCTTAACAAAGTGTATAAATTATTTTGTTAAACCGTACAATCATGAGATATAGATATATAAATATGATGATAAAAAACAAACATAATAAAATATAAAATAAATAATAATGATAAATACGGTTAAAATTAAAAATTAAATCCTATAATATTTTACATTAAAATTTTTTAAATTTAAGATTTACATTAATATGTGTAAACTCATTATATAAATTGGCTAAATAAAAACAAAAAATAAGAATTACAAAATTAATGACAAAGTTTCATGTAGGATAAAAGCTTATTTGACAATTAAAGATTATATTCACGTAAGTCCTAATACTAATTTTTTTATTATTAATTAATGATTAAGATAAAGAATAATTTTTAAAAGAATGCTTAAAATTAGGAAATTAATGTAAGTATGACACATAATGAAAAATCCTATATGGCATTCTCTCATAATTGTCAACTAATCAAAAAACTATCCTTTGTTAGTTATATAAAAAGATGGAAAAAGTCGATCAATATAGAACATTTTAATTAATTGCTACGTTTAGTTCCATAAGATATTATGTAACAAATAATTTGCCAAATCAAATGTGTGATTTTTTTATTTTGAAAAATAATTTGCCAAATCAAATGTGTGATTTGATGAAAGTTTTTGTAGCGTCTAAAAGTTAGGTAAATTATCCCTATATGATAGCAACAATATTAAATTAAAGCTAAAACTAAATTAATGCGTAAGAATCTTTAATCTAATTGGCCACTAAAACAAAAACTAACCATAAAATTACACATAGGATAAATAATGATTTGGCAATTAAAAATTATAGCCACATAAGCCTTAAAATATCCTCTCTTAGTTATATATATATATGTAATATTAATATATTATATATGTAACATTTACACTAATAATCTTGATGTATTTTTGTGTGTGCGACTGACTCTGCAAGATGTGGCGTTGATTAGGATTAGTCTTTCTCAAAAAACTCAGGTTCGGCGGGGTAAATGCATTAAAAAGGGACAAATTTTAGCGTGCGGTACTGTTACAGTTGGTGGCGAACTCGCTTTGGGTTTCCTGAGGATGAGTCTGGGTATAAAGCACCTCCTAAGTATGCCACGCGTTTAGTAGATCCGAGAAAGTGCCAAAATTTTCGTCTAAAACCATTAGACACGTATACAACTATACCTTACACGTGTCATCTTGTCTATTTCTTTTTCACTCACTCGTATTTTGTAACCACCGTTTTAGTTTTTCGGTCTTTATCAAATTCATATACATTCATACAAACAAAAATCGAACAAAAGTACGTACGTACGTAGTAGAAAGAGTGAGTTGGAGAAATTAATTAAATCATGGGGCACAATTTGGAGACACGGTCGTTGTTGGACGAGTTGAAAAGCTTTGATAGGAAAGGTGGTTTGTTTGATTTAGGACATCCTCTCCTTAATCGCATGGCCGAAAGTTTTGTTAAAGCCGCTGGTGTACGTCCCTCGATCCCTCTTTTATTCATCATATATCATTTATTGTTATTGTTATTATTATGTTTTTATCTATAAAGTTTTGCTAAACGTAGTCTAAAGGCATAAATGAAAAGTAGTATGTACAAGAGTTTTGTTGTGTAATTGGAATTCATTGAGTGACATATTGTTGTAAATGCAGATTGGAGCAATTCAGGCAGTTTCCCGAGAGGCATATTTCACCGCTATTGAAGGTGCGAATTCTTTTCCTATCAGTTGTATATACAAAACATAAATATATATGGTTGTTTTCGACAATTTGGGGTATGAGGTTGATAAGTGAGATTAAGAGCCTAAGACCATCCTTAATCGTCACTTTCTTCACCTACCCTTTTTCATACTAGGTGAGCATCATCTCCTCACCACCATCACCATCTTCTTTTTTATGAAACGATGAGTCATAAAGAGTTGTGCGTGATATTTGATTTTGGGACATGTTAGATGGTTCAAAAATAAATAAAAATAAGAGTTATTTATATTTCAATTGATATGTAACATGACTGTTGCCCTATTGGTGTATAAATGCAAATTGTCTATACAGGTAGCTAGTAGTAATTTATCTAGAAATGAAATTTGAGATAGTTTTGGGGGGATTTCTACTATATTATATACAATTGATTGTTTGCAGCTGAGATGTATGTATATATAAAATGCGAGTATAACTAATGTAACCTCTAAACAAAGATTTCTTTTATAAGTAAATGAACTAAGTTAACTCTCATTTAAGAGCATTAGTCTTTGTGAAACCTTGAGTTCATCACATTTTATCACAAATGTACAAGATTCTTGAACAATATATGCGTCATATTTGAAGTTGACGGGGCTTGTGTGATTAATGAATTGACTTGGAGGATACATCTGATGCATGTATCCTTTTACAAAAGATATAAAATCTTACTTTGGCCTTGAGCTCTCTCAAATATATATGAAAAACCTTTCTCCCAAAAGTTTTTGTTCTTGTTGCAGTGTAGTATAAGTGCTTTTAGTGGCACAGATCATTCTGATTACTTCACAATATGTGTTGAGGCGAAAAGTTTGCAAGGTTGAATAATTTAATGGTTACAAAATTATTCAAAGTAGATAACACTTTCAAGTTGTTATGTTGGTTGATATTAGTAAATACTTGTTGTACTAATTGATTCATTGTTTTGGATTCAAATTTTGTGTATATATCAAGTTTGAGAGTTACATTACTACATGCTCTAGCTTAGTAGGGATATAATTGGATTCTTAATGTAATTCCCTCATTATTTATTAATGAGGTGCGGGTAGAGACTCGAGTTCTATTCCTCCAGAAATCCCAACTAGCCAAAAGAAACATCGCTTCTCTGAACTTCGAGGTATGCACCTCTCATATCATTACTATTTTCTCAAATTATATAAGAGCATATCAGTATCCTTCAAAGTATATTTTAAACGTCGATTTATTGTTGCTTTGCAGGAGAAACGAACAGAAACTCTGTTGAAGCGTTGGTATGTTTGTTCCTACCAAATACAATATTTTACTTCTAACATTTCAAAATATTTATAGCTTGGGGTACACTAAACAGAGGTACAGATAGTCCCTAAATGACTTCCTATATTTCATAAATTCATATGCTTTCAGGTTAAAGGCACAGGGAAAGAATCTTACAATGGGGTAAACTCAGTATACCTATTTGCGCATTAAGAAGAAATCAAGTTAACTATATTTGATCCGTAAATGTGCTATACTAACGCTTATGACTTCAGGTTTGGCTGCTGGAATGTATTCAGGTCTTACTTATGGATTAAGAGAGGTGCGTGGAGTTCATGATTGGGTAAACACTCAAAAAGTTTAGCCTTCATATCCCCAATCTATATCTATACTACCTTATAAAGCATTTGATCGCCCCCTATTCTCTCAAAAAAGAACTTGATCTAAACTGCCCCTTTTTCTTAATTTGAATATCTCCACCTAGTATACCTAAAATACCCTTAATGAAATTATTTACAACATACATTTCTCAACCCTTAAATTAACTACACTACCTCATTTTACATCAATTACTTCCACGTTAATAACCACTTCGCTACCTCAGCGACCACCCGTTGCCACCAGCATCACACCACCGCATCGCGCGGGCATGTGACTATGAGAATGATAGATAGTTGGCCTTAAACTTGTTCACCTTATAACATGTTATGGTTTGTGTTTGAGTGCAGAAAGCAGTGCTATGGCAGGAGCAATAACTGGTGAGGTTTTAGCACCAACATTTGATGATTCTTCTCATGAAGAAATCGTGCAAGGTGTCATCACAGGTGCAGCTATATCAACTGCTGCTAACCTTCTCACGGGGATATTTTAGGGCTCTTCATGTGAGCGTCTTTTATTTCGTTTCATATGGAGCTCCATATTGTGTAGTCATATTTTGTGCAAAATGAAGTGTATTGTATAACATTTTTGCATAATTGCTCCGGCTTCTCTCTAGATCTAAGATCGAGATCTCCTATTCTCTTTCGGCTTTGCTCCGGCTAGCCGTCGAGACTATTTTTTCAAGGGTGATACCTTAGGTCGGAGGTCCTTAGGAAGCAACCAATCTACCATTGAGTAGAGATAAGGCTGTCTACGTCATACCTTCCTCATACCCCGACACTCGCCGGGATTGAGTACCGTTGTTGTTGTTGATCTAAAATCTTTTGGGTTTTTGCATTATTTTGATGGAAAAGTTATCAATTTATCAATTTATCTTTCAAAGTTATCTATGATTTTTCATGATTGTAATGCTATAATGTAAATTTATTATTATTTTTAAATTTTTTTTTCTCCTCCTAAATCAAGAATATTATTGATTCTTTATTTTATTTTTTTCTTCCTCTAATTCAAGAATACACTTTTTTAATTTTTTATTTTTTTTATGATTTTTTTTTGAACAGCCAGTCGGTATTCGACATCAGGGACACCTCACCGTATAATGTTGAAGCCCTGCACGTACTCTAGACTACGAGATGTATTTTATGATTTTACTTGAACTCGAGAATGCCATTAAATTTATATTTTTTTTCCTTTTCTGTTCATATCCATTTTTATTTAATCTTTTCTCTTTTAAACTCGAAAATATAGAGTTGAATATTTAGTCCTAGAGAGTTTTCTCTCTAGAGATCTGAGATCTCTGTCTTCTCCGGCGTGCCTTAGCCGTCAAGAATATTTTTTCCACCCGGGCCGGAGGTCCTTCTACTTCGGTAGATCTGGAAGCAGCCTCCCTACCTTTGAGTAGGCTAAGGCTACATCATACCTCCCTCATACCCCGGATCCGGATACCGGATCATTACGGGATTCGAGTATTGTTGTTGTTGTTGTAAAAAGACATACAACGAAAACTATTAAACAATGATTCAATAAATATAGTCGGTAAAACCCTAAGTTGTATCTGGGTATATAAAACCGACTAGACACCGCGGCACTGATCCCCCATTTGGCTCGTCAACCCCTGTCGATTATCAGCCCCATCGACATCCCTGCACCGTAAAATTCGTTATGCGGTAAGTTATTAGTTTATTTTCTGTAAATTTCTTTGTTACTAATAGTAATTGTCGGATTGATTATATGGCGTGTTTTGCTATATATTATTATATATTTATTATGGAATGTGTAAAATAGTTGATGCTAAAAGTTAGGGTTATGTTTTGTGTTGATAAATTGTATGCTTGCTTACAGAAAAAGACAACTTATATTAGTAAAGTTGCCAAGATTTAGTGCTCTTAAGGTGTTTGATGAAAGTCCTGAGAGAGAATATGAATTATCCGGCACGGGATTATGTTAGGTGTACTTAAGTGTTGTCGGATAACTAATTCTAGGCCTGAGTTATGCCTTCCTTTACTCACCGGCTGTCTAAGTTACACATATAATGGTGTATTGCATATGGGCGGGGGTGGAGGGTTGGGTTTATTGTTTGAGGTTTGAACTGCCGGGTAATCTACTCCAAGTGTGTCAGTAACATCTAGATTTGCGATTTTTTGTTCCTCTAACTTGTTGGTTGTTACACTTTCAAGATGACCTTCATAAAGCATCACTAGAGCAAGGTCTTTTAGCTTTATAGCTGTTTGCTTACGGAATTTTAAAAAATTCCTTAGTATTTAAAACTTCTTTAATTTTGATTATGTTTATCTTTGTGTGCATTTATAAATGTGTTTTTCCTCAAGTCTTTTGAGCATCAATTTCTTTTTAAACTTACAGATAGATGGCTGAATCATCTCCTCCTCAAAAGAAGGCAAAACTTCTGCTCCCCGCAACAGACGATCAAAAGATGTTTACTATAGTTGTTTCAAACGACAACATGATATATTGCCTTCAGCACGAAACCAGTGCAATTACATGGGTTGGACAGTCGGACTCCCTTCTACCTTACAGTGCCTTTCATCATGTCAATGAAAGCGAACACTTGTTTGCAAAAATGGATGAAAACGGAGAGACCGTTATAGTACATGAGGTAGATATATTTTCCTTTTAGTACTTAAAAAGGTTAATTTCTAAAATAAATATTTTAAAATTATTTTCTTCTCTTCTTGACTAGGATGGGCTGGGGAACAAGAAGTCTCATCCTTCAAAGGACTACTTTAGTTCGGTTAACATGAATAAGGTGAAACAGATTATGGAAGTAAAATATCACACAACTGAAGGTATTATAAGTTTTCCTTTAAGATCGGGTGGTCCTCTACGGGAGCTTAAGAGGACGACCCACTTTGTTCATTCAGCCGGCTGGGACTTGATTTGTCCGGTTTTTCAGATTGATGATGAGACCATACAGGTGAAACATACTTTGAGCCAGACAGATTTTAAAACTTTGTGTCAAGAGTGTAAGGGGTTTAAAACCCCTGAAGGTGCTTCGCTGTTGGATTTAAACGTCCATCTATTTAGGGACGAGATCAAGATAAGTCCCACGGATCCTGATGTTATCGTTGGTAATGGACTTCTCCCAGGGCTTTACTCTAAAGATCGCGTTTCCATTCATATTCTTCAAACCAGTGTCGATATGTCTCAAAGATGTGAAAATCTCAGAAAATTAAAAACGTCGCCACATGCAAACGTCCAAGCTTTCTTTGACATGAAGAAGGATGGGGACAACAGTTACATGTTTGCGTTTGAGCCTGTCAAAACTTCTCTGGCCGTCTATATGACATTTGTGAAAGTGGATGAGTTCAAACCACAATTCATTGACATACTGAGGTAAACAGATTTAGTTAGCACGTTAATATTTAATATCCATGTGCTATAAAATGCACTAAGTTAGCATGTGTAGTACGTTAAGTTTTATATGGTTATAAAAAGAGTCAATGTTAAAAGGATCTAATTTGGCTGTCTAACTGTCTTGCACTGGGTCGACCCGGAGGTGTGTGGGGGGTAGGATTGGCCAAGGCCCCCCCCCATCTCCTAGAAGGAAGAGTATACAATACAGAATTTTCTGTTAGACCGCATTATATTAGAAGCTTTGGCACATGCAGGATAAACCCTTCTTGTTTCTTTGTTTTGCGTGTCCAGTGAATCCCCAACACATTCTTTCTTTTGAGTTTTGATCTTCAGAAAGACCAGATTGAAACTAACTTCATAGCCAAAAGCAATAACTTTAAGAACTCTAGGTACACTTTTCTTGGTTTAATATATGCACTCTGTCTGATTTTAATTCTAGTTGAATAATGTTTGATGTCTATCAGAAAAAGGCTGAATAAAGTTTGTTGCTTTTTGTGTTTTTGGGAATTGGGATTATGTAGAGGATAATGGAGAGTATTTCAATTGGTGGGGAAGTTGGAGGTGAAGGTGCAATGTATTCTTATGATGCTATGATAAGGTTGGATAATGTTTGTTCTAGTCTTTGCTTTAATCAAACAGGTTATTTTTGAATTTTGTTAAATACCTAAAAGGGTGATAATATGTGACACTTGAGAATTAAGATTAAGGATGTAGGTGACTGAATTGCGGTTAAACAGGTTTGGGTCATAATGTAGGTTAATTGTGATGTAATTTATATGATTTTTAGGAATTAAGGCATTAGTCTTGGACCTTGACATCCTAAAAAGTAATTTATACTTTTACTTACATTTAACATCTTTTGTTTTTTTTCTTGGAGATTTATATGAAACTAAATCTTCTATTGAATTATATAGAAGCAATGCATGACTGTTAAACAATTCATATGCTTCTACATGAAATACATGTCTTTTATTTTTCACAACTTTGTAAATCTTCAAATATATTACCAAGTTGTGTATATGAAGAATCAAATTTTGGATCCACCGACTCCTGTCAAGAAGACGCTCAGTCACTATTTACCGTCACTAAATTTTGGCTCCGCCACTGGGTCGACCTGTAACATTTTACTGCCCATTTTGCCATCTGGGATAAATATTCAATGTTTATGATGATTAAAAACTATAACAGTATTACTGATAATAGTAGTCTAAATTGATGGGTAAATGTGTGAAACATCTGAAAAGGTCGTATGCCATAAAAGTAGAATTTTTCCCGATTGACCATCTTGATATATCTCGGATAAATCTTAAAGCCAAAATGTACCCACTGTTGGTTGTTAAAACTTTTCAACAGATTATTTTCCATGTTTAGTAGGGTGTAATGGGGACTCGTTGATTACTGAACTCAAAGCTCAAAACTTGATTGGAGCTTAACGAAGTTATTTGAAACTTTGGCCTCGATTAGTTGATTGATACTGATGAAGTAATTTTCATCTCGATTAGTTAATCCATACTTTCGAGCGAGTACATAAACTTCATTCGATCTTGATATATAAAAGTTAAGTGGACTCTAATGGTTCTGCTTGATTGACTTGCCATATTTGAGCTTCCCAGATTCCATTTAATTAGGTAGTTGTACCTATACACATACACAAAGTGAAATTGTAGAATGACACAGATTTGATGAGGTTCTCGAGCCTTATATCTATCCTCATTTGTTTAATGAAACCTGCACCCACTTTTCAGAAAGAAATCAATACTTTTCTTTGCTTTTCTTCTCAAATTATTCATACCTGAACCAACAATATTAACATTTTGAAATGACAGGGGCATCATTGAAGGTCTCAAACACATTCATGGGCTAAAGCTAGCTCATGGGAATATTCAACCATGGAATACTTATGTTGAGAAGGGCGTCTTTAAATTTGGAGGACACAACGAATGGAGTCCATTAACCGATGAATCTAGAGGTAAATCCATCTTGAACAACACACTAATTTGTTAAAGTTATTATGTTAAAGTTTCATTTATTTATTTTTGTAGAGAATGACTATAACTTGGTCGCAAGGCTTATTGCCTACATTTTTAATTCGCAGAGGAAGACTATAAGCAAGGATCTGTACTTTCAAGTGCCGATGGGGGTTTTCAAACGTAAGATGCATCTCCTTGCCAGAGAAGCACACAAAGTGGTAGAAATGCTGAGAGGAGAGCTGCCAGGACAGAATAGGTATGTACACATCACTCTTTACTTTTAAATAAACAATTCTTAGTTAATTCTTTTTTGTTAAGCACACAGTCCGAATCCCTAAGTTTCACTTGAGATATATGATTGAGTTTTTCTAAAATAACTCAAGATACCAAGTGGAATGTTGCTCAAAACATTACTAACCATTGTTTGCATATCAGTTTTTCACTTTTTGTTAACTTATGCAGAGATGCTGATCTTCTAGACCGTATTCTTCTGGAGCCATTTTTGTGGAAGGCTAATTGTAGGATTGTTTACTACAAAGAAATTCAAGAAGTGTTATTCGATAAGCATAAGACGTACGTGGTGGACACCACTGCCTTCGAAAAAAAGGTGTCCAAATGTTGGGACAAGAACAATTCGGGGGGTTGGGGTGACTGCTTTGACAGTAAGCTAATGCAACAGTTTAATCCATCTGGTCTATATAAAACTTCGGAAGCGAAAGAACTTGTTCGATTTGTAAGAAACTTGTTTGGTCATCATCTTGAGTTTGGAGGAGATATGCTTGCTAATCACCACTTTCAAGGACTTGGTAGATCAATTAGAACTTTGGAATATTGCATTCGCGAGGCAGTTCCAGAGTTGCTGAAGCTACTCCATGAAGAAATTAAGCGCCAGAATTTGCATACTACACCCAAGCTCAAGTCATATTACCAAGAAGATTGACAATGGAATTCAAACTAGGGGACTGATGTAGAGGTATAACTTTCACTAATCACTTTCTACTAAGCTTGTTCCTAAATAGCCTAAAGCATAAGATTGTATAAAGTATTTCTTCAAAGGTAATTTCTTGGACATTTATAGGTTGCAAATGTTAAAAATGATACATTAAGTGGTACTCCCTGTCCCTCTATCTCAAAACAATGTATTGGTGTAATTGATACCTAGTTTAATTAAAAAATTAACTGTTGGTTTCTTATTTAAACAGTTTTTTGAATTTTGGAAAAGCTTAGTTGTAAGTTGACCTCAAGAAGCCAAGCTAAATTTAGTGGCTGTTTGATAAACTTAATGCTTTAGAGCTAAAAAACTATGAGGCTTATATATATGAAATAGACTAAATGGCAGAAAATAACTTGTGACTCGATTTTTGAGCAGATATCTAGGGAGTCTACTGAAACTTCATCGGTTGATGATGTAGACTATGGTGATCCGGTGCAGAAGGCAGAAGCCGTGGCCTTTCGCCGAGCTTGTGCCCGTTTTGGTCTTGGGCTTCATCCTTATCACGCAGAATTGTAGGTATTTGATAGTAGGTCTTGGTATTGGGCCTCGTCAAAACTTGGTACTTGATGGTAACTTGTAGGTAACTTCCTGCCGTAGCAGCAGCGTATGCTTAAACCACAATTTTTGGTACTTATTATCCGGGTTTAAAGCTATAACTATGGTTCCGAGCTTGTGCCCGTTTTGGTCTTGGGCTTCATCCTTATCACGCAGAATTGTAGGTATTTGATAGTAGGTCTTGGTATTGGGCCTCGTCAAAACTTGGTACTTGATAGTAACTTGTAGGTAACTTCCTGCCGTAGCAGCAGCGTATTCTTTAACCACAATTTTTGGTACTTATTATCTGGGTTTAAAGCTATAACTATGGTTCCAGACTTTTTGAGACTTCTTTGTTACCTTTGCATCATTTCAAGGTGACCATGGATCACAATATGTACTTAAGTTTTTCTACGCCAACTCTTATGAATTTGTCGTATGCATTATTTTAGTTATGATTATTTCAAAGAAAGTAATCATATAAAAAAAACGTAAAAAATGAAGATGGGAAGGGCTTCTATTTGACTCAAAGTCTTGCCGTCTTTTATCAGTTCTTTTTAGGTATATTCAATGAATTATAAGTAACATTTTATAATAAGGATATTAACTTTATTGTACCAATCAGCTACATAAATACATAACATAGATGTTGATGGACCGAGTCTTGTTCTTCATTCTTCTAATATTTTGTCAAAAGTGGTATAATTTATATTCTACTTCGTATTATATTTAGCTTGAACGGTTGGTGAGTCTTTGTCATTGAGGTCATGACCAGAAAATGGTAGGTTTCTTGTCCAATGACAAAATCCCAACATCTCGGAAATTGTTTTTTCTTATGTCCTGCATTCGTGCAGACCAATGATCATATCAGTGTTTAAACATAACTTTAAAATTGTCCGAATATGTGTTGTTGGAATACTAATTAATGTGTCTTAAGCCGAAATTGCAACCTTGGAAGTAATAATATAACACTTGCCCTATATTTATGCAATTATGCTCAACATTGCAGATTTACTTCGGTAAGAAAAGTCTGTATCCGAAGTCACAAAAACAACTATGTATGTCAAGTTTAAGCCACGAGAACGGTATCCGCGCGTTGCGGCGGTGATGGAGGTGATGGCGGGGTGGTGATGTAATGGCGGAGGCGGCGGTGGCGGTGATGGGGTGATCTACCTGACGGGCTCCGCCCTTAGCCGTACGGGCTCCGCCTCGGATTTAAAAATTCGTCGAAAGTATATCGAATGACACTCTCTAATGAAAGAGCATGAAATTTTAAGAACACCCATATAATTTTTATAATTTATCGATGTACGATTTTTGAGATAAAAGATTTTGAATGAATTGGAGGAATAAATGATTTATGGAGGAGAGAGAAAGAAGATGATTGGTTGAGATTTGAGGAGAGAGAAAGGGTGTTTGGTAAATATAGAATTGATAGAAGGGGTATTTTGGAAAAGTAATTGTTGAAACTTAAAATGTAAACAGGAGAGATCACTTTATAATATAGTATAGATAATCATCATCAAGTTGGTTTAGTATTTAGTAACACTAACAAGTGAAATCATGTTTCTTCGTAAAAGGTTTCAAATCATGCTCTAAGGTGAAATGGTTGGAATACGGCACAAATAAAGTCTGGTTTAAGTGTTACAATGAGTCAAAAATAGATCTAAATTGTGAGAAACTTTTTTTTGCTCCACTTCTTTGTTCTTGAGTTTCGACATTGACCAATTGATATAGGTGATGAAAAAGATATATTCATAATATTTTTCTGTCATTTGTTTTACGTAGTTTTACAATATGCATTAATATGCTGATATTTTGTATATGACAAAGAAATTATTATCACCAATTTCTTTTTAATGTATACAACTAACATAAATATAACTAGTTGCGGGGATTCCACGGAACAGTTGCATTATTTTATTATAATCGCGTTGAACTCTGAACCGTCTAACTAAAAATGTTTACGTCATTGATAAGTTTGTTTCAAATATATATTCATTTAAGGTTAAAGCCACATTAGGTTATTTATGGGCGCATTACGTTGTTTCAATTATTGTGATTAGACTTTGTTATTGATGACGTGTCGTTATATATGTTAGTTAAAAACTTTAACATATGAAGTACATATTTGCTTAAAGTAAATACCACGAACGATTCTAAAAGTTTATATCAACAAATAGATATATTTTATTGGTGCAATAAACCAAAACTCAAAATTGAAGGAAAAATGTTTAAATCAAAGTTTTTAATATATTAGTTAAAAACATCTGTAACGACCCAAAATTTAAAATCCTTTTATTGATATAGTTAAGAACTTCAATAGTCATTTTTAAAGATTTTACATAAAAATGTAAAGCATATTTCATCCGAAAATTTTTATATATTAACTATATATATATATCAACAGATCCCATTATAAAACGTCATGGGCGTACATTAAGTATCAAAAGCACAAGTAAAAGAGACTAACCCATAATCACATATATGCTCTATATCCTCCAAGATAAACTTTTGCATCGCAAATCCATAGACTGCTTATTTGTCTTCGTGTTTCTGTTACTGATATTATTCTTTCCTTTCGGTTGCTGTGTTCTTGTTCTGTTATCAGGATGCTAGTTAAACTTAATATTTCTATGAGACATTTTTGGTGTGTTGAACATGTTGTCAACAACAACATGTTTATTGTTGTATGAATCTTGAGGATGAAGAGTAGCAACACCACCCATGGATTTCATTTCTGATCTATATAAAAAAATATAGTAAGATAAGAAATGATGAATTAGTGGTTGAAGTTAACACCTACTAAAACTAATACTACTAAATAATTACAATAATAATTAGATTTATATATATAGAGGGTATAAATGTGTGAATTGAATTGGGATGAAGAAATATGTGACATAGGGGTGGATGTTTTTATAGGAAATGAACATGTTGGTGGGGTAGATTTGTGGACACACAGGAAGGTGTTAAAAAACACGTACTGGGGCTGGTCTTACTTGACCTGACCGGCTGACCCAGTCATCTCCATCCTTTGAGGTTTGACCCTTCCTTTATTTTTGAACTCCTTTATTGGTTTTCAATTCCTCCAAAGCTTTGATCCGATAAATACTATTACTCAAGTAGTAAGTTTTACCACTTTGTATTAATACAACTCGTTTAGTAATTGTGGGAACAAGACAATTAGGATTGATGTTAACTACTCTCTAGTTGTTACTTGTTACTAATAATTTGTAGAATTTAATACAAAATTATATTTACGTGGCATATATTCGTTAACCATTATAAAAAGGTAATAACATGATTTTTGATACATTTATCAATACTAATACGCATATATAATAACCACTGGCTTAAACCCCAGTGGCCAGGGGTGTTTCACCCCGGAGGGGATGTTGGCTTGGAGGTCATGGGATCGAACCTTGGTTCCCCATTGATTTCGGGTATTTACCTCTTGTAGCAAAAAAAAATGGGCCCACTTCGGGTTCCATCGTGAGGCGGATCGATTGGTCCCCTGAGCATACTGCCCAATTGGATGTCACCGCTCAGGTTCCAATGGGCCCACTTCGGGTTCCATCGTGAGGCGGATCGATTGGTCCCCTGAGCATACTGCCCAATTGGATGTCACCGCTCAGGTTCCAATGGGCCCACTTCGGGTTCCATCGTGAGGCGGATCGATTGGTCCCCTGAGCATACTGCCCAATTGGATGTCACCGCTCAGGTTCCAATGGGCCCACTTCGGGTTCCATCGTGAGGCGGATCGATTGGTCCCCTGAGCATACTGCCCAATTGGATGTCACCGCTCAGGTTCCAATGGGCCCACTTCGGGTTCCATCGTGAGGCGGATCGATTGGTCCCCTGAGCATACTGCCCAATTGGATGTCACTGCTCAGGTTCCAATTCGTACCCGTCTAGCCGTTCAAAAAATAAATAAAAAAAAAAATACGCATATATAATATGGTAGATATAAAATGATAATCCAATATTATAAAAGATTCAATGTATTCGTTGGATTATATTAAAGTAGGGAAAATGATAAATCCTTCTAACCAATCCTCCTAAAAATCCTCTTAATACCTCCACTTGTTGACACATGTAATCCACTAATTCTCTTTCCTAATATCCCCCTGATTTTCCATGTGTCAAGATCCTACTAATTAGGAGATCATTGCCCTTAAAGTAGGTATCCTCAACGTCGATAATACCGGTGACTTTGACTTTATTGGTAGGTCTTCTTCCTTTCCCCTACTTGTTTATTTATGATTGTCACATTTGGCTTTCAGTCATCAAGAGTTTACAGCAATTCAAATCTTAGATAAATAATATGTCCTCATTGATAATTGTATATTAAAGGTCATGGTTTTAAGTTCGTTTTTATTTGTCCTAATTGATAATTAATGTATATAACATGTCTATTATAAAGAAAAACTGAAAAGATTTGTAAATGAAAATAGATGCAAAAACTTTATTTGAAACGGTCAAACAATGTCTTACATCATTATATCTATATACTAATAAGAGTTGAAACATTAATAGCACTTTGGATGAATAGTAACAGCCTACGTGGCAAGTTACTATTCGTACATCACACATCTTGAACTACTAATCGAATTTTACCACATCGTATTCTGTTCCAATTTTCAAACACAAGTTACTTATTGGTTTTCTTCACACTTTTTTCCTTTTGGGTTTCCAACCAATATGTTGCAACTTTTTCATCGTCATATCATGTATCGCTATGTACCATGTACCATTATGTACCACTATTTAGTTTTTCTCAAACTTTTTTCCTTTGTTGTTTTTAACTAATATATTGAAAATTGTTAGGCTATCTCCAATGCTAAAGATGCCACATCATATCCTTACAAATCCTTAAAATCCTTTAATTTTACCTCCAACCATACAAACATCCAAAACCATATCCTTGGTGAAGGATATATAGGCTAAAAAGATGTTGCATAGGCTATGGACATCCAAAACCATATCCTTGGTGAAGGATATATAGGCTATGGACAAGCAAGGACGAACGTGCTTCAATGCTATGGACAAGAAATGATCTCGACGGATGTGCACAAACTTCTCCATTGGAGATAGTCTTATTCAAACTTTTTTTTCTTTCATTTTTGATTTTTGGCTTATTGTGCCTCTAATATATATATATATATATTCGTATTATAAACTTTTTACTATATATATATATATATAGGGAGACATTCAAATGAGAACAAAATTAAAAATAAGAACAAGTGAGAACAGATCTGGTCCCTTGATTTTTTTCATCAAGGGTTATCAATTTTGTATAATTTATTATATTTTAAAAAAATGATAAGGGTAAAAAAGGAAGGATGGTCCGTATGTCTTTTAGAAACACATTTATTTTGGTGTTTAATTCACACGTCCATGTGCAAATGTGCAATATATCAAAGACGGTTACAATTTTTTTTTCTCCCATTCTTCATCTTTTAACCGTCAAAAAAGAAAGAGAAGATATCCATCTCATATTAGACAACTATAAATCTATAATGCATATTAGACAACTATAAATCTATAATGCATCCATGTGTAATATGTATATATTTTATGCATCCATCAAATTATATAAAATTTAGAATCTTGTGCATCCATATGTATATATATTTCTTTTCGTATGATATTTCTTTCTTGGATGACATATATATTGGGTATATATTCTAGTTATTATTTAAAATCGAAAAGATATGAATTGGATGCATTATTATAATATAACAATTATGGACAATGGTTTGTGAGTCTTAGCTACAGTAGCGAGAGACACTGTAGCAACTCAGCTACTGTAGCAGTGACTCGGTAGTACTGTAGCTTGACTCGGGGAGGGGGGTACTGTAGCATTTGTTTTATTTTGTTTCTTTATAATTTTTTATGTTTGCATAATGCGACTTATAATGAACCTTAAGTGTCCAAAATTTTGCGTAATCCTAGATGTATTTTTCGTTCTAATTGTTTAGTTTAAACACTTCTAAAGACTAGGTAATTACCAAACAACGGATATGTATCACCACCGTTATACACAATGTACGTTTTACGTATCGTTATTTCTCCCGGGACAAGGCCCGGGGTAAAATTCTTGTGTATAATATAACAAAGCACATAGCGAGTTTCCACAGTGAAACTGTGAGTGTGGCTACTGTTGCTAGCTACTGTAGCTAAGCACTGTAGTAACTCAGCAATGTAGTAAATCGTTACTGTAGCAATTTTTTTATTTTTTATTTTTTCTTACAAACTAAAAAGTAAATGGTATTCAGAGAGGTTTCTGCTTACAAATTTTTAACAATAGGTACAACCCTGACATCCATCACACCATATGTACAACATATATATACCACCCCTTATCAACCGCCGGAAAACTGCCGCCGACAACCACGAGGATCACAACGCCATAGTAGCGTCAAACAACAAATAAAATACATTCTAAATTTCAAAAAACTATGCATTCAAATAAAACCTACATGTTTAAGAAAAGCCGCATAACATAGATCTTCGGATCATTGATATACAGAGGAACACATGATTGCGAAATGAGAGAATATTGCAGCAAACGGCTGCCTCGGTGTCGTCGGTGGCTCCCGTCGGCATTGTTGGACGATGATGACGTCGGCGTCCGATAGTCTTTAAGAATTATGTTTATTTAGTATATTGTGTGTAAATATATCATCATAAAAATTTAGATCTACCGTTTGAAAGAAAAGAAGAAAAGAGATCATGAGTTTGTTGTGTGATAGAAGATGAGAAAGTTTAATAAAGAGGGTAAAATGATCTGGGCGGTGGAAAAACAAAGGCTAGACGCGTGTTAATGTTAAAATTGTGCAAACATGTCACTTCTTTTTTGTCATCATTGATTTATTGACAATAAAAAATTAAAAGACAGTTCTGTACTTCTTTCATGTATATACAAACCTCCTAAAAATCCTCCTAATATATCCACTTGTTGACACATGTAATCCACTAATTCTCTTTCCTAATCTCCCCCCTGATTTTCCACATGTCAAGATCCTACTAATTAGGAGGATTTATCATCCTCCTAATTAGGAGGATTGATCATTGCCCATATACTATATATACAACAAGAAATTTGACCCCGGGCGTTGTCCGGGATCGACGTTGTGTCATGCAAATATACATACAACATTATCTAAAAGCCTGGACACTTAAGTTTGTATCCAAAAAGTTAGACTAAAGTTAAAAAACTCAAAAGTTGAGTTGTAAAAATAAGAAACCTTAAAATGGTAAAAGTTAGAAGCCTTAAAATAAGAGATAGAAAGTATAAAAAAAAAATTATGATTAAAGTTAAAACCCAAAGTTAATTGATAAAAGTTAAAATTAAAAATTTAAAAGTAAATTAAGTTGTATACAAAAAGTTAGACTAAAGTTAAAAAACCCAAAAGTTGAATGGTAAAAATAAGAAACTTTAAAATGGTAAAAGTTAAAAGCCTTAAAATAAGAGATAGAAAGTAAAAAAAAAAAGATTTAAAAATAAAAAAAAAAAAAACGGAAAAGACTAAAGTTAAAAAACAAAAAGTTAAGTGGTAAAATTTTTTTCATAAGAAACTTTAAAATGACTAAAGTTAAAAAACTAAAAGTTAAGTTGTATTTTTTTTTTATTTTAAAAAGGATACAATCGTAAAAATAAAAAAAATAATAAAAAAAAAACAAAATAGAAATAAGACAAAATAGCTGACGTCATGCTGACGTCAGCAACGGTACTGTAGCTTTTGCGACTTTAATTGTTATAATATAAATAATAATAATAATACATACATATGCACAAGCAAACAAACATCATAAAATAATCAATTTATAATTGGAATTAAAATACTCTAATCAAATCATCACACTTCTTTTGTAAAGTATTTTAAGTATTAATTTAATCAAACAATACGACAGCTTAGAAATTTGTTTTGGATGCGCAAATTTGTGCAATATTATAGTTGGAAAATGGTAAATCCTCCTAACCAATCCTCCTAAAAATCCTCCTAATATATCCACTTGTTGACACATGTAATCCACTAATTCTCTTTCCTAATCTCCCCCCTGATTTTCCACATGTCAAGATCCTACTAATTAGGATTTATCATCCTCCTAATTAGGAGGATTGATCATTACCCATTATAGTTACTAAACGGGTACCCGTACAATGCAGCAACGAAGATGACAGTAATGGCGGGTACGTGTGACCGCGGTGGTGGAGATGATGATGTGACTATTAATATTAAAATAATTGATGTAAATGAAGGTAGGGTAATTATTTTAAATTAATAAAAAAAAGAGAAAAATAGTTTGGTGATTTTAAAGGAAAAAGAGAAAAGGATAATTTGTTTTACATAAAAGTAAAAAAAAAAAAAAAAAAAAAGATAAAGATGTAATTACTAAATGGTGTGTTTTGGTAACTATATCTTTTTAAGCTGAAAGTCTACTTATTTTATATTTCTTATCGTATCAAGGTCCGCAGCGAAGTGCGGTAAAAAAACTAGTTATATTTTGATTTGTGCATCATGTTTGTCTTTTGTTTGTATGGTTTACACTCACGGAAGTTACATTTTAAAGTAATACTATAAAAATAGATTTATAAAAAATATTCCATATCAATTATAAAATTCCTATTTTATCCTTTGTTCTCACCGTTCTTATTTTAAACTTGTTCTCACCGGAGTTTCCTTATTTTGAAAACCATTTTTTTTGTAAGAACCATGAGAACTCCTAAATTATATATTTGTTCACATGTTTTTTTTGTTCATTCACATGTGAAATGATATAAAAATATATGTTGTAGAAGAAACTTTTTAAAAAACCTTCAAAATAGCTTTTTATGAACTTGTGAATGAATTTGTTCATGTTTTCTGTTCACATGTGACAAACGACTATATATAATGTTTTGAAAAAAAAATTATTCTGCAACATATATTTTTATAACATTTATGTGAATGAACAAAAAAAACATGTGATCCAATACAAAATTTAGAAATTCTTACGGTTCTTACAAAAAAATGGGTTCTCAAAATAAGGGCCCTATATATATATAGCATATATATTATTGTTTTAATTCCCCATATGTATTAACATAAAACAAATAAGAACATCCAATTGCTTTCCGGATTAGCGTTACCTGCGGCTGTCCTAATCTTAGCCAGCTGGCGAGTCGCCCGGCTACGCAATTTAACAATCCACAAGTATTTGTCAAAGTTTTTAGTTACTATAAACTTTTAAAAACGTTTGTAGTTTTGACTTTGGGCAAATATGTATTTCATATGTCAAAGTTTTTAGTTAATATATATAATGCAGATCATCAATAACAAAACCAAATCACAATTAGTGAAACTCCTCAATGCGCAGAAATAACCTAATGTGGTTTTACCTTTAAATAAATATATATTTGAAACAAACCTATCGATCACATAATGAATTTGAATTAGACGGTTGAAGTTCGACACTATTATACTAAGGGGGTGTTTGTTATTGTGATTACAAAACAGATTTTGCGTTTTCAATAAAGATTATGCGTTTTCAAAACTGCGTTTTGAAAAAACAGGTAAGTACATGCTTCTTCAAAACTGCGTTTTCGTAGCAAATAATCATTTTTTCATACAAACACTTTTTTAGATTATTTCCGTTTTATGAACGTAATAATCAGATAATCACTTCAAAACCCATTATTAAAAATCACACATTTGAAGTAATAAACTGAAAAAGATCAAAACTTGCTCACCTTAGAGTAAGAATCAAAGATCAAAAGTCCATAAGTAAAAATATTATATATGAAAAAAGGTGGGCTTTGTAAAGAACCCTAGATGTATAAAAAGGGTATGGATCTTTGGAATAAATTATGAATCTTTTTTTTGTTTGTTGTTTAAAATAAAAAATATATATATGGAAAAAAGGACTTGTGTGTTTGGGTCAGTGTGTGTCTGAAATTTTTCTTATTTTTTTCCAGGTCACTTTAAAAAAAAGAATGTAATGAAATGTATGAGGATATAGATATAGATATAGTATAGACACAGGAGAGTTGTAAAGAAAATGTATAGAGTGAGTGAAGAGGATCTGGTAGGGCGTCGGTGAGTTGCAGGCAATAAATTAATTAATGCCACGTGGCAATGTCACTTTTTATCTAAGGTATATCTTTTTGAATCCAACGGTTGATAAAATCTCTTCGAAATATTTTGAGTATATTCCTTTAATTCTTTTCATGGATAACTTTTGAAATACTCGTACTTTGTATTGTAGTAGCATTTTATTTGGTCAAATTTCGTGGCTTTCTTTCGTTTTACATTTGAAATGAAATTATTTATAGATTACTAGAATTCTTTTACCCGCACGATGTGCGGCGTTGTTCAATAAATGCTTACTTGTAATGACGGATGAGACGCGATATAAAATAAATTGATGAAAATAAAATAAATTAAACTAAATCACTAAAAATTTGGTAGAGCACCATCTTATTAATTAATGGCTATTGTACGTAGCAGTTTCGTAAATTTTTAAAATTTTCATGACATTTTTAATTTTATATAATGGCTATATATAAAATGATCTCCACTTAAAAATAAATATTATCAATGATGACTCTCTCGTGATTTAGTTTACCAAAATTAAGTGATGTTAAAGCTTAGTTGTTAAAAAACAAAAAACAAAATCCTATGTAATTAACTTTTTGTTGCCAAATTTAAAATATAATAAAATAATTATTGTGAAAAAAATATGAAGATGACACGTAGGATAAATCCTATGTGGCAAATTTAAGATACTTTGAGTTGAGGTGGATGGCTTTAAAAAGCTAGATAACTACTGTTTTATTAGATATATAGATATAGATAGATAGATATAGATATAGATATAGATATTTGATAAAAAAAATATATAAATCTTTTTAAATATCTTTTTAACTTTATGAGATCAGATTAGAAAAAAAAAATATAATGAATAGATTATATATGTCATGTTTCAAGTGGAAGAAAATATCATTTTCGTATTTGATATCATATGATTCAAGATTGATAATATGTTTGTTAACACTTTATAGTATAAATAAATGTAAGGGGATTCCTCTCAAGTTACACAACTTGACTAGTCAATTTGGAAAAAATTTAACCATTAAATTTTAATTAAAAATTAAGATTCAAAAATCAATTTTGAATTTTGACCATTAATTATAATTTAACGGTGGAGATTTCTTTAACTTGAATTTCAATGGAATGTCAAACTTTCCATCAAAATGTGAAAGAATCTTGAATTCCATCATATGATGGAATTCGAAGGATTCAAATTCTAATTTCATGTGAACTAAACAATTAATGGAATGGAATCTGTGTTCAATTTGACCAACCAAACAGGATATAGAATGGAATTCAGATTCCAATTCCATCACCCTTTTAAACTGAAGTACCTAAGAATAGTGTTGAGAGTTTTCTATTTATATCTATACTACTTTATAAAGCAAACCATTCATCTCTTTTAAGTAATTAAGATTTTAAAAAACCATATTTTTTTAGAAAAGCAGTGGGCCGGATCACAGGATTTCCGGACTGGATACCGTGGGCCTACCCATTCCCCTCCCCCTGCCAAGCCCCTCCCAGTAAATTCAACGCAACGCCTAGAATATAGGCTAGTTACCACGTCCGAAGCGAGATTAGAACTTGTGACATGAGTTACAACATCTGGGTGCCTCACCACTAAGCTAGTGGATCATTGACTTAAAAAAACCATATTATCTTTCTACTTTATTCACTAATTTAAACATATTCATCTATCTATACTATATTATAAAGCAAATCCATTTTTAAACTTTCAACTTTTCAACATTTAATTTCAACAATTACTTTCCCAAAATGCCCATCCTATTTATTCTATATATTTTTTTTTCTCTCCTCCATAAATCATTTTATTCCTCTAATTATTTCAAAATCTTTTATCTCAAAAACCGTACATCGATAAATTATAAAAATTATATGGGTGTTTTTAAAATTTCATGCTCTTTCATTAGAGATGTCATTCGTTTTATACTTTTAACGAATTTTTAAGGCATTTGGCTATGACAGTCTATGACATATAACCTCCTATGACCTATCACACTTTTTCATTTTACCGCCGCAACGCGCGGGTACTTGCTCTCGTTTACCTATAATACCTTGATGAAATAAATTACAACATAGTTTCTCAAACTTTTAAAAAACTATATTAACCCCTCTTACATCAATTAATATATATTCACCACCACGCCACCACCAACGTTACCGCCACACATCGCCACCACCCTCTTACATCAAACTTTTAAAAAACCATTTTGTATTGCAGTTATCTAATTCAGTTTTAGAATCGGGCTCAACAAACCCGATTGCTGAATAACTTAAATTGTCCCCTGCATTAACCAGACTTGTTGAATCTCGCGACTTGTTACATGAAGAAATATCAACTTGTGGTTTACAGTTAGCTTGAGCCAAACCCGAAGGACATTGACAAGTATTCCCACTATAATTTTAATTTCAAATTCAATCCTCAGACTTGTTGTAAAATACTAAATTTACAATGTTAAAAGTAATGGCGATTATGGCGATTTGCTGCGTTTGATGGTAAACGAAGATACCAAACGAATATGGTAAAACGAAGTTAGCAACGAAGTTATCAAGTTAGCAACGAAGATATCAAGTTAGCAACGAAGATATCAAACGAATTTAGCAAACGAGCTTGCAAAACGAAGTTTTCAAAACGAACTTAGCAAACGAACTTAGCTAAGTTCGTTTCCCTTACGAATTTAGCTTAACGAAGATAATCTTCGTTTCATTTCAAAGCTTACAAATTAACCTATCTTCGTTCTTCTTACGAATTTAGACCTCCGTAACTTACAATGCCTAATTCCCGCAAAAAGAAAGGGAAGTTAGGGAATAAATCTAATGAAGATAATTCTCAAGCATCATATAACTTACGATCTTTTTCTAAATCAGTTGTTGATTACCCAATTCTACAAGAATATCGTTCGTTATCCAGCACTCATTCCATCGACTCAAGGGCTGCTCCAACCGACACCCTAATTAAAAACCCTAATTTGGAGCCAGCCACTGTAGCAGCACCGCTAACCGGCCCTGAACTCTCACAAACTCAACTAATTGATGCATCTAGTGCTGAATTGATGGAGGAGGGGCTGAATTCGAATAGTGATCAAGACCAGTCCTCTGAAGAGAGTGAAGAGTCTACAGAGAGAGAACATATATTTGACTTTCTTAGGGATGACATGGAATTGCTTAATGATAGCGACAAACGACGACTCTCTAAAGATCAAGTGGACGTATTGAATAGGATGTTAGTTGAACATTTGGCTAAAATCACTAATGTTGAGGGCTCGAGATCACAACAACGACCTATTCCACCGGATGAAACTGAGAAGTATTTTGGTATTCAAGTTGAAAATGATTCTCCTAATGCTGATCTTGAAGATGATAAACCCAGAGACAATTATGATGATATGACTTCTTTTGAGAAAGTGGCTGATTCTTGGAGTAATAATGTTGTTTCTACTGTTGATAAAGATAGAGATTTGAAGGATTTGAGTGGTGATGGTCAGAAATCACATGTCGAATCACCTTTGCATGATTTTCATGGTAAAGGTGGTGCTAATAGTGTTCCTCCTATGCCGGGTCCCCCAAAATTTCCTCCTGATTGTTCTTATCTTAAGCCTGCTTCTGATCATGCACATGACATACCTAAAAATGATGTTAACCCTAATGATCTTGCTGGACATCCTGATAGTCCAAAGACACAGCAGCCTCGTTCTTATGCTTCTATCTTTCAAGATGCTACTAACATACGTAGGACTGGGAAGCTTCGATTTATCCCTCCTGTTTTCACCGAGATAGGTTCTAAACATGCTATTATTCCTGATGATCTCATTATTAAACAAAGTGAGCAGTGGTTGCTGACCTTGGTTGGTTGTTTTGTTGGTAAGAGACCTGCTTTTCCTTTTGTTCGTTTTCATGCATTTCGACTTTGGAAAAAGTATGGTTTAGTTGATGTAGTGTTGAACAATCAGGGTAGGTTCTACTTTAAGTTTGATAGTGCTGAGGGCTTGGATTTTGTGATTAATAATCGACCTTGGCTATTTAATGATGTTCCTGTTTTGTTAAAGAAATGGGAAGTTGGGATTGAGAATGATAAGATTATACCTACTGCTGTTCATATGTGGGTCAATATATATGATTTGGATTCTACTATGTGGGATTATGATATTATGAGTCACATTACTAGTGTTATTGGTGTACCTGTTACTTTGGATAGATTCACGGAGGAAATGATTGAGAAAAAGTCGGGGAGGGCTATGTATGCTAGGGTGTTGATTAAAGTAAATGCCGATCATGATATTCCAGCTTTTGTTGAGGCACGTGTATTGGGTAAAATGCAGAGATTTAGATTACAGTATCTCTGGAAGCCGGATAGATGTTCTCATTGTGCTGTTTTTGGGCACAAGTTTATTGATTGTATGGAAAGGCCAAAGTCAGCTGAGGAAATGGAAGCTGGGGCACCAAAAACTACCCAAAATAATGTAGCAGGTCCTTCAGGCACTAAGACACATGATATACAGGTAACACATGATGAACAGGGCTTCCAGCAGCCCAAGAGGAGAAGGAGAAGGGCCAAGAAGGCCCAAGAGGTAACAGGCACACATATCCCTAAGCCCAAGGTTAAGTATGTCCCTAAGAGACCTGAAAGACCTACCGTCTCTAAAAGCAAGGCACTGACGACTACTCCAGACAATGCAGCATCTACAGAGTCATCCCTGCCAGTCAGGGAAACACCAGATTCACATTCAGATACCTGTGCTATATCTCAGCAGGATATTGCAGCACCAGATCCAGCAGATATAGAGGAGTTTGAGTCAGATACAGGAGAGACTGCCCAGTTCATGAAGAGGGATATATAGACTAGCTTTATTTACATTCTTGTTAATTAGATTGCTAGTCATAGATTCATTTGTTAGATTCATGTGTTCTTGATATAGTTGGGTGATCTGACCCTGTCCAGTCACCTAGTTGGTTCATTTCCTGCATCATGGGTCTCCTTTATTTACTAGAGGGGGCCTAAGAGGGCATTTTCTTTTGAATTGGTTGACACTCTGTCAATCCACTTGTACCTAAACTTCTTGTAATAATCCTTTTGGGTGATTTATAAAAGCTTACCGGGGTTTAAATTCCCCTTTACCCAAAAAAAAAAGTATTCCCACTATAACAAGCAAAATATGACGCACACGCTTGTGGTCTACTGCAAGAATCATCTGGAATTCGAATACTTGGAGAAATTTGGGAATGAAGATCATAAAATTTAACGAAACCGTCATCTTCTAAAACCAAAACCCAAGTAGAATTACCATAAGATTCATCTGTAAACACGAATTGCCATAATAAAATTTTGTTTTCGTCATAAAACCTCCAATAATTGGCTTCAATGGTGGCAGAATTAGTATCTCCACCAATATCGTTTATAAGTTTTCTCTTATCTTTTCCCACAGACCAAAAAGGTTGTGGGTTGCGAAATTCAGCTGATAAAATCATATCTCCTGTTTTAATAAATTGTAACGAAAAGGTTATATTGTTTTTGAGATTACTTACAAGTTTCATCCCTTTGATAAAATCTTGTGTAGGCATAAGTGTATTTGTAGGATGGTCAAAACTTTGCCAAACAATATCACCCACTACTACAAATTTAGGGTAATAGAGACCGGTTGTAATAATAGAGACCGGTTTCTATCTAAAACAGTGGTCTCTAAAAACATACAACCGGTCTCTATACATAGCGGGAATAGAGACCGGTTGGAAAAAGAATAGAGACCGGGTGAGTATAAAACAAGTGGTCTCTAAACTTTAAAAAGAATAGAGACCGGTTGTTCTCTACCCAGACGGTCTCTATTCTTCATATAAAAGGCATGCACCTAACATCCAGCCACACCCCATAACGTCTTTTTTGCCAAAAAGAATAGAGACCAGGTTTTTTATAAATAACCGATCTCTATTAGTTTATTGACTACTTCAGCAACAACAGATCGTAATCGTGATCATTCTTCCACATAATTCTCTCATTCAATTCCTCTCTTCTTCCTCATAATTCTCTTTTATTTTTCCTTAAAATCTCTTCCAAAAATTGAATACAACTACATTCAATATCAACCATATGTTAGTTTAATCAAATAATTAAAAGCAAAAGGTCCCATCATGTGTCTTTTTCTTTGTACTAACTTGGATTTGTTTGTTTGCACTTTTGATTCTTTTGGGTTCTTGCATGTTATCTATGTATTATATATATGTAGTTGCATTGAAAGAAGAAAAGGTGCAGGAGGTGCGTGGAACGTGCCGAGAGAAAAAGAAGAAGAGAAAAAGAGCCAGAGAGAACATGTAGCAAAAGTGGGTATTATTTGTGTGGGCAGCGGGTATAGTTGCAAGTCACAAATAATATCGGGTGCTGATGGGGTTCTGTGAGTCACAATAATACTAAAGGAAGTCTGTGAGGGGTCTGAGTAAATTAAAGAGGGGTGCTTTCTTATGTATAGAAGATAAGCCGGGTCTTTATTTTACGGTGTAGGATCTATTGATTTCAAGTGTATTGGGTTGGGGCTGTAGGCTTAAGAGATTAGTCTATATGATTGTAATAATTTTTCATATAGTGGAATCTGTTTCTCTTTGGAGGCCCGTGGTTTTTCTCCGGTTTTGGAGTTTCCACGTAAATTCTTGTGTTCATATTTTTTACTGTTCTCATTGACTGTGTTGTTGGGGATTCTTCGAGGCCATTTGATGTATCTTTAGTTAGCGAAACTGAGCTAGACTTAGACACCTTAGGTATAAAGCTAGATTGAGAGCTAGATTGAGAAGCATTAGGATAGTCTTTTGGAAGTTTCACTTTGGTGTACTTTGTCCTGAGTGGGTTTCAGCTTGTTCCTTTTTGACATGTTTCACTGGGGTAGCAATAAAGGTTTCTAACTTAATGGTCTTTGGTTCAGTCTTGACGAGTTTGGTCTTAACTCGTTTCTTTGAGTAATATGAAGTTGGAGCTTTGGACAATGGTTTTTGAGATTCCATTTTGATTTTGGTAGATTCAA
>CM067167.1:107717122-107741905 GCA_034093135.1 Erigeron breviscapus | reverse complement strand
CGATAACTTTCATTATAACTTCATTATAAGCTCACCCATCATAAATAGTTCAAAGTTTAAAAAGAAAATGTAAAAAAGGGTAGCTGTTAAACTAAAAGAGAGTTCGTATATGTTTGATAATGGCATGTGCACTAAAAGAAAGGTTAGAAAAGCAACGCCAATATTGAGCATACGTGCATACAGACGATTTTGACAAAGTCCTAGCCCACTTTCTTTTCCCTCCCTTGTTTTAACTCATTTGTTGCGGGTTATATTACCCTGTTTACTGTTTAGCGAGTTAAAAAAGTTAGACACGGTGTACGTACCAAAGTAAAACGATTGTAATTAATGTGATATATATTACTCTTCACTTGCTTTGACAGAATCTCTAAATTCGCTCACACATGGAAAGAGTTTTTTTTGAAGACGCCCGCCTCAAGTTCCAATAGCTGATGCGATGAGGCTTTCGGCTTTGAGAAGCCATGGCGGTTGAAGGTTCACTCGGGTCGTTATTCAAACGTATATCCTTCTGGGTGCTATTCATCATGGACTGATTGGAAGGACTGAGTTAAATGACGTTTTTGGGAATCGATAACAACCACCGGTCAATAGCTTTCTTTTCCGGACCTACGTAGATGATTTTAAGTCCCGAAAGAGAGGACCATATCATCAGGGGAACAAATAGTTATCCGATGGAAGTAGAATTGATGAAGTTTTGGTTATTTAAATGAAATGAACTTCTGATTTTGTTGTTGGCTGACGTTTTTTTCAGTTAAACCGGCAACCAATAGCCACGACAAGGGGAAAATTAAACAAATAATTCAACAGCAATTGTTTCGCCCAATTCTGAATGCATTTGACTTCTTCCTTCTTCTTTTTTTAGCATTCGACATTTTATTGAATAAGAGAAGCTAGAAAGTACACATAAAGTTTAAAAGACTGGGAAAGAAATACAAATGGGAATCAAAAATTAAATCTATTCCATTGAGACCAATCGATGGTTGGCTGCTGAGTTCTATTGGAGATCCAGAGATAGCTGACAGATTTGATTTCTTTAATTGCATAGCGGAGGGAAGGGTGCTTGTTAGAGAAAATGCAATCGTTCCTGAGCTTCCAAATCGTCCAGCAGATGGCGAGAAAGATTAGATTAACATATTTGCGTTTGCTGGGAGCGATGAGCGGGTCTTCATGGATGCAGAAGATATCTCTGAGGGTAGCTGGTTTGGGTAGTGGGGTGCGTATCCAGGATAGTGCATAGGTCCAGAGATAGTCCGCAAAACTGCAATGGAGAAACAGATGGTTTGTTGTTTCATCACAAGTAGAGCATAACGGGCAGTTTCTAGGCGTTATGGGAATGTTTCTCAGGAGAAGTTGATCGGTCGATGCAATTCTGTTCATCTCGATGCGCCATCCACGATGTTTGCTTTGAGCGGTGCAAGTTTGTTCCAGGGAAAAGTCCATGGATTTGGTCCATATCTTGCTTGTTGAATCCTGGTACGCAAAGATCTTGTAGTAAAGTGACCAGAGGGGTCGCACTTCCAACTCCACGAATCTGGTGTGTTGAGGTTGACATGAGAGATGAATGACAACATTATAGGAAGTTGCTGTAACTCAGTAGGGGTGGATGGAGGCCGAGTCCATTCCCACTTCCATTGGGAAAGTCTTCCATCCGTATCATAGCGATCATGAATGGTGCAATCTTTATGTTTTTCCAACTTGAAGAGGTCTGGGAATTGCAAGGAGAGTGGAGCACGTCCGTTCCAAGTATCAATCCAGAAGCGGATCAAGGTTCCATTGCCAACTTTCCCTGAAATTAATTCAACCAAACAAACATTTAAAGGGTGGAGGTGGGAGTTTAAATTGGAGATATTTTTCCAAACTCCCACCAGGTCAGATTTAAGGGGAAGGGGATAGCAATGGCGCCGTGAAGAGTGCAATGAAGTAATGACACGGGCCCAGAGACTTGATGGGGCAGCGCGGAATCGCCACCACCATTTTGCAAGTAGAGATACATTTTTAGACTCTAAAGAACCCAACCCGAGGCCACCCGATTCTAAAGGAGAGATTATTTGTTCCCATGAGATCCAATTGATTTTTTTCCTATCTAAAGATCCTCCCCAAAAGAAATTTCTACGGATTGATTCAAGCTTGGAAATAACACATACCGGGGCTTTGTACATTGAGAAGTAGTAGGATGGAAGGCTATCAAGCACCGAGCGGATGAGTGTTATGCGGCCACCTAGGGAGAGAGATGTTGCTTTCCATTGTGCCAGGCGATGTTCAAAGGTTTGGATAACTGGTGTCCAGTTTTTTTTACGGTTCATGTTTGACCCAACAGTGAGACCTAGGTAGGTTATGGGGAACTGTCCGTTTTGACAATTGAGGATGGAGGTGGAAGTATCAATGGCTGTTTGGGAAAGGTTAAGGCCGAAAAAACAGGACTTTTGGAGGTTAACCTTGAGTCCTGAGGCTAGATAAAAAACCCTGAGAATTCGTGAAATGTTGGCAATGTGGGTCGCGGTCCATGACCCAATAAGAATAGCGTCATCCGCGTACAAAAGGTGGGTTATATTGGGGCCGAAGTTTGGAAGTTTGATGCCGGATATGAGGCCCACGTTGGAAGCTCTTTGAATTGCATTCGAGAAGGCTTCCATGGCAATGATGAAGAGAAAGGGTGAGAGGGGATCGCCTTGAGGTACACCACGTTCACAATTGAATTCGGCAGTCGGACATCCATTTATAAGGATAGAGGATCTGGTAGACTTAAGAATCCCGATAATCCATGAAATCCAACGGGTGGGGAAGTCCATTTGAGCCAAGATGGAAAGGAGAAAATCCCAGTTGACAGTGTCGAAAGCTTTCTCAAAATCGATCTTGAGACAATAGGCTTCTTGTTTGGTCTTCTTTAGCCATGAGATGATTTCGTTAAGCATGAGAGGGCCGTCTAAGATGTTGCGGTCGGTGAGAAAAGCTGATTGATTAGGTGAGATGACACTTGTGACAACACGTTTGAGGCGGTTGGCGAGTGTTTTGGAGATGGTTTTCTTGATGCAACCAATCAGAGTTATTGGCCGGTAGTCATTGAGGGATTGGGCGGCATTTTTTTTGGGAATGAGGGCAATATGAGACGAGCTGCATCCATGGCTAATAGTACCGGTTGAATGAAATTCGAGTAATATGTTGAGAAAGTCCATCTTCAGGTGATCCCAATATTTTTTGATAAAACCTAAGTTGAAACCGTCGGGTCCTGGAGCTTTATCACTTCCACAGTCCCAAACGGCATGGGTGATTTCCTGTAGAGTGAAGGGTGAGGTTAAGAAGTCTTTTTCGGATGAGGAAAGGGTTTTGAGACCGAGGCAGTGCATAGAGGGCCTGTTATGGATGGGCTCATGAAATTTGGACTTGAAAAAATGAAGAGCAGCTTCTCGAATTGTCGGTGGATCGATGTGCCAATTTCCATTAACTTGGATGCCGTTGATTCGATTTTTGGCAATGCGGATGTTGACAAAGCGGTGGAAGTAAGCAGAATTTTCATCTCCACATTTAACCCATTTGGCTCTTGATTTTTGATGAATGTCTCTGGTTTTGTTGTGCTCAAAGGCCATGAGTTTTTCTTTGGCTTCAATCCAAAGATCCAGCTCATTATCAGTGTAATCGCGATGGTCAATGATCGCGTCCAGGGCGTCCAACCGGTCAGTGAGGGATGTTTTTTCTGAGTTTTCATGGGCTTTTGTGTTGAGGTTCCATTCCTTGAGGTCGATTTTAAGTTTTTTGAGTTTGGAGCTGAGAATTTGGTCAAGCTTGCCCCAGTGAAAACCGGTGTAGAGGCTGGATGTGATCACTTCGTCTATTCCAGGTTTCGAGAGCCATGAGTTGAAGAATCGGAAGGGTGGAGGGCCAAAATCAAGGCTGGATGTGTTGAGAATAAGAGGGCGGTGATCGGATAAAGAGCGGGGGAGCGCCGTGAAGGCAGCATCAGGCCAGCTGTCCATGAATAAAGGAGAAACCAGTATTCTGTCGATTCTAGTCCTTTTTCTGCTATCATCAGAAACATAGGTGTATAGGTTTCCATGCAAGGTGTATTCAAGAAGTCCATTACGGTGTATAAAAGAATTGAGGGCAGATGCACAAGAATCATTAAATTTGGAGTTCAGTCTTTCGCAAGGATCACGAACGGCATTGAAGTCTCCAAGTAAAATCCAAAGACCCTGAATATTGGATATGTGGGTTGTGATTTCATCATAGATGGCTTGTTTGGCAGGTGTTTGTTGTGGAGCATAGAGGTTTAGGATATTGCAGGGGGTGGTGGTTCCATTGATGAGACCGGAGGTAATGATGTAGTTGTTGGATTTGATTGAGTTAGTGAGGGTGAGGAATGAGGGGTCCCAAATGCTTAGGACGCCACCAGAGCGACCCTCGATGCCAGAGGAGGGAATGAAATCGAAGCCAAAATTTGGGTTTCCCCAGATAGTTTGAGGATTGAGGGATTGCATATTGGGCTTGTGCGTCTCCTGAATGCAAATATAATTTAAGCGATGTTCCTGCTTAAGTTCCTGAATCCATCTCACTTTGCTATCATCTTTAAGGCCACGGATGTTGATGGTCATGAAATTCATTGGACAACGTTTTGTGCACGGTCTTGGATAATCTGTCCTTCTACAAGTTTTTCATGCATAGAGAGATCGACCCCAATGCAATCTCCAACCATCTTGGTGCATTTAAACTCTCTGTTTACTGATGTTGGAGTGGTATCGTTGTTGTTTATATGGACGGGGTTTGGGAGTGATGTTGAGGTTGGTGTTGTTTCAGGTTGGTTATCATGGGAGTCTGAAGATGAGGTGTGATTGTTATGATGGTTTGAAGGAGTTGACTGGTTAATTTGGAGGGGCAGGGGGGGTATTGTTTGAGAAAGGGGTGCAGTTTCCAAAGGGGGTTCATCGCTAACAAGTGAGAGGAAGGGAATGGGAGTATTGGTGGATCTGAAGGATAAGTTGGGGTTGGTTTCTATATGAGTAGGGGGTGTTTGGTGAGTGTATGGTTGGGTTTGTTTGCGGAAAGAGAAGGTTGATGGTGGTGAGTTTAGGTCTAGTTTCCTGCATGAAGAGTGAGGGGTGGGTGGCGAAGATCGTCTAGGTCTTTTCCTGGAGCTACGTAGGTTGAAAGATTGCATGATAGGGTTTTTTGGGGTGTTGGGAGAGGGTGAGGTTGGTAGGGTTGATGATTGGTGGTTTTGATGAATATAAATCGATGGAGGAGGTGGGGTAAGGGGGCATACGCTTTGTTTGTTTGGTGTTGGTTTGCATGCATGTGGTGTGGTAGAATCATTTAAAGGGTTGCATGTGCATGATCTCTTGTCGACGTTCGATGTAGAGGAGTTTGTTGGAGTTTGTTTGTTTGGTGATAGTTTGCATGCATGTGGTGTGGTAGAATCATTTAAAGGGTTGCATGTGCATGATCTCTTGTCGACGTTCGATGTAGAGGAGTTTGTTTGGGGAGTTATTAGATGCATGTTTTTGGCTTCTATTCGATGCGGAGGTGGGACAAGGAGAATGTGTAGATGGGCTTTTATTGGATGCATGTTTTTGGCTTTTGGTAGGGTAGTGCGGTTTGGTCGAATTATTTTCCTTCCCCAAAAAATTGGTATTTAAAATTGGGTCATTGTCAGCAAAAGAAATGTTTTTTATTGGGTTGTCACCATTTAGTGTATGTTTGGTAGAATTATGTGTGGTCCCAGAGTAGAAAGGTGGGTCGATATTCATTGTTTGTGAATTGTCTTCCAAAATAAGGCTCTATGGAGTGGGGCAAGATGGAGAGGGGGGGATATCCGCCATGTGGCAAGAAGATTTTGATCAATCCAAGGGGGGAGTGGTGCAGGGGCGAGAAAGGGGCGTTGGAGGGGTGGGGGACGAAAAACAAGGCAAGGTCAAAGAAGTTTTTGGGCGAAAAAAAAATTCCGCCTGGAGGGGTGTAGGGGCGTAATCGGCGAGGGGGGATGGTGTTCCGGGCGAGATTTGGGCGAAAAGTGGGGGAGACACGCCCCACTCCGTTTAGCCTAATGTCATTGGTATCATGGCTTTTGTCTGGAAGTGGGTTGTGTTGAATCAGAATTATAAACACACACACACTTGAACAAAGTGTTTTACTCTAACTTTCTGATTGCATATAAACTGAAATACAGATACATATAAATAAGAAACAAAGACTGTTGGTTATCACTACTCAAGGCCTAAAAACTAGGAACCACTAACCTAGTAAGCCACTACTCCTAATAACTCAGTCAAACACAAGACCTTTTCTTAATCACCAACTAAACAATAATGACCAAAATAAAATGCCTATATCTACTAAATAAACAAACGTGACATAAGTCACATAACACTAAGATATAAACTATGACATTTTAATTTCAACACCCTCTCTAAATGTCATAGTTCTTCAACCCCATAACCTTGACATTCTTTGGCGATTTTCAACACCCTCTCTTAACATTCAATTTCCCTTTCAAAGCTCCCTCTTGAACTTTATTTCCTTCTCCAATGGTCCTCGAACTATTTTTCAAGTAATCCTCAAACTCTCTTTCAAGTGATCCTCGAACCTCTCTCAAGTGACCAATAACCTTCAACTCAACTCATTCAATCAATAGAAGGGATATCATGCCAACTACCTTCAATCGAATACACTCAAAGGGTTTACCAAGGTCTGGTCAGACCTTTTACAACTGCCTTTGAACGAGTTTTCTTTCTTCGGTCAATCTACCAAAACTATATCGACACACGATGATAGCACTCTGACAATCGGAGATTAACAGCCATCCCGACACTCACACGGTGATGGAACTTTAACTATGACCGGAATTCTACTAAGAAGGTATACCATTGTGATACACAATCACATATAAGGAAATATTTCTTTTAGGGAGTATCCTGCACAAAATAAAACTTCAAACCAAATTTTTATTATTGGATGTGGGGTCCTCCACATGGTGGTTATTACTTTGTTGTACTACTTGGAAATCTCCATTCACGTGCAAGTGCAACAACACTTCTCTCAATTTGTTTGACTTTTCAATGCTAGCCAACAATTCCTCCAGTCAACATTAACCTTTTCTTAGGTTCTCCTTCCTAGAAAAGAACAATAAAATTAAGACAGCAACAAATTAGAGCCAAGTTGCAGTTCTGGTTGAATATATCCTCGCACGACAACACAAACAACAGTTTCCAATGTTCATTCATCTCTGGCGAACAACCACTTGGTGGTCTTCATATTCTCTGTCGGCGCTCCCCTGCCGGTACACAGTTCCGGCGGGTTTTACTCCTTCACCGGCTTCTCTTTCGCCGGATTTTCTTCTAACAAACAATTGGAACCCCATTCCAGAGCCGACACACAACATTCATCATCCACCACGTCAATCATCACAATTGGAGGTTGCTCTCCGCATCATCGCCGCTAGGATAGGCAGACCACCCTCCTCGGTGGTGCTCACGACATGTCAACAACACCAGGTTAGGATTTCTTCCTCGATCTTCTACTTTGATCGATTCTTCAACTGCAGCGGGTTTCTTCTCTTCTTCCGCCGGTGTCTTTCCTTTGCCGGTTCTTCTTTTCCGCCGGGTATTACCCTCTGCCGGTGACTGTTCTCTGCCGAGTTTTCTTCTCACCCGGGTTATTTTCTTTCACAACTATACAAAACCAGGTCTTCTTATTTGCTTCTGGTCCCACTACATGAACACGCAGATTTTGGAGGGGGCGGCGGCAGCGGCCAGCCGCCCCTCCTACGCTTTCGCCGGTGGTTAAACCCCTCCGGCTCTGATACCAATTGTTGAATCAGAATTATAAACACACACACACTTGAACAAAGTGTTTTACTCTAACTTTCTGATTGCATATAAACTGAAATACAGATACATATAAATAAGAAACAAAGACTGTTGGTTATCACTACTCAAGGCCTAAAAACTAGGAACCACTAACCTAGTAAGCCACTACTCCTAATAACTCAGTCAAACACAAGATATTTTCTTAATCACCAACTAAACAATAATGACCAAAATAAAATGCCTATATCTACTAAATAAACAAACCTGACATAAGTCACATAACACTAAGATATAAACTATGACATTTTAATTTCAACAGGTTGGTGGATATTGATGGAGTGGGGACGTTGATTGGTTGATTGGTAGGTGGTGGAGTTGTTGATTGGTGGTGGGGTTGGGGAATGTTTTGGGTTCCATCATTGTCAGAATTAATAAAGGTGTTGGTAGTCCCGTTTTTTTGAGGCATGTGAGCATGCAAGGCATTGTCAGGGGATTGGTTATTGGAGAAAGGTGTAATAAAGGGAATATTATTGGGTATGCTAGAATTAAAAAAGATGTTGGGAGCGCCATTTTTTTTGGACATGATAGGAGTAGTTGTATCTTTTGAGTTTCCCGATAAATGTGAATCGTCAGTCTCCATGTTAGGATTGTGGGTTTGGTTAGGGTTTTCTTCTGGCGTTTCATTGTCGAAAGCTTGGAGATCCAGAAAAGGTGTAAAAGAACATAGATTTAGCTAAACTACCATCTATTTTATTCAACTAACTTAAATATCTATACTAATATATTTATAACACCCTTAATTTATAAGGTACGTCCATCATCTCCTGTTCAATTAGAAAAAACTTGAGCATCAGTTGATTCACTCTTTAATTAGAAAAAAGTAAGCCTTAAACTATAAAATAAAATCCATTCTAATACCTTCATAAAACTGATACATGTACAATTGAACATAAAGACTCTTACAAATAACAAAAGTGAAGTCACAAGTATATCATCAACCCCCTAATTTCTAACCAAATCAAAACCTATGCAAGTATGTATGGATTAATACATACAAACCATGATTACAGCTAAACCATATATACCTGTAAATATCTCACTACACTAGATTTAAATTAACCTCCTGGCTAGCTAGTTTCTAGATTTATATGTTGCTACACACTTGTATCAATTTCAAAACAAATGCCGAATTCATCTTCTGGCCTCAAAAACTCCCTGACTACGAATTCATCACGATCTTAATTAACTAGATCGATTCTTCATGAAGAAACTAGGCAACGGAACCGAGCTAGGATGAGGCGAATCCGAAAAAACAGTCCCTGAAAAACATTCAGTCATCTTCTTTTTCCTTATCTGTTTCGACTCGATTTTAGGATCTGGTCCTATTCGATTTGTTGAAGAAACCACAACATCATAATCTTCACTATTTGATACCATCTTTTTATTCTCGGCCAGAACCTTATAACTCCGACCTTTAGCTTCGAAATTTTCGGGGCGGTTTGAGACAGATCCAACCGACTTCTTAACATAATTGACATCTTTCAAAACCTTCGAGGTTTCTTGTAACGCCTCGCCTCGCTTCAATATCTTGACTTGACCCATGACGAGGTTTTTATTTTGTGTGACCACACTACTTTTTGTGTTTGGGTTTTTGAGGATCCCTTTTGTTGGTGTTTTTTGTTGGGTGTCGGGTAAGGTGAAACTATGGATTTGGGTAGATGGATTTGTGGAATTATGAGCAAATCTAATGGTACGACGAGATTTCATTGTTGTTAGATGTTTTTTGAGACACGAATTGGGATGAAGAATCTCCACCTCCCCCATATAACTTAACTTTTTCACAAAACCAAAAAAATAAATTATCAGATATAATAAATAATAAAAAGAAGAAGTTAAGAAAATATGACTACGTACAAAAAGAGTGGGGTTTATATTGAGAAGGAAAACTATGGCGGTTTAATTAGGGCGGTGGGGTTAGATAGAATAATGTCGGCAACTTTGCGGAGTATTCGATTTATATTTGGCGTGTAACGTGTATCCGAAGAATTTAATTGAATAAAACATAACTGATAATTTATTAACCAATCATATCTCTTAATTTTAATGAATTGAAAATTGATGATATTATAATTATAATTTTAAAAAATAGAAGTTACGATTTACGGATATCTTTATAGTTTTCGCCACTATTGCTACACATCTTCATTGTTGTATTATATATGTTATACTCTATGCTTCGTTTTTTTATTAAATATATTTATAGATTTGGATTTGGACCCGAGGTCTATTAAACATATAACATTGACAGACTTAATACAAGAGCTAAATTAATCATTTGAGACGAGGCACTTATGATGCATAAGCATTGTTTTGAGGCTTTAGAGAAAACAATGACAGTCATAATCCAGGGACCAAACTCACACAAACCATTTGGGAGTAAAGTCATCGTTTTCAGATGAGAATTTTATCAAATCCTTCCGGTCATTTTAGGAGGAAATAAAGAGGAAATTGTCAATGCTTCGCTAAACCATTCATTTTTATGGGATACTTGCAAGGTCATCCCATTTACACAAAACATGCGTTTGGAGAGCTCCAACTATTAGGACAAAAAGGAAATTAAAAAATTCGCAAGATAATACCGTTAGATAAAAGAATCTCATTCAGGTTTCAAAGAAGACAATTCCATTTGATCGTTTCTTTCACAATGACAATTAACAAAATTCAAGGCGAATCTTTATAAACCGTTCGTTTGTATCTACAATGTCCAGTTTTCACACGGACAGTTGTGTGTTGCGATCTCTTGAGTTAAGTCGAAAAAGGGTCTCAAGATGCTGATATGCGACAAAGATGGAAAGACGAAAAACAGTACAACAAATGTCGTCTAAAAAGAAGTTATGCAAAAGATGAAGGAAGATACATACTTCCAAATTGATCAATTCCTAGTCCACGTAGAAACAAAGAATTTTCTATCATCATTATTTCTATTCCCTAGTCCACATAATTAAAAAAAAAAATTCAAAACCTCCAAATTGACCTATTCCTAATACATAATTTCTGGACCACCAATCTTTACTAGTGTTTCCTCAACTTCATCCAAATGACAAGTCTTATTATATAAATGTTTCATATCTCATTCTTTATTACTAGTGTTTCTTGCTCAACTCTTTTTATATTTGTGTGTGTATATATTATATAAATGTTTCATATCTCCCTTCCACTTCGGTGGATCTGGAAGCAGCCTCCCTACCTTTGAGTAGGGGTAAGGTCTGTCTACATCATACCTCCCCCATAGCCCGGCTTATGCTGGGATTGGGTAACCTTGTTGTTGTTGTTGATGTCTATCAAGTATTGTCCAAATAGGGAAACTAAGCCCTGGGTTCAAGGGCTCTCCAATACTATTCGAAGACAACAATGGTTTGTTCCTGAAAATCAAACACTTCTAGTTTTGGGTTCGGTTTCATTACCAATAGTGATGTAACTTCATTCACTTTGGTCATTTTTCATGTAAACACTTCACGAATCATTTGGTCCGCTAATCGTGACTTCCCGGTTGGCAATTCTGATAGTTTTTCATTTGATAATGATGGAAATGCTGTCTTACAGTCCAATGGGAATGTAGTATGGTCAACAAACACAACGAAAACCGGGGTTTCTGCTATCGAGTTGCTTGATTCAGGGAACTTGGTTTTAGTAAAATCCAATGGTCACTAGTACAAAAAAAGGGTATAGAGACCGGTCAAAAGTGCTATAGAGACCGGTTAAACAACCGGTCTCTATGGCTACTGGTTTTTAGAATAGAGACCGGTTGACAACCGGTCTCTATTCCTAGAAAAGAGACCGGTTGTTTTCAAAATAACTGGTCTCTATTCTTTGTTCCCGCCTATATAATATCTTCCCGCCAAACACATAGAGACCAGTTCTTTATATTAAAAAAAAAAAAAAAAAAAAAAAAAAAAAAAAAAAAAAAAAAAAAAAAAAAAAAAAAAAAAAAAAAAAAAAAAAAAAAAAAAAAAAAAAAAAAAAAAAAAAAAAAAAAAAAAAAAAAAAAAAAAAAAAAAAAAAAAAAAAAAAAAAAAAAAAAAAAAAAAAAAAAAAAAAAAAAAAAAAAAAAAAAAAAAAAAAAAAAAAAAAAAAAAAAAAAAAAAAAAAAAAAAAAAAAAAAAAAAAAAAAAAAAAAAAAAAAAAAAAAAAAAAAAAAAAAAAAAAAAAAAAAAAAAAAAAAAAAAAAAAAAAAAAAAAAAAAAAAAAAAAAAAAAAAAAAAAAAAAAAAAAAAAAAAAAAAAAAAAAAAAAAAAAAAAAAAAAAAAAAAAAAAAAAAAAAAAAAAAAAAAAAAAAAAAAAAAAAAAAAAAAAAAAAAAAAAAAAAAAAAAAAAAAAAAAAAAAAAAAAAAAAAAAAAAAAAAAAAAAAAAAAAAAAAAAAAAAAAAAAAAAAAAAAAAAAAAAAAAAAAAAAAAAAAAAAAAAAAAAAAAAAAAAAAAAAAAAAAAAAAAAAAAAAAAAAAAAAAAAAAAAAAAAAAAAAAAAAAAAAAAAAAAAAAAAAAAAAAAAAAAAAAAAAAAAAAAAAAAAAAAAAAAAAAAAAAAAAAAAAAAAAAAAAAAAAAAAAAAAAAAAAAAAAAAAAAAAAAAAAAAAAAAAAAAAAAAAAAAAAAAAAAAAAAAAAAAAAAAAAAAAAAAAAAAAAAAAAAAAAAAAAAAAAAAAAAAAAAAAAAAAAAAAAAAAAAAAAAAAAAAAAAAAAAAAAAAAAAAAAAAAAAAAAAAAAAAAAAAAAAAAAAAAAAAAAAAAAAAAAAAAAAAAAAAAAAAAAAAAAAAAAAAAAAAAAAAAAAAAAAAAAAAAAAAAAAAAAAAAAAAAAAAAAAAAAAAAAAAAAAAAAAAAAAAAAAAAAAAAAAAAAAAAAAAAAAAAAAAAAAAAAAAAAAAAAAAAAAAAAAAAAAAAAAAAAAAAAAAAAAAAAAAAAAAAAAAAAAAAAAAAAAAAAAAAAAAAAAAAAAAAAAAAAAAAAAAAAAAAAAAAAAAAAAAAAAAAAAAAAAAAAAAAAAAAAAAAAAAAAAAAAAAAAAAAAAAAAAAAAAAAAAAAAAAAAAAAAAAAAAAAAAAAAAAAAAAAAAAAAAAAAAAAAAAAAAAAAAAAAAAAAAAAAAAAAAAAAAAAAAAAAAAAAAAAAAAAAAAAAAAAAAAAAAAAAAAAAAAAAAAAAAAAAAAAAAAAAAAAAAAAAAAAAAAAAAAAAAAAAAAAAAAAAAAAAAAAAAAAAAAAAAAAAAAAAAAAAAAAAAAAAAAAAAAAAAAAAAAAAAAAAAAAAAAAAAAAAAAAAAAAAAAAAAAAAAAAAAAAAAAAAAAAAAAAAAAAAAAAAAAAAAAAAAAAAAAAAAAAAAAAAAAAAAAAAAAAAAAAAAAAAAAAAAAAAAAAAAAAAAAAAAAAAAAAAAAAAAAAAAAAAAAAAAAAAAAAAAAAAAAAAAAAAAAAAAAAAAAAAAAAAAAAAAAAAAAAAAAAAAAAAAAAAAAAAAAAAAAAAAAAAAAAAAAAAAAAAAAAAAAAAAAAAAAAAAAAAAAAAAAAAAAAAAAAAAAAAAAAAAAAAAAAAAAAAAAAAAAAAAAAAAAAAAAAAAAAAAAAAAAAAAAAAAAAAAAAAAAAAAAAAAAAAAAAAAAAAAAAAAAAAAAAAAAAAAAAAAAAAAAAAAAAAAAAAAAAAAAAAAAAAAAAAAAAAAAAAAAAAAAAAAAAAAAAAAAAAAAAAAAAAAAAAAAAAAAAAAAAAAAAAAAAAAAAAAAAAAAAAAAAAAAAAAAAAAAAAAAAAAAAAAAAAAAAAAAAAAAAAAAAAAAAAAAAAAAAAAAAAAAAAAAAAAAAAAAAAAAAAAAAAAAAAAAAAAAAAAAAAAAAAAAAAAAAAAAAAAAAAAAAAATTTTTTTATATTTAACCGGTCTCTATTCAATTTTTTTCAGACCTGTTTTTTTTACTTAACCGGTCTCTATTCATTTTTTTCAATTAAAAAAAAACCTGCTGCATTACAGAACCTGTCATGGCTGTTCTAAAACCTGCTATGCTATTTATATACCAAAACAATATACCTAACTTTAAATCAAAAATGATTAAATATGCCTTTGGATCATCGTCCAATAAAATAATTTTACCTTTGGATCATTGTCCAATAAAATGATTATACCTTTGGATCATTATCCAATAAAATGATTATACCTTTGGATCATTATCCAATAAAAAGGCTATATCTTTGGATCATTATCCAATAAAATATTATACCTTTGGATCATTGTCCAATAAAATATTATACTTTGGATCATTGTCCAATAAAATATTATACCTTTGGATCATTATCCAATAAAATATTATACTTTGGATCATTGTCCAATAAAATATTATACCTTTGGATCATTATCCAATAAAATATTATACCTTTGGATCATTGTCCAATAAAATATTATACTTTGGATCATTGTCCAATAAAATATTATACATTTGGATCATTATCCAATAAAATATTATACTTTGGATCATTGTCCAATAAAATATTATACCTTTGGATCATTATCCAATAAAAATTATACCTTTGGATCATTGTCCAATAAAATGATTATACTTTGGATCATTGTCCAATAAAATATTATACTTTGGATCATTGTCCAATAAAATATTATACTTTGGATCATTGTCCAATAAAAATTATACCTTTGGATCATTGTCCAATAAAATATTATACCTTTGGATCATTGTCCAATAAAAATTATACCTTTGGATCATTTCCAATAAAATGATTAAATATGCCTTTGGATCATCGTCCAATAAAATAATTTTACCTTTGGATCACAAGACTTTTTCTTTGGTATGATAATGCATGCATTACATATATCATAAAACAGTATGGATTATTCAATCCATTACTCACTATGCTTATACCTTGGAAACCGAATACCTTAACCATACAATTTATGTATAATACCCCTCATGTGATGCTAATGCTCAACGCAATCACGAATTAAGTTCAAATATTAATTATCCGTTTTCCTGGTTAGCGCTACTAACCCGGATAGGGGTGTCAACCCAATAGTACTATTATTAATATTCGCGTTCCATTTATTGGTCCAAGTTCTATATAGGGGATTTCGAACCAAGCATTGTAACGAACATATAAGCATAGAACTTTTTAAACACTTGTGTCCATAAAATAGTAACCATAAAATCAGTTGTATCCATAAAATCAGTTGTATCCATAACAACAGTTGTATCCATAAAATAGTTGTATCCATAAAACAGTTGTATCCATAAAATAGTTGTATCCATAAAACAGTTGTATCCATAAAACAGTTGTATCCATAAAATCAGTTGTATCCATAACAACAGTTGTATCCATAAAATAGTTGTATCCATAAAATAGTTGTATCCATAAAACATTTGTATCCATAAAACAGTTGTATCCATAAAACAGTTGTATCCATAAAATATTTGTATCCATAAAATATTTGTATCCATAAAACAGTTGTATCCATAAAACAGTTGTGTATTCTCAGCCCCAAAATATAAATCATATAAAAGAGTTTAAAGGGGAATATGAAACTCACCTTAGTTACTTAGGTGTTTATGATCAAAGATTGATAAAAGATGATGATGATGAGCTTGTACGTTTCCTATCATAATAGACTTGATTTAATTTCCTTGTTTTTAATTAACTTAACTATATCGTTATTCATTAATACGCTTGTCAACGTAATTGATTTTGAGTTATTTCAATAATCTTTGGAACATATACTTGAAATCTTTATAAATGAAATCTCATTTATATTTATTTAAACCTTTAAAAGTCTCTTTTGAAATATCATAAATAAGCTAAGTGTATATCCTCCAGAAATGAAGATATACCAGATAATCTCAATACGAGATCCATAATGAATGTATTCAAAAATGAACACCCAGAATGTACATCTATATTTATGTATAGATGTATATTTTAATTGGAAATATTAATACCAAAATGTATTAATCATTTTAACAAAGAGATATTTTTAATTGTATAATTAATACGAAGAATTGTATTAATCTTTGTAATGAAAAGATGTTTTAAATAGCAGAGATATGAAAAGATACCTTGAATGGTATGTATTATAATCAATACAAAATGTATTGATTACGATTGAAAGAGATACCTTAAATGGTAGGAAAAAAACCAGCATTTTATTTCCAAGTTGTGTTAGAGTTTCTTGGGTCATGAAGAATATCGAGGCGGATTAAGTTGCTTAGTGAATGCTTATGCAGACTTTTCGCGAACTACCCTCCATTCCCCGACATAAGCCTGAGAGGCCCAAGGTACAATCACTTTCGGAAACATATGTGCGGTTAAATTAAAGCGTATCAAGGATATATTCTATCCATAAATCAAACAATTCGAAAATACGAAATAATTCACAGATGGTGAATAGTAATTATATGAATTAGGATAGTTAGGTATTTAAATATACCTTTGTTTATATACCATAACAAGTATATAAAATGATTTAATAAGAGTTTTACAATTTCTCGTACTTTCGGCTATAATTCATTTTTCAGTCCCCCCCCCCCCCCCCCCCCCCCCCCCCCCCCCCCCCCCCCCCCCCCCCCCCCCCCCCCCCCCCCCCCCCCCCCCCCCCCCCCCCCCCCCCCCCCCCCCCCCCCCCCCCCCCCCCCCCCCCCCCCCCCCCCCCCCCCCCCCCCCCCCCCCCCCCCCCCCCCCCCCCCCCCCCCCCCCCCCCCCCCCCCCCCCCCCCCCCCCCCCCCCCCCCCCCCCCCCCCCCCCCCCCCCCCCCCCCCCCCCCCCCCCCCCCCCCCCCCCCCCCCCCCCCCCCCCCCCCCCCCCCCCCCCCCCCCCCCCCCCCCCCCCCCCCCCCCCCCCCCCCCCCCCCCCCCCCCCCCCCCCCCCCCCCCCCCCCCCCCCCCCCCCCCCCCCCCCCCCCCCCCCCCCCCCCCCCCCCCCCCCCCCCCCCCCCCCCCCCCCCCCCCCCCCCCCCCCCCCCCCCCCCCCCCCCCCCCCCCCCCCCCCCCCCCCCCCCCCCCCCCCCCCCCCCCCCCCCCCCCCCCCCCCCCCCCCCCCCCCCCCCCCCCCCCCCCCCCCCCCCCCCCCCCCCCCCCCCCCCCCCCCCCCCCCCCCCCCCCCCCCCCCCCCCCCCCCCCCCCCCCCCCCCCCCCCCCCCCCCCCCCCCCCCCCCCCCCCCCCCCCCCCCCCCCCCCCCCCCCCCCCCCCCCCCCCCCCCCCCCCCCCCCCCCCCCCCCCCCCCCCCCCCCCCCCCCCCCCCCCCCCCCCCCCCCCCCCCCCCCCCCCCCCCCCCCCCCCCCCCCCCCCCCCCCCCCCCCCCCCCCCCCCCCCCCCCCCCCCCCCCCCCCCCCCCCCCCCCCCCCCCCCCCCCCCCCCCCCCCCCCCCCCCCCCCCCCCCCCCCCCCCCCCCCCCCCCCCCCCCCCCCCCCCCCCCCCCCCCCCCCCCCCCCCCCCCCCCCCCCCCCCCCCCCCCCCCCCCCCCCCCCCCCCCCCCCCCCCCCCCCCCCCCCCCCCCCCCCCCCCCCCCCCCCCCCCCCCCCCCCCCCCCCCCCCCCCCCCCCCCCCCCCCCCCCCCCCCCCCCCCCCCCCCCCCCCCCCCCCCCCCCCCCCCCCCCCCCCCCCCCCCCCCCCCCCCCCCCCCCCCCCCCCCCCCCCCCCCCCCCCCCCCCCCCCCCCCCCCCCCCCCCCCCCCCCCCCCCCCCCCCCCCCCCCCCCCCCCCCCCCCCCCCCCCCCCCCCCCCCCCCCCCCCCCCCCCCCCCCCCCCCCCCCCCCCCCCCCCCCCCCCCCCCCCCCCCCCCCCCCCCCCCCCCCCCCCCCCCCCCCCCCCCCCCCCCCCCCCCCCCCCCCCCCCCCCCCCCCCCCCCCCCCCCCCCCCCCCCCCCCCCCCCCCCCCCCCCCCCCCCCCCCCCCCCCCCCCCCCCCCCCCCCCCCCCCCCCCCCCCCCCCCCCCCCCCCCCCCCCCCCCCCCCCCCCCCCCCCCCCCCCCCCCCCCCCCCCCCCCCCCCCCCCCCCCCCCCCCCCCCCCCCCCCCCCCCCCCCCCCCCCCCCCCCCCCCCCCCCCCCCCCCCCCCCCCCCCCCCCCCCCCCCCCCCCCCCCCCCCCCCCCCCCCCCCCCCCCCCCCCCCCCCCCCCCCCCCCCCCCCCCCCCCCCCCCCCCCCGCATATGGCCTTGGTTCATAATTGACTTTGGAAGGTGATTCATGCTTGTTTTAACTTATTACTTAGGTGTTAGAAATGTGGTGGAAGTAAGGAATGTGGTGATGTGTTCCATTTGTGATGGTTGAAAGGAAATATCTAGTTTATATACTAATTAAACTTATGGTTTAATTAAATTTTACGATTTTTCGAATGTGTTATTTTTATAAAATAAAAATCATAATCGAGTGTAGAAATACTAGTAATTATGTTTCCCAAAGTCTCAAGTCCATACGAGAAAGGGAAGTACGAAAAATAAACGTTTTACGACTTACCGGGTGATTTAAAATTTTTATTTTCTAATTGCTCATCATCAGGATTTTTCAAACTTGTTAAAATAATTCCTTTAGTAGTTTGATTAATAATATAATCAATAAGAAAAACTTAACACATACTTATACACTTAATCATGCCCTATCTTGGCTTAAAATGTCTTAACTAGCCATATATAACACATTTGTTCAATATATGGTTTAACTAGTTGATATGAATTTTGACAATTGTCACAATTAAAATATACCAAATCAAAACTACTAGTACCTAATGCAAAATCTAAGTAATTCACAATTAAACTACTAGAACATATAATCAAACCACTAACTAGAATATATTCTTAAATATCTCCAAAAACTAAACAAAGTTAAAGTTCCTAAAAGTCATATAAAACTTCTAATAATAAAGTCAAAGTTCAACGCAAAGTTCATACTTTAGTCTTTTGGAACCGAAATTGCATTTGTCCAAAATTTAACCATGGCATCTAGTTGTGAGTGCTCGTATGGTCTTGTATCATTCCAAGGAATCTACAAATATAAGAAGAAAAAAATAACATTATTGCTTAGATATAAAAGAAAACAAATTGCAAAAACCAAATGAGATAATATAAATTATGCAAGACTGTAAATCCCAGGCCATGCTTTGGACTACTGATGGATAGTCGAGGCGGAAAAACTTGTGGTACAAACTTATGGTTTAATTAAATTTTACGATTTTTCGAATGTGTTATTTTTATAAAATAAAAATCATAATCGAGTGTAGAAATACTAGTAATTATGTTTCCCAAAGTCTCAAGTCCATACGAGAAAGGGAAGTACGAAAAATAAACGTTTTACGACTTACCGGGTGATTTAAAATTTTTATTTTCTAATTGCTCATCATCAGGATTTTTCAAACTTGTTAAAATAATTCCTTTAGTAGTTTGATTAATAATATAATCAATAAGAAAAACTTAACACATACTTATACACTTAATCATGCCCTATCTTGGCTTAAAATGTCTTAACTAGCCATATATAACACATTTGTTCAATATATGGTTTAACTAGTTGATATGAATTTTGACAATTGTCACAATTAAATATATACCAAATCAAACACTAATAAATATATTATTTAATTATTTATTTATTTTGTTATTATACATATAATTTATATATACATATATATTAAATCCTTGAAGAAAATCAAAATTTAGTAGTTTGATTAATAATATAATCAATAAGAAAAACTTAACACATACTTATACACTTAATCATGCCCTATCTTGGCTTAAAATGTCTTAACTAGCCATATATAACACATTTGTTCAATATATGGTTTAACTAGTTGATATGAATTTTGACAATTGTCACAATTAAAATATCATATTAATCAAACTACTAAAGGAATTATTTTAACAAGTTTGAAAAATCCTGATGATGAGCAATTAGAAAATAAAAATTTTAAATCACCCGGTAAGTCGTAAAACGTTTATTTTTCGTACTTCCCTTTCTCGTATGGACTTGAGACTTTGGGAAACATAATTACTAGTATTTCTACACTCGATTATGATTTTTAATTTATAAAAATAACACATTCGAAAAATCGTAAAATTTAAACCATAAGTTTAATTAGTATATAAACTAGATATTTCCTTTCAACCATCACAAATGGAACACATCACCACATTCCTTACTTCCACCACATTTCTAACACCTAAGTAACAAGTTAAAACAAGCATGAACCCACCTCCAATAAACAATATAAAACCAAGTGAAAACTAGCCATTCATTTTCCAAATGTTTTACTATAAATACAAGCCTTAAGTCTTCACAAATACTTGCACCTCCCACAATTCTTTCTCCCTCAATTTGGTATTCCACAACTCTATACTCATCCCCTCCCATAATCATAATAAAAATCTTGAACTTTTAGAAGTTCTAAGTAAAGAAAAGTCACTTTGATCTTAAAGTGCGCCAAAAATCGTCAGAAGAAGTTGTTATTGGGAATTCGTTCAAGATCATCAAAAAGCCTAGTTATAATGGCCAATTGAAGTTAGAAATAATCTCCAAATACTCAGTAAACAAGTCCAAGTCTTGGACAAATTTCATTAGAATCGGAAGTCGTGTTCTTCGTAGCGTCGAAATCTTGATCATAGAGTTCAAAAACTCTCCTTTCTTGTAAGTGTTTTTATAAAACTTTACTATAATTTGCTCTATGATTTAACAACTATATGTTATGTATTGAAATGCTTGTCAACTTGTTTCTATACTCAACTAATACATATTTGCATTTAAATACGGTTATAATCGCTTTTATTCAAATATGGAATTATAAGGTTACTATTGCGAAAAATGAATTATAGCCGAAAGTACGAGAAATTGTAAAACTCTTATTAAATCATTTTATATACTTGTTATGGTATATAAACAAAGGTATAGTTATATACCTAACTATCCTAATTCATATAATTACTATTCACCATCTGTGAATTATTTCGTATTTTCGAATTGTTTGATTTATGGATAGAATATATCCTTGATACGCTTTTAACCGCGCAATATTTCCGAAAGTGATTGTACCTTGGGCCTCTCAGGCTTATGTCGGGGAATGGAGGGTAGTTCGCGAAAAGTCTGCATAAGCATTCACTAAGCAACTTAATCCGCCTCGATATTCTTCATGACCCAAGAAACTCTAACACAACTTGGAAATAAAATGCTGGTTTTTTTCCTACCATTTAAGGTATCTCTTTCAATCGTAATCAATACATTTTGTATTGATTATAATACATACCATTCAAGGTATCTTTTCATATCTCTGCTATTAAAAGCATCTCTTCGTTACAAAGATTAATACATTCTTCGTATTAATTATACAATTAAAAATATCTCTTTGTTAAAATGATTAATACATTTTGGTATTAATATTTCCAATTAAAATATACATCTATACATAAATATAGATGTACATTCTGGGTGTTCATTTTTGAATACATTCATTATGGATCTCGTATTGAGATTATCTGGTATATCTTCATTTCTGGAGGATATACACTTAGCTTATTTATGATATTTCAAAAGAGACTTTTAAAGGTTTAAATAAATATAAATGAGATTTCATTTATAAAGATTTCAAGTATATGTTCCAAAGATTATTGAAATAACACAAAATCAATTACGTTGACAAGCGTATTAATGAATAACGATATAGTTAAGTTAATTAAAAACAAGGAAATTAAATCAAGTCTATTATGATAGGAAACGTACAAGCTCATCATCATCATCTTTTATCAATCTTTGATCATAAACACCTAAGTAACTAAGGTGAGTTTCATATTCCCCTTTAAACTCTTTTATATGATTTATATTTTGGGGCTGAGAATACACAACTGTTTTATGGATACAACTGTTTTATGGATACAAACTGTTTTATGGATACAACTGTTTTATGGATACAACTGTTTTATGGATACAACTGTTTTATGGATACAACTGTTTTATGGATACAACTGTTTTATGGATACAACTGTTTTATGGATACAACTGTTTTATGGATACAACTGTTTTATGGATACAACTGTTTTATGGATACAACTGTTTTATGGATACAACTGTTTTATGGATACAACTGTTTTATGGATACAACTGTTTTATGGATACAACTGTTTTATGGATACAACTGTTTTATGGATACAACTGTTTTATGGATACAACTGTTTTATGGATACAAACTGTTTTATGGATACAAACTGTTTTATGGATACAACTGTTTTATGGATACAAACTGTTTTATGGATACAACTGTTTTATGGATACAACTGTTTTATGGATACAACTGTTTTATGGATACAACTGTTTTATGGATACAACTGTTTTATGGATACAACTGTTTTATGGATACAACTGTTTTATGGATACAACTGTTTTATGGATACAACTGTTTTATGGATACAACTGTTTTATGGATACAACTGTTTTATGGATACAAATAATTTATGGATATCCAAAGGCATATTTTATCATTTTTGATTTAAAGTTAGGTATATTGTTTGGGCCCGTGATCCAAAGATATAACCTTATTATATTGGATAATGATCCAAATGTATAATTATTTTATTGGATAATGATCCAAATGTATAATCATTTTATTGGACAATGATCCAAAGGTAAATCCTTATTATAAACTCTATGAACTCACCAACTTTATGTTGACGAAACTTTAAAACGTGTATTTCTCAGGTACTTGAGCTATTTGATGCATATACGTGATGCATGTTTTGGAGTCACAACATATATTAGAAGAAAGTATTTTGAGATATCTTTTATTGATATTCTCATGTTTAAAAGGATTTCGTATGTACTTGATATGTACTCGTACTATCTTCTGTAAGGAAATATGGATTATGTATAAAAGCTTTCTAAAACGTCTCATTTAGAGGTCGTTTGTTGTAATTTGTGTGTTGTGATTTCCATTATTGTTCACCCCTGTTTTCCGCATTTTGGGGGTGTGACACACCTCATGCACCTTTTCTTCTTTCAATGCAACTACATATATATAATACATAGATAACATGCAAGAACCCAAAAGAATCAAAAGTGCAAACAAACAAATCCAAGTTAGTACAAAGAAAAAGACACATGATGGGACCTTTTGCTTTTAATTATTTGATTAAACTAACAAATCCTCCCTTAATCAAATAATTAACAGTCACTGGGACTACCACCGGAACAACCACCGGCACTGTACCCGTTGTCTTGACCGACAACCATTGTCTTCGCCGACAATCCATTGTCTAAACCGACAATCATAATTCGTAAAGAATTATCATACTCCACCATAAAGAGTATCACCACTCAGAATAACCCATTCCAAGCATTTCATTTCGGCCATGTCGAAAAAACCTTGCTGAAAATTTATGGTGCAACTTACCTGTTTAGCTTTCCCTGGAAGTTTCATCAGCCATCGACATCCTTTCCACCACACACCTTGCATAAACCGCTAAACCAATGCCCGTGTGCAATTGTGGACCATCTAACATCCCTTTCCATGATGGTGCAGACACCATGAGGAAATCACATCTCAACAGAAATCACTGTTCACCATGAGATCACCTCTCAACAGAACTCTTCATTCACTGTGAGAACCCTTGTCAGCTGCCTTGTTGGAGCAATTTGTCGAACCCGCTCCCACTGTACATCTTGCAATGCTCAGCATTCCCTGCACTACCATCATATTTTTTCCACATTACTAGTGTTGTTTGTGACTTGCAAATCCCATTGCCCACGCAAACCAACACTCACCATACCAACCTCATTAGACTGAACTTCAACCACCGTATCCGTATCTAAAACAAAGTATTGTATACTAGAAAAATATGACACCAGCCAAAACACCAGGCTCACATATAATTCTTCCGTGTACAAAACAACCATTAGAAAATTCGTTTTTCTGATGTGGAAGCTCAGACAAAGCTGCAACCACAGAGCATACTAACGAATATCTAAAACCAAGATACCTTATACGATACCGAGACCTCCACCAAAACCTCTGACCAGCCTTGGCTAACCATAGCTCTTGATACCACTTGTTGGGAAAAACGGCCTCGAAGAATCCCCAACAACACAGTCAATGAGAACAGTAAAAAATATGAACACAAGAATATACGTGGAAACTCCAAAACAGGAGAAAAACCACGGGCCTCCAAAGAGAAACAGATTCCACTATATGAAAAATTATTACAATCATATAGACTAATCTCTTAAGCCTACAGCCCCAACCCAATACACTTTGAAATCAACACAGATCCTACACCGTAAAACAAAGACCCGGCTTATCTTCTATACATAAGAAAGCACCCCTCTTTAATTTACTCAGACCCCTCACAGACTTCCTTTAGTATTATTGTGACTCACAGAACCCCATCAGCACCCGATATTATTTGTGACTTGCAACTATACCCGCTGCCCACACAAATAATACCCACTTTGCTACATGTTCTCTCTGGCTCTTTTTCTCTTCTTCTTTTTCTCTCGGCACGTTCCACGCACCTCCTGCACCTTTTCTTCTTTCAATGCAACTACATATATATAATACATAGATAACATGCAAGAACCCAAAAGAATCAAAAGTGCAAACAAACAAATCCAAGTTAGTACAAAGAAAAAGACACATGATGGGACCTTTTGCTTTTAATTATTTGATTAAACTAACATATGGTTGATATTGAATGTAGTTGTATTCAATTTTTGGAAGAGATTTTAAGGAAAAATAAAAGAGAATTATGAGGAAGAAGAGAGGAATTGAATGAGAGAATTATGTGGAAGAATGATCACGATTACGATCTGTTGTTGCTGAAGTAGTCAATAAACTAATAGAGATCGGTTATTTATAAAAAACCTGGTCTCTATTCTTTTTGGCAAAAAAGACGTTATGGGGTGTGGCTGGATGTTAGGTGCATGCCTTTTATATGAAGAATAGAGACCGTCTGGGTAGAGAACAACCGGTCTCTATTCTTTTTAAAGTTTAG
>CM067167.1:107689921-107716122 GCA_034093135.1 Erigeron breviscapus | reverse complement strand
TATAAAAAATTTTTATTAATAATAATCATCTTTAGTCTTAATCATCCGCTGTGCATATCTCTTGTGTGTATAATCTATCTATCCTTCCGTTGTGAATACCTCTGTAAGTTGTATATTTTGCATTATGTATATTTGCATTAAGCAATTTATATGGTTTAAAATATATGTTTATATTAAGATTATTATTCATATAGATTTATCTATTACTATAGTATTAGGATATGTAAATAAAAATACTATTAATATATAATCTATGTATATAGATTTATCTATTACTATAGTATTAGGATATGTAAATAAAAATACTATAAATATATAATCTATGTATATATATTTTTAGTGGTTTAACGGAAACCCAAAAAATCCGCCATACCCCCCTTATTGGTATCAGAGCATAAAATCGATTTTAGGATCTATTATATATATTATATTATATATTATATAATATATAAATATAAAGTTTTATAGAAATTGTCGGGTTGCCAAACAGTTTTTATGATACTAATAGATGTAAAGTTTAACTACAAAATTTAATAACATTAGTTTAGGGTTGTCAATTACCTTAAAACCAAATAAAAACATAAAAATAGTAATATAAAATATAAAGTTTTATAGAAATTGTGGGTTGCCAAACAGTTTTTATGATACTAATAGATGTAAAGTTTAACTACAAAATTTAATAACATTAGTTTAGGGTTGTCAATTACCTTAAAACCAAATAAAAACATAAAAATAGTAATATAAAATATAAAGTTTTATAGAAATTGTGGGTTGTCATATCCAGTTTGACCACCACATCGTTCCCCCGCTGGATAAAATTAAGCGGAGAGAGATTTATGTACCTTTTCTTTGTTCGTTCATAATATATGGTTACACACGGGCCACGCTTTTTTTATAAACTTTAGTTAGACTTTTTAAATCATAATGCTCTCTCCATAAGATTTTAAATCATTTAGTTAAACTTTATAAATATATATATATATATTTTTAAAAGTAAATATTATTTTATGTAATCATATATTAGTTGATAAAAATTATATTTACATTTTAAACACCATTTATTCATGAAAAAGCAATCGTAAACAAAACAAAACCAATATGAACAATTATAAACTGAAACAATACTTGCTTTTTATACAACATACCAAAATAGGAACCAATTATTTGGTACCAAAATTCAAACAAAGTGAAAACCCAAATGAACAATGGTAACTGAAATTAGTTACATAATTAACACATGAAAAGTGTTTTTTTTACCTTCTACGTGCAGTAAACATATACAAACTACAAATCCTACCTTTCCTTCAATTAGAACCATATCTCCCACCCACGAATCTAGTAACATATTAACTTGATGTTAAAAGTAAAATATATATGTAACATCATCATAATTAATAAACAACATATATATAATATATGTATGTATAGAATTGACATCCTAGCTAGCTAGCTAATTAGACAAAGTCAAACCAAGGATTCGTCTAAGCTCTGTGGTGGATCATCATCTTTCATCATCATATTCTTTGCCGTGAAAAAACCAGGCAAAGGAACCGAACTAGGAGGAGGCGACTCCACAAACGCAAATCCAGCAAAGAATTCATTATTTGACTGCTTATTTGTCTTCGTGTTTCTGTTACTAATATTCTTCTTTCCTTTTGGTTGGTGTGTTCTTGTTCTGTTATCAGGATGCTGGTTATACTTAATGTTTCTATGAGACTTTTTTGGTGTGTTGAACATGTTGTCAACAACAACATGGTGATTGTTGTATGAATCTTGAGGATGAAGAATAGCAACACCACCCATGGATTTCATTTCTGATATCTATACTATATAGAAAAAATATACAAGTAAGATAAGAAATGAATTAGTGGTTGAAGTTAATACCTACTAAAACTAATACTAAATAATTATAAAAATAAAGATTTACTAGAAAATATAAATGTGTGAATTGAATTGAGATGAAGAAATATGTGACATGGGGGTGGATGTTTTTATAGGAAATGAACATGTTGGTGGGGTAGATTTGTGGACACACAGGAAGGTGTTAAAAAACACGTACTGGGGCTGGTCTTACTTGACCTGACCGGCTGACCCAGTCATCTCCATCCTTTGAGGTTTGACCCTTCCTTTAATTTTGAACTCCTTTATTGGTTTTCAATTCCTCCAAAGCTTTTGATCCGATAAATACTATTACTCAAGTAGTAAGTTTTACCACTTTGTATTAATACAACTCGTTTAGTAATTGTGGGAACAAGACAATTAGGATTGATGTTAATTACTCTCTAGGTGTAACTAATAATTGTAAATTTTAATACATAATTTATATTTATTCAACATATATTCGTCAACCATTATATAAAAAAGCAATGATATATGCTACCATGATTTTTTAAACATTTATCAATACTAAATACACATAAATTAAATTATTGTATAATATGGTAGATATAATATGATAATATCAATATTATATAAGGTTCATGTATTCGTTGGATTGTATCAAAGTAGGAACCTCAACGTCGATAATACCGGTGACTTTGACGCAATGGTAGGTCATTAGGTAGCTAGGCTATCGTTTTCTTCCTTTCCCCTACTTTGTTTATTTATGATTGTCACATTTGGCTTTCAATAATTAAGGGGTTGTTTGGTTCATGGAATTCTAAGGAATTCTTTGGAATTGGAATGTTGAATTCCATACAAGAAAAAAGTAGCAATTCCGTTTCAAATGGTTTGAGCTTGGAAGCAACCTGCTATCTATTGATAGGCGAGAACAGACTGCTATTGGCTCCAAGAAGTAGTCTTTTTCCTTTTTATAGCAACAATAAGTAGCGATTCGCCTTCTTCGACGGTTCCCGTACGCCCGGCCTGCCGGCCCACTCTGAAGAATTCATGGGTCGGCAGGCGGGCGAGACAGAATGGGCGGGCACTACTAACCAAGCCAAGGGCTTGTTGGTTGGAGAAAATATAGAATTGGAATTCAAACCATTCCTTTAAATTCCTTAAAACAAAGAATTGAGAATTCCTTCACTAAATCAATGGAAAGTTGTGAATTCCATTGGAATTGAAACAATTTGACAAAAAAAACCCACAAAATAACAAAAAGTATACAAGCCTATTTCTTTCATGGCATCATCTCTGTTGGACCACCGCCACCTACCACCATCACCAGCCACCGCCATGGCCATTGACCACCATCGTTGGACCACCATTAAAACCCGCCATTGACCCATCTCTGTAGACCGCCATGGCCACTCACCACCATCGTTGGAACGCCACTAAAAACGGTCATTGACCCCATATCTGTTAGACCGATGGTCACTGACAACCACCGTTGGACTACCATTAGAACCGTCATCGACCACCATCTCGGTTGGACCACCCGATCTATGATGTAATATGTTTTTTTTCTGTTTGAATAAATGATATGTTTTTATGTGTAAAAATGAGATGTCTTTCAAAGATAAATGGAGATTTGTGGGTTTGCTCATGCGGCTGAGTGTGATGGAGAGAGAGATGAGAGTGAAAGAGACATAAGAGTGATAGAAACAGTTTTTTTGCTATGAATTATTGGTATGGTAATGTATAAAGTATTTAGAGAAAATTTCATTACATCACCATGTGGTTTGTCATTTTATCATTTTTCGCCCCTGTGCTTTTTTTTTATTATTATTAGATCACCTTATGGCGACTTTTTGCTTCATTAGACACCACTTACCCTAACAGACGTTATTATGACTCCGTTAGCCTCCTCATGTGCATTGCACATGAGGGTATTACTGTCTTTTTATCTCTAAAACACCAGATGTTCTTCTCCCTTTCTTTTTGCCTTCTTCTCTAACCTGCTACTGACTTCATTTATGTATCTTCATCAACATCAACCACAACCCAGATTTAAAACACAAAACAAAATCAAAAATATTAATAAAGAAGAAAGAAAAAACCTTATAAGGAGCCTCAAAAATAGATCACAGTTGGTTTAGGCCCAAAATCACACAATCAAACTCAAACTCACGTATGTAATATTCAAAAGAAAGGAACTTTGCTACTTTCAATCTTATTGTTGGTGTCAAACAAAATCCTTATTTCAAAAAATAGAAAAAACCGATGTATGCAAATAATCTTTCAATTATGTTACCATAACCACCATCGAGACTAACCATTATGTGGGTGAGAGTGAATGGATGGAAATATCAGATCGACGGAGCGATATCTTCATATCTCTAACAACGACCACCGTCGGTGCCATTACTGTCGGCCAATCTCGCCGGACTTTCAACCTAAAGCAATCCCAACTTGTTCCTTTTTTCATTCCATACACATCTCTGAAGAACACACTTGCAACTAACCACACACTCCCACCCACAAACAACACATCAAATCGACATCACAAGAAACAAAAATCTTAGATCTGTATCTTAACTTTCTTTCACAATCAATTAATTTATATAATTTCAGAAATCTCAGAAATCGATTTTGATTGATTGTGAATCGATTGGAAGATGACGAGTTTGTGGTGGTGGGCAGGCTGGAGTCGTTGATAAAGAGAGAAAAAAAATACTATTTTCTTTTTCAATTCCCACTTGTTGCTATTACTTTCTTGAACCAGTTTATATAAAGACATGAAAATGAAAAACACCTCAAAAATATATAAATATAAAATGCGGACTCCACTTTTTAATTTGTTGCACAGCCGCTTAAATTTTGAAGTGCCATTTGAGTTTGACTAAAGATTGAAAGTAAAATGAAAACAAGATCATAATTCATAGTAGTATACTAATATTATTGTTTTGTTATTAGATAATTTGTGGGTTTTAAAAATTAGATTTATAGAAAAGGGTGTTGGGAAATGAAGGGAGTTGGATATGAAGAATGAAGAATGTGAGGTTGAAGATTGGAGAGTGACTTTAGATGTGAAAAAGGAAAACAACAAGTAGGAAGAGGTGTTTAGAGATAAAAAGACTACTCTACCCTCATGTGCAATGCACATGAAGGGGTTAACGGATGACATTAAACGGACGTTAGACGGAGGGGTGTCTAATGATACAAAAAGTCACCACAGGGTGATGTAATAATAATAAAAAAGTACGGGGGTGAAACTTGATAAAATGGCAAACCACAGGGTGAAGTAATGAAATTTTCTCAAGTATTTATGATTGATGAGGTTTTATTTTAAAAGGGTAATTTTGTCTAATTTAACATGATTTACTTACCAATTCTTATAACAAGATTCCATTAAATTCTGTCAACCAAACACAACACATATTTTAAAACTTTCAGATTCCAATTCCATCAAATTTTCAATTTCCTTTAACAAATTCCAATTCCTTCAAAAACATTCCGTGAACCAAACTGCCCCTAAGTTTACAGCAATTCAAATCTTAGATAAATAAATAGGATAAACTACATTTCTTATTTTTAATACATCACTAATTAATAGATTTTAATAACATACCCAGCAAATTATACTAGACATCCTTCATTTATGGAGACAACAAGTTAAGCCTATTCTAGTCATTGATTAAAAACTAAAATTATGATCGAAGTTTTTTCCAATAAAAAATAATATTCTTTTAAAGTAAACGCAACTTTGGATTTGTCATGCAAACCAATTACAATGTTTGTTAGTGGCTAATTATTTGGTTTGGTGGTCATTATGTCCTCATTGATAATTGTATATTAAGGGTATGTTTGGCAAAATTAGCTGTTAGCTGGTAGCTGATAACTGCAAGTTGGTGGCTGAAAGCTATTAGCTGATAGCTGTAGCTGGAAGTTAGTAGCGGAAGCTTTTAGATTAATTTAAGTGTTTGGCAAGTAGCTGTAACTTTTTTATAAATATTTGAAATGACAAAAATAGATATACATAAAAATTTATACTATAATTTATTATATAACATATATTATAAGATTATTGTGATGTATCTAAACATTGGTTATGAATATATTTCAAGGTTTGGTTCCTATTTCCAAAAAAGTGGTTAATTATATACCAATTAAAAAAATTTGGTTCCTGTGTCAGTTAAACAAGTATATATGCATATAGCCATATATAAATAAAGTTATTGTGCAATGCATGCTTTTTATATAACTATTTGAGTCAACAAACTTTTGTTCACAGTAAAAAAAAAAAAAAATTTTGTTCATATCTCAAGAAACTGTAAGTCGTCAGTTGTCACCTCTTTTGTACCCACCATCCTCACGTAATTACTGAAATAAGGTTTATTTAAGTAATTTGGTCTATCAAAAGCTCCTAGCTTTTTCAAACGCTAGGAAAGGTAGCGTTGAAATAGAGCTTTTTCTCCATTCTTACAGCTTCTAGCTCTTTCAACCAAACCAAGTTTTTTATTAAATATGAGCTTTTTCTTAAAAGCTAAAAACTTGAAGCTCCTAAAAGATCCTTGACAAACATACCCTAAAAGTCATGGTTTTAAGTTCGTTTTTATTTGTCCTCATTGATAAATAATGTATATAATATGTCTATTGATAAAAAAAAAAAACTGAAAATATATGTAAATGAAAGTAGATGCAAAAACTTTACTTGAAACGGTCAAACAATGTCTTACATCATTAATCTTAAAATAGAAGCAAAGTTGCTTTTTTGACATTTCATTAATAGGATTAGTTAATGATTTTTTTACTAATGATTCAATGTAATGTAAGTATATAAAACTATTTATCCGTGAATTGTGTTTCTTGCAATTGGTTAGTGTGTTATTGAATGCATTGATGCATTTGAATGGTAATTAGATGAATAGATGAATTTTTATGTATTTATGTTTATGAATTATGATCCTATTGAATGCTTATGTTAGTGGATTGTTATCTATAAATCTATAAACCCTTATAAAGGTATTGGTACTAAGAAATTAAGCAATTTTTCATTATTCCTAAAATACCCCACTTATCACTTTTTACGCTTTTCTCTTTTCTTAATCTTACTGTACGATCCTAAACCTAAAAAATAATCCCCTCCGGCTTAAAAAACATACCTCCTCCTCCTCCAGCCTCTGCCCTCTCTCACGCTAGCTCCGGCGCCACCACACATACCTTTCACTGATTTCGTCTATCCCTCCTCCCTCTCAACACCCTGGGACGCAACAAACCAAACTCCAAACCCTTTCTTCCCCAAACTTTCTCCAATCACCGCCGATTGAATCACCACCCGCCTCCGTCATTTTACATCTTCTTTTATAAGAATCAAATTCTGGTAAGTATCTATAATTATAATAGGTTCAATTAGTTAATATTTAATTAAAACACCATCTTTTTTTGTAATTTTCAGATTTGGTGCCTCATCAAGTCGGAAGTTTCCGGCGATCGACCACCAACAGCATATCTTCTATACATAAGGGACATACGTTCATATTGTAACATTCGATCTTTTTGGATCTTTTTATGAACAACAAGAGAAAAAAGTAGGAAAATATGCATATATGGCTGGTAAGTATGATATTATAGTAAGATGGGATGTTATTTAGTTTGAAGCTTTTTGAGTTTTGTTTCAATCTTTATTAATCGTGACTTTGTATATGATTGATTATAGTATGAGATCAAATTATGTTCTTATTTTTGTTTTTGAAAGTTATGCGAATGGTAAGTATGATATTATAGTATGATACTATGATGGGATGTTAGCTTTCATTTTAGAGAGCATAATAGGATCAAACCCCTGTACAAAAACTGAGGCCCTGCAAACCTGTCAATGCACTGATGCTGCAAGAACATCTTCTTGCTGCCGAGAGCAAAGATATGAGCCCTGCTAATATGATGTTGTGCACTCCTTTCTTTAGCTTTCCGTTCGAAACAGTTGTTGTCAGTATGATGTTGAGCAACAGTTGTATCTGCTCATTTGACACATTGGAGATGAATCATAGCTGAATCAAATGATTCTCAACCCACCTATACACAGTTTTGCTTTGTGTCTACTAATTCACCTGATAACCCTAGGAATAAAAACAATCTTTGGATGTACGTTGATTTCGTGTGTGATGACCACCCCAAATAGTTGTTAGAAATACTTTCTGTGAATTGCTTATACTTAACATAAGATATTCTTTTATGGGTATATTTGTAATATAACTTTGCACTAAATAGATATTCATGGTTAATAATATATATTTTTTTCATTTTTTGATATCCACCAGGTAGTAGCCGGATAAAGAGGTGGTTGAATGAAAAAGAATGATACCGGAATGATATCATGCTCTCTGGATAAAGAGGTAGTTAATTACATAAATTTTATTCATGTGAATAGCGTTTTAATTAATTCAGTTGGGTTTTTATCAATTTCTTTTGAGTTTGACTTGGGTACCAAATGGTTTTGACCCGGCCTGAATCGGGAAGCATGACCAAAAATGGAGTTTCAAAGACATAGGTGATAGTAGTAGTAGGTTATCTTTATAAGTCTTTGTATATGTCCCGTAGCATATATGTCCAAGAATTACATTGGTCAACACAAGACACTATCTCAAATATGGTGTTAGGTACTTTAATGTACAATTCTGGAGTATAATTCAGTAGGACTTCTCTTATTAATGTATAATTATACTTTGTGTATATGTGCAGATTTCAATTTTGATTTTGACATTGCATTTTAATGTCGATATGTCTATATTTTTGATATATGTCAATATATATAAGATGTGTAATGGTAAGTCTCTTTTTTCGTCATCACTATTACATGATAATTACCCTTTACTCCTTTAGACTCATTAGTTTTATCTTATTTTATTATTGTTTTTATGGTTAGATGTGAATGAATGCGTGCGATTAATACTAATACTACTGCCAACTTGGATTTGTTGGAATATCCTGTTCTAATATGCATTACAACTTGGTAAACTTCTTTGCCTTAACTTGATGTGTGTTTTTTCGTTCTTAGAGGTATGAGCCTTTGAGGCTTGTGGTTGCAGATTTTTTTAAAACATGAAAAACTGATTATCTTCAACGTAGCATCCTTGAGGGTCTCCCCCCTGTAGTCAATCGGCAAAGGGTGTTAAAGGTGTTTTCCTTACACTGTGTTGATCGTTCCGACTTCGCTTTTGTTATCTCTATGTGGTCTTCCCTTACCTTAGCTTATATCTCTTTATACGTACTGTTCTTTTTTGTATCTCTATGTGTTCACCCTACCTGTTCAGTGTGATAGGCTTTCTTTTGTCTGACTTATCACCACCCTGAGGTCCGGTCCATTAAGAATGTTGATGTAATAATCTTTGTTCTTTTCTTGAATTCATGCAATAGATGAAAAGCTACTGTAAATAAGTATCTAATACCTATCTCATTTTTTTTTTGAGTGGTTTAAGTTGAATCGTGATGAAGAATGAGTCAATGAGAACCTTGTGTATAAGTTGAAGAGTGTGGATGGAAGTAGAATGCTCAACCTGTTAGGACTCTTCCCATCGAGACAACTGATATTAAGATTGCTTAAGATAAAGGGTTTAACTTTGCATGCTCAATTGGAAGTTGGCCAGTTTATTATTTTACCTCTTTATCTTTATATAGTGGTATCATGGTTATAATTAGAATCGTATATAGACTAGAGGTCGTGAGTTTGAGTACTAGGTAGGTGCCGACTGCCGTAGTGGATTGTCTAAATATTTAATAAGTCATCATCTATGTGCATCTCGAGGCTTTGAGGGTCACCAAAAATTTGACCCTTCGTTTTACTTTATGCAAATCTTTTTAGATGTTAGAACATGATATGGTTCACAACGAATGATAATATGACCATGATTTTACCTACTGTATATGTAAATTATAGTGGTGACATTGTATATGTGATATTCTATGTGAGAAGATAGACATCAATACATGCTTTGACATATTTGATATTGTATTATTCTTTTTTTTTGTGATGGTTGATATAGTAGTTCATATTTTATACATGCGATTGTATTTTTATTTTTCTACTTAAGTTATATGGTAATGTTTGGATACCAACTATGATTGAAATGATATGTGTAGAACATATGACTTATCTCCAATGTGGAGATTTTTAATATACTGTAAAAGTTTTATAGATACATATTTTTATATACGATGTATTAAGTATATAGGCTTCTTAAAATAAGTGTTTGGTTTGCAATCATCGTCGTCGCCTCACCTCGCATATATATTGTTATCATTTTTTACCGCCGCAACGCGCGGGCACCAGGCTAGTTAATAATAGAAGTTATTTAAAAAATAGAGGTTTACATTCGTGTAACTAGATGGTTTTACATGACACATATATATGGAACGGTTTAGATCGCTTATGTATAGTAATAATAATTGCCTGCATTAGTGAATGTGAAATTGTGTAGGGATATTTTGTTACCATTCAATGCATTAATTCAGACATTGTTAATTATCAATCGGTTCAACTATCTCCTTGGTGATTTCATTGTCTTCCACCCTTTCATCTTCTTATAATCTAATGATGTGAGGGCTTTGTTCATTTGCTTTTACACCTGGTTATATTTTGTGTTCATACGAAGATTACACTAATCAACAACACGAGCACCACCATCCGCTTTGATCTGGGTTTGTGTTTGATTATAAAGGGTATTTTGCATCTTCTTCTTTAAGGCAATTGAAATCACTACAACAATTCAAGGTCTCTTTTCATGGTATGTAATTTTACATGTGCTTTGTCTTTTGCTTCTTCAATTTATTTTATTTTTTTCTCATCACATTTTTTTTTTTTTTATGTATTTTGCAGATTATACTTGGATATGTGATTTTGAAGAGGTAATCTTAAATGTATCTTTTTCATTAATTTTTATGCACGATGGGTGATTCAGTGATTGTGTTTCATGTGTTTGATGTAATGTCTCATGTCATTGAAACAAATTTGTTTTTATATTCACCTGATATCATAATAACTAAAATATTAGGGTTTTAGACTTTTAGTGCATAGCTCATTTGATGGGTGCCATTAATTCATTGATGAGGTTTTTTGTAATTTGATGATATTATCATAAAAATTAATTCTTCATGGATATGTTGTCTCTATTTGAATGTGGTTGATGACGCCAGAAGATGGTCTTGCAGGCGTAGAAGATATTTGGCAAGATTTGGACTTGAAATAGCATAAGGGGTAATATTTATTGTCACTGTCATGACTCATGGTTATAATTTAATATGCATTTTAGCAGCAGTCGTCACATTTTAAGTAAGACATATTTATTTAGTAGTCATAATGTTGATTTTCATTCCTAAATAATTATACTGGTAACAAGACGGGCAGGTTGGGTAATGGGTTGAATTGGTGGTGTTTTAATGTGGCTCATAACGGGCTAGGCATGTTTAGTAACAAACAACTTTTGTCCTTTGAATAATTCATTATTTATGATCATAGAAACAATATCATTGCAACAATATTCAACTCTATTATATACTTTTTGCAACAGTAATCACTAGATGTGTTCATTGACCTAATGACCTTCGGTACCAAATGATGAATCGAGTGGAGTTGAGTGTACAACGGGAGCAAATACTAAAGCCAGATTTATTTCTCCATGGGTGCATTTAAACATATTTCAACATGCATGACACAAAATATGCAAGTCAAGGTTACTATCTAAGTATCTTTACTTTATCTGCTTAAAGGTCTTTTTGTTGATATTCTTTTTTTTTTATTTAAGGGATGAATAAATTAAAGCCAAATGTGTACTCAAGGAAACCCAAGGCAACTTGACACCAACTTTAGTAATAAGTTTGCAGATGTTCCACACAAAGAATGTTCACAGACATCTAAGGTGCTTTGTGCACCTGTTTGGTGAAGGAATGCTGGGCAACTGAAACAAAGGTTATAGTAATTAAGTCTGTACATGAATGGGTCGATGATTACTATATGTTTTACTTGCAGAGATCACAGAATTTTATTTGATAGTGTGATATGTGTTTCTAACATTTCATTCTGGTGAATTAAGTGGTTACTAAGTTGCATCAGTCCTAAATACGATTAAGAGGTACTAAGCTGTGATTTAGTTGCTTCATTGAAGCCCGTGTCATTTCCGGTTCAGCTTGAAATCGGCCTCAAAGAGCTGTCACCCCCGAAGGTAAAGACCGACCTTTTTAACTTTTCGTCTTAAATGTCACTTTATAAACATCTCACGTAATAAACATAGCCTAATCTTAAGTATATCAACCCATCCTGCATAAAGTGTGCTCACGCTTATCTCTCATGGTTTAGGATGTGCTACTTATGTCCCACTTTATGTTGAAAGATGCAGACACATTACAATGCAGACACGACATGCTTCCGACCTGTTTAAATTCGCCATATGTCTTTACGGGTTTAGCATTCTGTTGGGCCCCTGGCTCTTATTTTCATCATAAGCCACCTGTTCAAATGAACTATGAATATATGGATCACTTAACTCAAGGTAATTTTTGCAAACAATTTTAATAAATACTTGAATAGATTTATTTGGCTGTTCGGGTGCAACATCCCTAACGGGCAATATATTATCAACCCAAATACGAGAACCGTCATTTGAACCAAGTCCAAGGGGTTGTAGGATCATGCACTCGGTTCTTAGACGTGGTAAGAGAACAAGAATGGACATGTTTCCTTAAATCCTTTCTTTCCTGTTGTTAAATGGAAATATAGTTCGAGCATAAAAAGTGTGCTTTTTTTTGTAGTTTCTCTAATTTCCATGCCGCCAGATCTGATTTGTTATATACGCGTGATCAGGATGTTTCAGTTGCACATATGAAGGCTACTGCTGAAACTAAGCAAAAGGTTGGTTGTTACCTACTTGATGAGTGCTCTGCTCAATTAACTTTTTTTTTTGTAAAATTTTAGCAATTGATAGAGAATGAGGTTATTTTTTTGCTGTTAAACTCATGAACTAAAATAATATCTCTAAGTTAATAATGCACCTTAATTTTTTTTATCTATCCATTCTTTTCTAAGCTCTAAGCATAATCATGTACAAATATGGCACCGATAAAACTGTGGTCTTTTTTATATTGTTAACTTAATATTTCAGTATGGTCTGCTGGAATATCCTTCGTTTGAACTATCAGGAAAGCTTGCTGCTGAGACTAATCGGGTTAATGGTGAGTCTGCTGCCGACTTTCCTCATCTTTTTTTGTATGAAAGACGAATTCTTATGATAAACGCCTGGCAAACATGACCGCGAAGGGAGGCTCAAGTGTATCTAATGGGAAAAGTAACAGCAAATGATTTCCATCTAGAATTCTTGACGACAACACACTCTCTTTAGTTTCAAAGAAATTAAGGTCAGGTCAAGGGAAATCAATGATGGATGCATATGGAGAAATAGGCAAACATATTCTCTCGGTAAATATATAAGCATAATTTGTTTTAGTATAGGAATAAGAAGAGTTTGTTATAATAATTGATTCGACCATAATAATTTAATAATAGTAAGTGGATGGGATAAACCATTAGTCGTCTGCAAATAGCCATTTTTTTTTTTTATCTATCCATTCTTTTCTAAGCTCTAAGCATAATCATGTACAAATATGGCACCGATAAAACTGTGGTCTTTTTTATATTGTTAACTTAATATTTCAGTATGGTCTGCTGGAATATCCTTCGTTTGAACTATCAGGAAAGCTTGCTGCTGAGACTAATCGGGTTAATGGTGAGTCTGCTGCCGACTTTCCTCATCTTTTTTTGTATGAAAGACGAATTCTTATGATAAACGCCTGGCAAACATGACCGCGAAGGGAGGCTCAAGTGTATCTAATGGGAAAAGTAACAGCAAATGATTTCCATCTAGAATTCTTGACGACAACACACTCTCTTTAGTTTCAAAGAAATTAAGGTCAGGTCAAGGGAAATCAATGATGGATGCATATGGAGAAATAGGCAAACATATTCTCTCGGTAAATATATAAGTATAATTTGTTTTAGTATAGGAATAAGAAGAGTTTGTTATAATAATTGATTCGACCATAATAATTTAATAATAGTAAGTGGATGGGATAAACCATTAGTCGTCTGCAAATAGCCATTTTTTTTACTGATTCAAACATCAAAAGACATCATGCCCATGGAAACATGCACCATATGAACATGCTTAATATTCAAGCATTAAAAGATGTCATGTTTTTGAAAGTGGTGTATTTATCGGATTAGGATCCTGTAAAGTTGATCCAACTTTATAGGTTAAGTTGAGTCAATGTTAGTTATTGGATTAAATCTAATGGTCAACCCTGACTCACCCTCCGTGGACGAACCTTGCGGAGGAACCCTTAGGTTTTCGGGGCATTGGATTCTCACCAATGTTTGCGTTACTCAAGCCGACATTCTCGCTTCCGCTTCGTCCACTACCGCTCACGCGGGTGCTTCACTCTAAGGCGGAACGCTCCCCTACCGATGTATTTTTACATCCCACAGCTTCGGCACTTATAAATTTCGATTTACTTTAGAGGATCTCTATCCGTATTTCTGTCAAACAAGTTCGTCTATATTTATATGAATGACCTAAATTGGTTATTAGGTAAAATGTTACTTATTATTTCAATAAATATTTGGTAATAAAAATAACTTTTACAAGACATTGCTAATTCCATGAAATTTGTTTCTATTTTATGCATATTATCCTAAATGGGTAGTAAAAGGGTACTTCGGAGATACTGGCATTCTTAAATGTTAAATCATAGAATGTGTATATATGTTGGTGTATAATTTGGGACTTCTTTGTCATTCACTCATTTGTTATGAGTCGATCCTAATACAAAGCGGAGGGTTAAAAATGACAGGGGTGTGTCATCTACATTCGGGGCTGACAAGGTTTATCCCATCTACTTTAAAAAGCCAACTTAAATACTTATCTTGATAGTTTGATTAGTTTCATTAATGTATCTACCTACGAATCATTTTAAAAATTAAATGGATCAATAGGTTCTGAAATGTGATTGAGAAATGAGAACAAACACGCAAGCATACCAAGACACCCGAAAATAGACGTGGATCTTAATCGCTTAATTTGCCGTGCATCGCACGGGTCTTCACTCTAGTATTATATATATTGATATGATATTAACTATAAGTCGCAAATTCATTTTAGCACCGCGGTAAACATTTACTTCTTATAATTATTTATCTTACATGTATTTATATGCAACAATTACCCTCTCTAATTAGAACATCCACAATGGTAAATTGATCAAAAAGTTCTTTATGCTAATAAGTTATTGAGAAGCTTTTTACAATTGGGAAAGATAGTATTTTCTATCAAAAGGTTGACCCTTAATTTATTTGATGAAAGACTTTTTCTTCAAAGACTCTTAGACCAACTTTTAAATAATTATTTATCTAACATTTTTAATTTAGTATTATAAATTGATGGTGTGAAAATAATAAAAAATCATTGATAGGTTAATGTCATTGGAGATGCCCTTATTGTCTGTCTAACCCAACCATTTTAGTACCGAGGTTAACTCGATTCTAACCTTATTGTACGTGTATTTGTCTCAGGGGAGGCCTAGAGGGTGTGCAAACCCGATTCCCGGCCGGGGCATAAATTTTGAGGGGCATAAATTTTTGAATTTTTTTTATATATATTATATATAAAATGTATGATATGTTAAAAGATGTGCTATCGAGAACGAAATCTTAGAGAACATAAATTGTGAAAAGCTAATTAACCAATTTGCTATGAAGAATGCTAGGAGAGCTTCACGGATCATCGGTAAATAAGTAACTACTATGGTATGTAATTCTAAAATTATGATCTTATTATGCATATATAATTTTTTGTTATAATGCTAGTTATCATTTATAAAAAAAATTTTATATATTTGAATTCGGTTAAAGTTAAGCATAATTTTCTTTGTTTAACCAGGGTGTTAAAATTCTTCTCGCCGCCACTAATTTGTCTGCTTCAATGATAAAAGGATTTGGTACAAAGCTTTATGGTCGTTAGTTGAGGGTTATTGATGGAAAACTATAGTATTTGTATTATCAACGGATAACACCTGTCTTAAAACTTAGAATATTAATATTCAGAATTTTATATTTACTTTTCTTATTACTTTATACATTTAATAAAACTAATACTTTATAGAATTCCAGGTATCACTTATTTTACAAAATCTAAGTACCAAATTCCTTTTCTAAAGCGCGTACATCTTTAGAGAAACATTAATATATATATACAAAATAGGACGGGCTTAGGAATAGTGATTTTCGCTGACGTCAACAATTTTGTCTTTTTATTTTTATTTTTTTAGATTGTATACTTTTAGAGTTTCTTATTTTTACCACTTATCTTTTGGGTTTTTTTAACTTTAGTCTAACTTTTTGTATACAAGTATACTTTACTTTAACTTATTTTTACCACTTAACTTTTGGGTTTTTTTAACTTTAGTCTAACTTTTTGTATACAAACTTAAGTGTAGTTTTTTTACCATCAAACTCTTGGTTTTGGCCACCTATTTTTTTAGTTTCTACCCCTTATAGTAAACTTTTAGTTTCCAAACTTTTAGGTAATGTTGTATGTATATATGTTTGCATGACGCAATGTATACTTTTAGAGTTTCTTATTTTTACCACTTATCTTTTGGGTTTTTTTAACTTTAGTCTAACTTTTTCTATACAAGTATACTTTACATTAACTTATTTTTACCACTTAACTTTTGGGTTTTTTAACTTTAGTCTAACTTTTTGTATACAAACTTAAGTGTAGTTTTTTACCATCAAACTCTTGGTTTTGGCCACCTATTTTTTTAGTTTCTACCCCTTATAGTAAACTTTTAGTTTCCAAACTTTTAGGTAATGTTGTATGTATATATATGTTTACATGACGCAACGTCGATCCCGGACGTGGTCAAAAAACTTGTTGTTACACGTTTATATTCTCTAACTAAATAAATAAATTAGAAAGTGTGATGCAGCCGACAACCAATCATAAAAACAGCCCAGAACCTTACATGATTAATTTGATTCTCAAACATGTTGCTTTTGCTTTTCAAACTACAGTCGACATCTTTTGTTTTATGCCTTTCGCCGAAAGAAGCAATATATATGTGACATGGTTATATCGCGTGTGTATGGTTATGGTATATAGATGGTGAATTAATCATATACTATAACTCTTTATCACCTTAACTTTAATTTAATTTTCCCAGTTCTAATCAAGGGGTCCACACGTTAAATACTCGTATAATATTCAATATTCTTGTTAGAATTGTTGGATTAGGTGTGTAAGCCATAATTATAATTGATAGAAGCACAGTCCTTTTGGCTTGCCTTCGAGACTCAAAATGAATAGAAGTGATAAAGGAGAATAAAATTTCCCTTGGGAAGTTTGTCTCACATCGGTGGGATAGGAAAACCATGAAGGCTATCCAAGGCTATATATAGGGCCTTATGGATTCATTCTTTTTGCACATTCTTGGCTTGAGTATTCGCCTCCTTCTTTCTCCTCTTGGAAGAACTCTTCTATAGTTCATCCACACTTAGTTATTTTTTTTGAGTCACCGGGTGTGATTCCATTAGAGGCACGACATTTGTGGTGCTTGCTTCCAAGAGATTCGGAGGGATAATTTTAGTTGTTTACTATAACAACTAAAAGGTATGTAATCTTATTTATTTATTTATTTATTTATTTTCCTTAGTAAGTTTCGATTATTTACTAGAGTATTAGGGTTCTTATTTTATATTCATAGTTATAGGTTCAATTGTGAAAACATAGATCTTGTTTTAGGTTGCATGCTCCCTTAAAAGTTTAAGTTAGTTTGTAATGCCTAAACCCATCAGTGGTATCAGAGCGTTAGGCTTGTTTTCAATTGAATTTGCTATAATTGTTGAATTGATTAAGTTAATGATTTAATAATCATCGTATTTTGAAAAGTTTTAAAATACACCTTATACTATATGTAAAATTAAAAGCTTAATTATTACTATATGTATAAGAATAAAGTCAGTCAAATCAATAGTAGGCCTCATTCACGAAGCTAGTCTATAAGGGGTGTATAAGGAAACTGCCTATAAAATGGTAGTTGAATGGGTGTCCACTCTCACCCACCGCTTTCTTGATTAGTGGAGGGTCGTTAGCCGAATGGGTTTGATAGGACTATATTAATTCTCATTAAAAGTATAATGATAATAAAAGTAACTAAACCTTTTTATTTAAATCCCAATCTTAGTTACTTTAGGAAAATGTGAAATTGTATGCTAACCCATGAAATTGCACATTACACTTTATAAGTCATTAGTGGAGCGTGTGTGGTTAACCAGCACACTAATAGGGACTAATAAAGAGTTGTAATGGGTATCTCATAAATTGTCATTGTTGATGGAGCGTGTGTGGTTTACCAGCACATCAATTGAGATGATAAATGACATTGAGGTTACCAAGCACATTTGCATGGTTATTCACATCTTGTTTGTGATCCTCGGTATCCCAGTCACAAATGGAAGAGCATAATCTGAGATTAAACATGCCATTGAATAGTTTCAATGAGTCTTAAAAGACCTACATGTATCAAATTTGCAATTAGATTACGGCATCCCTTTTCTAAGTTGTGAATTTCATAGTTGGATCCTAGCCTCAATATTTCAATTTTGAGTTGTTATATTAAGGGTTATTTTTATCTAACTCAAACTACCTTTCTTTTAAAAATGTCTACCCCTAACGATGCATCTGGTTCCTCCTCCTCCAACCACAACTTTTCTTTGTTGAACATCTGCTCAAAGGTGACATTAGATGGCACCAACTACAATGACTGGATGCGCAACATCAAAATGGCTCTTCGTTTCGAGGACAAGGAGTATGTCCTTGACAAGGAACTTGGAGAAATTGACGAAGAGAAAGCCACTCCTAAAGAATTAGCCGCATATAAGTGATGCGGTATTTTAATTTTGCTTTTAAATTTGTAGTTGTACAAGTAACTATCTAGATAACACCACTTGACGAGCAGAGAACCCGGTCAGTGTAGTATAGTCTAGTGGTAAGTTACAGGATCGTTCGCAGGGACGCTTGCACTACCTAATCTAATAATTTGTGTAATTCTAGTTGTTTTGGGGGTTTGTCACTAACTCCTTAATAACTAATACTTTAAAGTAAATATCCGATATTACAGGCGCAGACCGTTTCTGAAGAAACAACGTAAAATTATGGAAAACCTAATAACAGTAATTAAATTAAAATACTTGTTTGGCATCTCCGATCTCATGGTACGACCAAATACTATCCTACTTTGCTAAACTGTTGGAAACTTAATCACGGCTCAGATTCTCGTTAGATTCACTTCGCCTCATTACTAGTGCTGTCGCTAGACTCACACTACCCTATAAACAAATTCTCGCTAGATTCATTGTTTAAGCATTAATGACCTAAAGTTTGTGTTACTAGTTCATCTTTTAATTACCCGGCTCTTAAGCCATGACCAAATATAATTATCTCCGGTGACCACAGTGCTCGTTTCCAAGTCAAAGGATCGCGTCTGACATTGTTAAGCATCACATTCAATTCATCCTAGTTACTATGGTTCTGGATCCCTCGGTTACAAGTGAATCACTTTTTACTTCTAGTTATAGACCGACTAGTCGTTTTCTGTCCTAGCATATTAGTCCTAGTGTATGATCATAGACAACCATCAGAATTAAACTAATATATTCGGATATAGAACCGATAATAATATGGATTACTAATAAACATGGATCTACGATAAACAGTAAAACACACTCCAACAGATTCTAAACAAACACAGTAAAACAATAAACGCCTACATGATCACATTGATCCAAACAAGTATTCAGCCTACTAGCCTAGCATTATTAATGGAATAACAAAGTCTGAAAAGATGAAAGACATTGTTCAAGTAAATAAAGATAAATAGAAAAGCTAGATCTAGACCGAGGATGAAGATCGGAAGGCGTTAGAAGCTCCAAAACCTTCTGGAAATCTGCAAAGTCGACCTAGGGTTGATGTTGGGCGGCTAGGGCTGCTGAATCGGCTCTCTCTTAGGGTTTTGAGGGTTAGTTCGACTTAAATAGGTGTTTAAGTCGGTTGCTGCTGTGGGCCGCCCAGCGGCACTGGGTCTGGGTTTTCCTGGGCCAGCGGCGCTGGTGGCTGCTGTTCGTTCTTGTGCGTCTTCGTTCGGCTCCCTAATCACTTCCTTGTGTCTTGTAACTTCATAGGCTTCCTTTTTGAGTCACTTGATGTCATTTACCCTCTCTCGCATCTTCCGTGAACCTGCATAATCATACGATTCATTAAGTACCAATAGTTCCGGAATAATAACTCATTTAAGCATAGAAATGAAGCCTTTCGATAGGGGTTTTTATCACAAAATGGACGCTCATCATATACCCCCACACTTAAGTCTTTGCTTGTCCTCAAGCAAATAGTCCAAGAAAAATAAGACAATGATGAGTGGACATCTTAAGTGTTAAAGTGTTCTACTATATTAAAAACATTTGAAAGATTAGTCATGCAAATGATTTGAGAAGCTTTAGACAAAATCAGTAAGCTATAGCTAGAGGCAAGATAATTGGTCAATCAAAACTAAAAGCTAACTTTTTATTCGTGTTATTACCTCTAAAACAGTTCTATACTTCCACATGTCTTACAGCTCAATCTTACTACCTTCTGCTGACTAGTTAAGCACTTAATTAAGGTTTGCATAGCAATCAGAACTACTAGCTACTAGTGTTTGTACTTGTCAGTAACTATCTAGATATATCCTCACACTACAGTCATGCTCACTAACTACATACTAAAGTAGTCATACAATATTATCATCTTTAATAGTTGAGACAGCGGTGACAGGTCGGTGATTCCTCACTCGCAAAGCGACATAACTCAACTAAAAGTTCACATCAAGACAGAGGTGACAGGTCGGTGGTTCCCCACGCGCAGAGCGACATAACTTGATGCGTTTTATATTTTACTCGTTATAGTTCTTTGAACTTTATTTAATCTACTGATTGCCTTTCTTAAGGATTTACTACAATATTCATGCAATAGACATTATCAGAGACCCCAGATGACTCATACTCCTACTCCGCATGCAACTAGTTCACATTAAATAGTGTAAGAATTAAGGCGAACCATACATCTAAACTAGTTCCTACACAAGCACGTATATTAAGTCCAATTAATACACCTATACTTGTGACTAGAAAGCTCTAATTGCTAGGTATATTAAAGTCAGGTTAAGTGTGCTATGGCAAACATAATCACATATAGTTTCAGTCTAAGCTATAATCCAGTTGGAAGCATGAACAACCACAAATTTATAGTTAAGCTAACAATTCTAACTAACCGTTCATCTACCAAGGCTAATATTGCTTAGTTATCGTCATCTTTTGTCTACTTGCAAAGCTTATAATCTCAAAATGGTTTTTAGAGACATAAAAACTTAAATTTTGCATGAATTAAGTAGTAGAAAACTTGTGAAATATCAAACAATTAGACCAAGGGTTTTTCCTATTCCATCCCCCCACACTTAAATTGTACAACGCCCTCGTTGTACTAGACATAGAACTAAGGGTAATAGGAAAAACACGTAAAAATTTAAAAGAAAAAGGATTAACGAAACTTCCCGGGTCTAGTATTGCATGATAGTTGTTGAAGATGGAACTTGCGGAGCGACTTGAATGATGTAGAATCTTCAATGACTTGCGTCGTCTCCATTTGATGGCGATCCATTGATGCGTCTCCGCCTTCTTTTCTTTTTGGTATTTTCTGATTTTTTGATTTTTTTGGATTTTTGGGTTTTTCTGATTTTTTTGGATTTTTGGCGATCTGGTGTGCAGAACTGGAGCTGGGAGCGGCGCTGGTGAAGCAGGTAGCGGCGCTGGAAGGAGCGGCGCTGGTGGTGGGTAGCGGCGCTGGACTGCACAGGTGCAGGTCCAGCGGCGCTGGGTGAGTGCCCTGATGCATTCCCAGCGGCGCTGGAGGTCCTCTAGCGGCGCTGGTGACTCCTGTACGTGTTCCGATGTCTGATTTCTCCAATGATTTGATGCTCGAACTCCCCCACACTTAGCTTTTGGCCAAGTGCATGGTTTCCTTCAGACTACAAAGCAATATACTCCTGCACACTTCAATCAAAATATCAAAATTGAAAAATAACAAGCTAAAACATAAATAAAAATAAAAATAAAAACAAAATACGATTGTAATAAGTTACTTGTTTCTTCGATCCATTGAAAGCTTACATCTGTGATACTCAAAACATACTCATAAAATACCACAAATGATAAAGTTCAAAACAATTACTTAGTTGCAATTAGTCACATATTTCCTAAAAATGAAAAATAAAAATAAAAATAAAATACGGAAGCGCTAAGTTTAACGAGTCTTCAGCCGGACTCGGCCTAGGAACTAGGTTGAGGAAGAGTACGGGTTCGGCCGGGGGCCGGTACCCGTCGGGTAACGTTCGAATCGACTTATAACCTCCTTGATGTTCGTTCCTTTTCTCTCCTCTGAGCTTTCTGAGTTCCTTTGTGTTCCAGTAGCTTCAACTATCTCCACGTCGATCGGTGTCTGATTTCCAGGGCTGGTTCGGGTGGTGACGGATTTGGTTTCGCGAAAATTGGGGCTGCAGGGGGTACCAGCGGCGCTGGGAGCCTGAGCGGCACTGGGTATCACCTGAAGGGGTCCCAATGGCACTGGGAGTGTGCCAGCGGCGCTGGGTGTCACCTGTAGGGTGTCCAGCGGCGCTGGATGGTGTTCCCAGCGGCGCTGGTTGCTCCGTGGCAGTTCCAGATTTTGCATTCTTGCTTGATTCGGCTTCTTCTTTCTCTTTGACAGCTTCCTGTTTACGCCTTTGATCAATGTAAAATTCTTTCAGCTGTTCCAAGTATTCCTCCTTTCGAATCTTATTATTTATTTTGTCCTTTTCCATTTTCTCCTCTATTCGTCCATAAACTTCGTTCTCGAGGAACCCGTAAGCTATGAAATCTCCAGCTTCAGATTGCTCCTTCCCTAATACTCTTCTGATCATATCAGCACTTTCTCTTCTTAATCCATTAGCGAACTTCTTTACTAGGGTGGTACGGTTAATCTCGTAAACTACACAATGTTCTTTAATGGCTTTAATCCTTTTCCAGGCTGTCCTTACCGATTCTCCTTTTCCTTGTCGAAATTTTTCCAACATTTCTTGTAACTCAAATTGGTTATGTAATCTCACACAATAAGGCACCTCATCCCCTTTTCTAACTGCTTCTGCTAAAACTTGCACTCTTTCCCAGCCTTGGTTTCCATTCTCCTCTTCATCTTCAGATTCTTCAAATTCCGCTTCATAGAACTTTTCATCCAAAATCTTTATCCTAAATTCACCCGGTTTAGTGTGAAAACATCCACAAGGGGCTTTATCTATGGCACGCAGTGCGTAGTCTTCCATTCCATAATAGAAAAAGTCTGTGAACTCCAAATCGTGACAATATGTCTTTTTCTTATCGTTCTCACAATAAGTTTCATACGTTCCCATGATTCATCCACCTCTTCATAATCATCTTGTTTAAAATTCTGCATTTCCAAAACCGGGTCGGTGGTTCCAAAGTTGAATTGAAACTCCCTTTCCATGTAAACATACTTAGGGTGTTTTTCTTTTTCTTCGACCTTTATGCACTTCACTTCATGCTCTTGTTCCATTGAAAAGTCTCTGTCAAACCGTCTCTTGTGTCTTGTAGGTATGCGAGAATGGTCATAGTCTTCGAAACTCGGCTCGAAAGGCTGCGATCTACAAGTACCAGGGGTTCCCAGCGGCGCTGGAGTGTTCCCCCAGCGGCGCTGGTGTGGCCTCATGGTCCTTAAATCATCTACTACCTCGCTTCCTTGCTCTTTAGCTATCTTCTGCTCGGCGCTTTTCCAATCATACCTCCTCTTTTCTGGCTTTCCTCCCAAGATGCTTTCCGGGCTGCCTTTGAATACTCCTTCCGACTTGAGTTCGCTTATGAAGTGATGATCTTCTTCATATTCACGCTCTTCACGATGCACCTTTCTCTCGAGGAATTCCAAAGCGTTTTTTGTATTGTTTAAGAACAGATTACTTGATGCTTCATAACTTAACCTGGCTCTTTCTTCGTCCCGTAAACCATGATAGAACCAAGTAATGTAATCCGTGGGCTTCAAGCTTTTATCTCCAAGCAAATCGACGGTTTCCTTCATTCTCAGCCACGCGTTTTCCCAATTTTCAAATCACAAGTGCTCGAAGTTTTCCAAATTTCGTCTGAGTATACCCTCTCGGCTGTTGTCAAAAGGGCCAGAGGTTCCGGGTGCGCGAAACAAAAATCCTGAAGGTCGGCCGGTATCTCCTAGCGGCGCTGGATGGCCTCCACCGGCGCTGGAAAGCTCCCAGCGGCGCTGGCATTAGCTGAGCAGAATTTTTCTTCGTTTTTCGATACTTCACTGCCATTTTCCATTCCCGGGTCAGATTTTTCAGATCCTTTCCAGTGCATTGTACCTGTCTTAGCTGAAACAAACTAAACGAAAACTAAAGAAAAAGAAAACTAGAATAAAAACAAACACGAAAACACGAAAACGATTAGTAACTTAAAGAACACAATAAATTAACTTAAACGAAAACAATCTAAACTTAATAACTAAAAACGATAAAAATAAAAATAAAAAATATCTTTTGGATTTTTGATTTTATGAAAATGAAAATACGAACTAATTAAGCTAAACCCTAATTTTAACCTAATTTACTACTTAACCCTAATTAACTTAAAACTAAGTACTGAAAAGTAACTACTTCGTGCCGAAACACAAAGCATGATCGAATTACACTACTAAACTAAGAATGCGTCGCGTCCCCGGCAGCGGCGCCAAGGAACTGGGAGAAATTGACGAAGAGAAAGCCACTCCTAAAGAATTAGCCGCATATAAGTGATGCGGTATTTTTATTTTGCTTTTAAATTTGTAGTTGTACAAGTAATTATCTAGATAACACCACTTAACGAGCAGAGAACCCGGTCAGTGTAGTATAGTCTAGTGGTAAGTTACATGATCGTTCGCATTGCACTACCTAATCTAATAATGTGTGTAATTCTAGTTGTTTTGGGGGTTTGTCACTAACTCCTAAATAACTAATATTTTAAAGTAAATATCCAGCGTAGGCCGTTTCTGAAGAAACAACGTAAAATTGTGAAAAACCTACTAAAAGTAATTAAATTAAAATACTTGTTTGGCATCTCCGATCTCATGGTACGACCAAATACTATCCTACTGGTTTGCTAAACTGTTGGAAACTTAATCACGGCTCAGATTCTCGTTAGATTCACTTCGCCTCATTACTAGTGCTGTCGCTAGACTCACACTACCCTATAAACAAATTCTCGTTAGATTCATTGTTTAAGCATTAATGACCTAAAGTTTGTGTTACTAGTTCATCTTTTAGTTACCCGGCTCTTAAGCCATGACCAGATAGTAATTATCTCCGGTGACCACAGTGCTCGTTTCCAAGTCAAAGGATCGCGTTTGACATTGTTAAGCATCACATTCAATTCATCCTAATTACTATGGTTCTGGATCCCTCGATTACAAGTGAATCACTTTTTACTTCTAGTTATAAACCGACTAGTCGTTTTCTGTCCTAGCATATTAGTCCTAGTGATGATCATAGACAACCATCAGAATTAAACTAATATATTCGGATATAGAACCGATAATAATATGGATTACTAATAAACATGGATCTACGATAAACAGTAAAACACACTCCAACAGATTCTAACAAACACAGTAAAACAATAAACGTCTACATGATCACATTGATCCAAACAAGTATTCAGCCTACTAGCCTAGCATTATTAATGGAATAACAAAGTCTGAAAAGATAAAAGACATTGTTCAAGTAAATAAAGATAAATAGAAAGCTAGATCTAGACCGAGGATGAAGATCGGAAGGCGTTAGAAGCTCCAAAACCTTCTGGAAATCTGCAACTACGACCTAGGGTTTGATCTGGGCGGCTAGGGCTGCTGAATCGGCTCTCTCTCTAGGGTTTTGAGGGTTAGTTCGACTTAAATAAGTGTTTAAGTCGGTTGCTGCTGTGGGTCAGCCAGCGGCGCTGGCTGGGCGCCAGCGGCGCTGGGTCTGGGTTTTACTGGACAGCGGCGCTGGTGAGTGGGGAGCGGCGCTGGTGGCTGCTGCAGCTTTCGTCTTCGTTCGGCTCCCGAATCACTTCCTTGTGTCTTGTAACTTCATAGGCTTCCTTCTTGAGTCACTTGATGTCATTTACCCTCTCTAGCATCTTCCATGAACCTGCATAATCATACGATTCATTAAGT
>CM067167.1:107667083-107688921 GCA_034093135.1 Erigeron breviscapus | reverse complement strand
CCATTGGACCACTCAAGCTCTTAAGATCTGAAACAAGATACTAGTAGTAGTTGATACTAGAAAACAAGAAGTCAAGAAGATATATAAAGTAGCGGAACTAGAATAAAAAAAATGATCCCACCACGGCACCACCACATTTAATTTTGGAATCCTCGACACATGCAAAGGTTCATATAAGTAATTAAGAAAAGTGATTGAACAAGTAACACTTCCGCTCAAACCATCACAAGTAAAATAAGGACAAGAAAGACAAAACCAAAGACGTTGTATACTTGTATAGCCAAATGCCACATATGATAATGAATATTGTAAAGGGTATGGCTCGGCTCCGGTAATTTTTACTAGCTTACCCGTAAAGGAGATCGAATCTAATACAGGTTAATTAGTATGGACAAGGAGATGCTGGTCGGGAAAAAAAAACAAATTAACAACTCTTGATTACACCCAAATGCCATCTATCTTCAAGAGAGTTTCCCGCTTCAAGTGTTAGTTCTTTGTACGTAACCAAACTGTAACATAAACCATCAATAATTCCTAATAGCAAGTAGAACATATATATAGACATATATGCTTGCAAAAGGAAATAATAATAAATACTCCGTAACAAATTAAACAAGTTATTGGGTTCTCCTTTTCTACAATCGTTACCCTTTATTTTAGGACTATGTACATCCAATTATTCTCATTACATCTTGTTTAGAAACTGTACTGTTAGTATGTGATCACGTTACATAAACGCATGTCCGGAAATCATTTAAGCCTACGGGGTCACACGAAATGACACGGTAACTCTATATTATTATTAGTATATTAAAGTAATATATTAATTAATATAATCACGAAATGATTAATTAAACTATATTAAAGGTTTAATAGTGTTTAATTAATTAAAGAGGAAAATTAAATGTGAAATTAGGAATTAGTGTTGTTTCCTAATTCCACATAAGGGGGCCGAAAATTCTAAGGCTTGAAAGCCTTGAGATTACTTGCCCATCAAGTTTAAAACCCTAACAATTAAGCCTATAAATCGAGGGCTTAGGCTTAAGGGTTTTACACACACATTCACAATACATCTAATTGTGAAAACTCTCTCCTCTTCCTCTCTTTGGTTCGTTCGGCCGAAACAAGAAAACCCCAAGGGGTTTCGGGTTTTAGGGTTTTGGTTTAGCTTAGGGTTTCGATCCAAGGGTTTAAGCAAAGGGTTGTTTGATCGTGATTTGGGTACTAGCATACGGTATAGGGGTGTCTAGTGTGCGATCGTAGAGGGGTTTTACTTTAAACCCTATAATAATAATAATCTTATTATTATTATTTTATTGGAAGCTTTGCATAAGGTACACGTTTCAATTCTCTCTTTGTTAATTAATGTGATTACATATTCGATTCTTCCGTTGCGCGTACTCGTGAATTGTTATGTGTTTATGTTCTCATATTATAACAGTGGTATCACGAGCCACATATGTGATCTATTAATTACAAAGATCAAAACTTGAAGGGGGGTTAAGGGTTGGTTTGTTTTTAATTAATTATTAAATATTAAAAATTGTTTTTCTTTATTTATTTTTTAATTAAAAATCGGTTTAATTAAATAAAAAATTAGGGTTTTTTGTTTAATTAATTTAACCTAATTCAATGGAAGATTGAAACCCTCTAAGCAAGTTTTGAGTTTGTGAATTGACATGATTTATTTGATATAAATTGCATGTTGTGTATCTTGATTATTTAAAGTTGTTAAATAAAAGTAAAATCACAAGGAATTCATGCAAAATTACTTGTGATTATTACTGATATATAGAGATATATTTAGCAAAGCATGATAATCCAATAATTAGGGTTAATTATTAGATAATTGTGTGACTATGTGAATTTTTCGTGTGATTTTTCTGCTTTGCGACAGTTCACTAAAAAATTCATATCTTTTAATCTGTAATGAGTTAGAAGTTGTGCTTTGGACAGTAGGTGCTCAACATATAGGGATACAACTTTGTAGTTCTGGTCGAAGCTTGAATCTGACCAGAAACAGGGCTAAACAGGTCGTGAAGCTACTGGAAATTTCCAGTCAGCATGTTTATGTGAATTAATTGTTAATTAAGTTGTTTAAAGGCTTACGCAATCAAGGTAACTTGATGTATGTGGTCCTCTTATTCGGAGGGGGGATCCGGCTTTAGACATATGCATGAACCATAGTGACCATGTTTAGGTGGCCCACCTTAACTTGTTGCATGATTAAGTAGTTCGGGAATTAGTAAGTTTATTAATTTTTGCGTGTTTATAAGAGGTATAAAGGTGATGCAAAAATTGTTTCATTGGAAAATATAAACTTGACTAAGAACTATCGAAATAGAGATTTCTTAATAAAATTGGAGTCTTACAACCTTGAGATACACCGGCTCACCCATTTGAACAAACTCTAAAGAGAGGTATAAGTCGGAGTGCGCTAGCTTCCTAAAAGGGCGGGTTTTTAATTGCGTCCATCGCAAACCTTTGCCCTTGCGCTTCTTTGTGCGTTCAAATGGAGCTACCGAGCTCTCTTGTGTTGTTAAGACTATACAAATGATTTTATTAAACATTATGTTATGAAGATTTGCATGAGTCTTCATACATAAACTTTTGATTCACATCAAATGCATTACCCATTCAAAGTTAAGTCATTGCCACCCATTTGTTAAGTCTCTTCAAGGTAGATTACCACTCTACCGTGAGACCGGTGGTGGACTATTTACATGTTCTTAATTGGGCGACTTAAAGCGATTTAAGAGGTGAGATCCTTGACCCGTGGCATAAGATGAGACAAAACATAAAGTGTTGTTGTAAGTCTCATAACTCTAGGAATTGCATGAATGCAATTATTGATCGTCGATTACCTTTTGAGTGCGTCATTTCTAGCTGATCAACAGATGAAATGATTGTATGTCAATTGGATCCTAGCCTTAATGAAATTAATTGTTAAATGAATTTAACAAGGGTAAATTACATTTCTTAAGGATGATTATCGAAAATACCGATAATTGAACTTTTGTCTGTTTTAGAGATGGCAACAACAAATCCTTCTCAAAACATACACCAATCGGCTTTTAGGTCGATGCTAGAAAGAGAAAAACTTTATGGACCAAACTTCAATGACTGATTTCGTCAGCTAAGAATAGTTCTAAGAGCCGAGAAGAAATATCAAGTCCTTGAAGAGCAGTCACCCGTTGTTCCGGGAGCTAATGCTACAACTGGAGAGTTGGCTGCATACGCTGCTCAGTACGATAGACACAATGAGGTTGCTTGTTTGATGTTAGGGAGTATGGTTCCTGAACTTCAAAAGCAATTTGAAAATTATTTTCCTCTTGATATGATTAAAGAGCTCAAGTCTTTATACGAAAAGCAAGCTGAAGTGAAAGTGTTTGAACTAGTTATATCACTTCATAGCTTGAAAAACGAGTATGGAACACCGGTTAGTTCTCGAGTACTCAAGATAAAGAGGTACTTTGAGCAATTGGAAAGGTTGAACTATGCTTATCCTTCGCCTATTACTATTGGCATGATCCTAAAGTCTCTTTCATGGGATTTTGAGGAGTTTGTGCGCATTTATAATATGCATAGCATGAGTAAAACCATAGCTGAAATTCATGCCATGTTGATTGAGTATGAGAAAGGCTTCCAAAGAAATCTGCTACACCCCAAGTTCTAATGATCAAGGGGGGAAAGGTTCAGAAAGCAATACAACCGTAAGCTAAGGGCAAGAACTTTGGTAAGGGAAAACAAGGTGAGTATCTAGCTGAGTTGAACTAGAAGAAGAAGCAAGCTGGTTTAACCAGTTCTTCAAGTATCTTTTAAAATTGAATTATAAGTGTTGATATGATAATTCAAAATAGCAAAAGAGTCAAGTTTAACTTGGACTTTACCTATCTTAGACATTGTCATTTTGTTTAGAAACGCATTGAAAGTCTTCAAAGAGAAGGGATCTTACAATCAAATGATGAATCATTTGATGAATGCGTGTCTTAAGCATTATCGTTGTCAAGAAGCACATTGAAAGACTTGAACATGAAAGGGTCTTACAACCAAATGATTCAAATGTGTGTTTTGGCATTGTCGTTAGCAAGAAACGCATACTTCAAGTGTGAAGAAATCTTTAAATCAAATGATGAATCGTTTGACAAATGCGTGTCTTGTATTTATGTCAAGATGACAAGAAAAACTTTTCCGCATTTAATGGAAAGGGCTAAAGAGCTACTTGGACTAATACATACGGATGTATGTGGCCCATTTAGACATATGTCAAGAAAGGTGGCAGCTACTTCATCATTTTTATGAATGATTTCAGTCATTATGGTTATGTTTACTTGCTTAAACATAAACATGAAGTCTTCGAAAAATTTAAAGTTTAATAACGAAGTAGGAAATCAACTCGGTAAAACCATCAAGATTCTTCATTCGGATCGAGATGGAAAATACTTAAGCCAAAAGTTTAAGGATCATCTAAAAGCTTGAGGATTTATTCAACAAGCTTACTCCTATATAATGGTATATTTGAGAGGAGAAATCGAACCTTGTTAAACATGGTTAGATTAAATGATGAACCTTAAGACTCTCCCATTTGGTTTTGGGATTATGCCCTAGAGACTGCTGTTCGCATTCTCAATATGGTTCCAGCCAAGAAGGTTGACAAGACACCGCGTGAATTGTGGCATGGGAGTGTTCCCAAATTGTCTTACTTAAAGGTCTAGGGATGTGAGGCACTCGTGAAACGAGATACGCCTGACAAACTTGAATCTAGATCTGTTAAGTGCATCTTTGTAGGATACCCAAAGGAAACAATGGGTTACTACTTCTACTTTCCTACCGAAAACACTGTTAAGGTATCTCGATTTGCTGAGTTCCTTGAAAGGAAACTCATATCTCAAGAAGACAGTGGGAGGATTGTTGAACTTGATGAGGCTCAAAAAGATGTGTCAACTTCTGAAAATACTAGCAATCATCAACTTGGGGGGGGGGGATGTTCAAAGAGATGAATCTCAAGATGAACTTCAAGTTGAAGATGAAGCGATTCAAATTCGTAGGTCCTCAAGGACAATACGTGCTCGTGAAAGATTAAATCTTATGGTTGAGTCTGAAGAACACGTATTAGGAGACTTAAATGAACCTCCTAATTTCAAAGCAACATTATCAGATCCGAAATCTGACAAATGGCTTGAAGTTACGAATGTGGAAATGAAATCCATGAAAGATAATCAAGTTTGGAGCTTGGTTGATCTTCCACCAAATGGTAGAACTGTTGGGTGTAAATGGATCTTCAAGAAGAAGACCGACATGGATGGAAATGTACACACCTATAAAGCTCGTCTTGTGGCGAAAGGTTATACTCAACTTTATGGAGTTGATTATGAGGAGACCTTTTCTCCCGTTGCGGACATCAGAGCTATTAGGATCATCTTAGCCATAGCGGCGTACTATGACTATGAGATATGGCAAATGGATGTCAAAACCGCTTTCTTGTCCATTTATGGATTGAAGCTAGCATCTAGAAGTTGGAATAAAAGGTTTGATGAGGAAATCAAAGGTTTGGTTTTGCTCAAAATCCTGATGAGCCATGTGTATATCGCAAAGCTAGTGGGAGTAATGTTACTTGGGTAAAGCAACATTCATACTTGGAATCAAGATCTATAGAGATAGAAGTAAACGGTTGTTTAGATTAAGACAAAGATCTTGAAGCGATTCAAGATGGGGAATTCTAAGCGTGGTTATATACCGATGCAAGAAGGACTTAATTTATCTAGCAAGAATGGTGCTTCTACACCTGAAGAGGTGGAGCGTATGAAAAGAATTCCTTATGCTTCGGTTGTGGGATCTATCATGTATGCGGTAAGATGCACTAGACCTGATGTTGTGTTTGCGCAAAATATAGTTAGCCGCTATCAGCAAAATCCTGGAGAGGATCATTGAACTGCTGTGAAAAATATTCTTAAGTACATGCGAGCTACTAAAGAATTATTCTTGGTGTATGGTTGAAAATCCCGATACAGATTTCAAAGTGAATAGATTCTGTGATGTTGGATTTCAGACTGATAGAGATGATTCAAAATATCAGTCGGGATACGTCTTCATTTTAAATGAAGGCACGGTGGAATGCTAGGGCTAGAAGCAAACCACAGTTGTTATGTATATGACAGAGTCTGAGTATATTGCTGCTTCGGAAGACGCCATGAAAGTTGTCTGGATTAGAAAGATTATTTTTGGGCTTGACGTGATGTCCTCAAATAACACACCTATGGATTTGTACTGTGATAATATGGGAGTTATTATCATTGCCAATGAACCTAGAGTTCAGAAAGGTGCCAGATATTATCCTAGACGATATCACTTTGCACGTGAACAAATCGTACTAAGAGAAATTAAGATACTCAAAGTTCACACAAATTATAACTTAGCAGATCTTTTTACAAAGGCAATGTAAAAAGTAAAGCTTAATAAGCGTGCCAAGGGCATAGGTATTAAACTAGCTGGTTATCTCATGTAAATCTGTGATTGGTATTTGGATAAGGGACGGTTAAACAATTGTTATTTCAATAAATGAATTCATATACTTGGTATGAGTGTTTTCATTTCATAATGATTGTGTCCTATATTTGCATGTTTAAATCCATGAATATTTTAAAATGTTCTAAACGTCCATTGTCGATTAACTATATGGGAATATAGTTAAACTAAGGCAAATGTGAGAGATTGGTTGAAATATTAAGGGAATATTTTGAAGATGGTCCTGCCAAACTCACATGGTATTCAAAGAGATGAATATCGGACTTATCCCACTTAACGAATTGTCATTTTATGGATCAGCGTCATTAAGTGAAATTCGTGAAATGGTTACTTTATTTATCCTTAGACTTGAGATACAAGCAGGTTATGCATGTGTGGATTGCATTTTCTTGATATAGTTCTAACTGTCCTAAACAAGGTAGTAATAAAGTGCTATTTTCAGAAATGTAGTGAAACGACATGACTAACACGTGTAGTCGATATAGGATTTGTTCCTTCATTTTGCAACTGAAGTATGATACCAGTTGGGCCCCTCATTAATTAATTAAGATGTTTGTATGGCCATACCCAAATGAACTCAAGAGGATGTCTTGATTAATTTGGTAATCTTGATTAATTATAGAAATGAGAAACAAAATCGTTAAATTATGAAATGACATTGATCCATATTCATAATTAACAAGGGTATCTGAAACAAAGGGATATTAAAGACTAAATCATTTCAAATGATAATTTAAGAAACTATCCTTAAATATTTCTGGGAGCATTGGCGTGTTGCTAGACGCTAACCAATGTTATTGCCTTTATATAACATGCTCAAGTGGGAGCTGTTGGTATGTGATCACGTTACATAAACGCATGTCCGAAAATCATTTAAGCCTACGGGGTCACACGAAATGACACGGTAACTCTATATTATTAATTAGTATATTAAAGTAATATATTAATTAATAAATCACGAAATGATTAATTAAACTATATTAATGATTTAATAGTGTTTTATTAATTAAAGAGGAGGATTAAATGTGAAATTAGGAATTAGTGTTGTTTCCTAATTCCACATAAGGGGGCCGAAAATTCTAAGGCTTGAAAGCCTTGAGATTACTTGCCCATCAAGTTTAAAACCCTAACAATTAAGCCTATAAATCGAGGGCTTAGGCTTAAGGGTTTTACACACACATTCACAATACATCTAATTGTGAAAACTCTCTCCTCTTCCTCTCTTTGGTTCGTTCGGCCGAAACAAGAAAACCCCAAGGGGTTTCGGGTTTTAGGGTTTTGGTTTAGCTTAGGGTTTCGATCCAAGGGTTTAAGCAAAGGGTTGTTTGATCGTGATTTGGGTACTAGCATACGGTATAGGGGTGTCTAGTGTGCGATCGTAGAGGGGTTTTACTTTAAACCCTAAATAATAATAATAATCTTATTATTATATATTTATTGGAAGCTTTGCATAAGGTACACGTTTCAATTATCTCTTTGTTAATTAATGTAATTACATATTCGATTATTCTGTTGCGCGTACTCGTGAATTGTTATGTGTTTATTGGAAATGCTTTTTGGAACTTACCAATTCAATATCTGATTTGAACTTTTCAGAACCAGTATTAATGTCATTCAAGGAATAGAACTATATTTTGGCTTTATCACTAGAGACAAAGGACAATCTTTGACCATTATGTATATATGTGGATCTGGTCATCCTATTTCTCATCAAGCCAAAACTTGGTATCAACTCACATAACACATACATATATACAAGTATTAGGTATTAGCCCACACAATAATTATGTGGATGTTGTGTTCATGTCTCTTAGCGACAACAATTATATATCAAAACGAACGAGTTTGACGTATGGATATACCCGAAATGAGGGTACCACAAGAAGCCGGTGACAAAACCCAAGATCGAGCAGCAAAGAATTTATTTAGTAGCAACCGCAATTCCAAGAATCCGACATTCATCTGCCACCATTACGCAAAACAACTCGCTTAGGATAATTTGGAGGTCGAAAAAGTTAGAAACAACAAGCTTCCACATCATGATAATTTTCAATCATTTGAGTTTAATTAATTTGAATCTCATCTAATTAACTACTCATACTGAGCCAAATCTCTAAGAATTGTTCTCAAGAATATTACAAGAACCACCGCGGCAAGAAACTTAATCAGCATATAATGAATTCATGATTGAAAACAATGAACTATCGCAACTTCCATTTTCAAATAACTAAGCATCCAATCTTGAAAGCCATTTTATATCACTTTAAAAAACCGTAACCTCATATACATGTATAAGTAGCCGAAAAATCGTCTGTCATAGCCATAGCCACCAAAGAAGGATCACATTTGACAAACTCACATCATGGTTGAAGCTACACGGTTGTACTACAGACCCGATAACCATGAACCATCGGTTACACTCTTTCTTTTTATTAATTACTATGTGTGACACATGTCCCCGATCACAATCACACCAACAACAATATTATCAAGATTCAACTTAGCTTGATAGATATTCTATACATGTCATAAATTCTTATTCTCGATGTCTTGAACTGATCTTTTGATGACAATGGATTCGATTTACACAAAACTATCTCACTCTCATATCCTAAACTACACCCGGATGCGGTGAGTTTCAATTTTATCTCCCATGAGCTCAACTATTTTATGCCTTAAAGAGGCAAGCAAAAGAGTAAAAGAATGTGTAGCTAGTACCCATATGGAATTTATCTGTATCTACTATCTATATGTAGATGTCAATGAATTCACTTATATTATAGAAAATCTATCACCACATTATATTCAGAGAAAATTTCATTACATACCCCTGGGGTATGTCATATTATCAAGTTTCGCCCCTCTCGTTTTTTTGTATCATTACATACCCCTATGGTGATTTTTTGTATCATTACATACCCCTATGGTGATTTTTTGTATCATAACATACCCTTCACGCTAACGTCCGTTTGTCAGTCTCCGTCAACCCTCTCATGTGCAATGCACATGAGGGTAACTTAGTCATTTTGCTTCTAAAACACCCATTTCACCTTCCCATTTCAAAAAATCAAATCAAATCCTCTTTTTTTCCCAAAAATTCTTTTCTTCCCCAATCTAAAACAAAATCATCATCACATCGGTAAATTTTAGATCCCAAATCTCACAAACAAAAAACAAACACATAAATTCGAGTTTGATGGCCTATGAATTGATATTTCTTTCAAGAGTTTTATCATAGATCTAAATGATGAATAACAGATAAAAACCAATCCGCAAAGCAGTAGCATCAAAATCAAATTACAAAAACTTTGTATCTACATCTGTTCATCTATAATCCATGTATCAATATCTCTATCTCTATAATCCATATATCTAAATTCAATACATACACACTATGTATCTACATCTATAATTCTATATTTAATTATACCCGACAGTGGTGGCGGTCGATGGCTAGCGGCGGACATCACGAGAGAGGTGATTTCAGGAGCAAATCGGATTACACTCATCCTTCACTCCACCTCTACAATCATGAATATCTTCATCAAACTCTCTAAAACTCAAAATCATACACATCAAACTCTCTTCAAATTCATCGTCGTTTTGCATCAAATCGGATTGAAATTCATCATGTTTTGCTCGCGAGATGATTCTGAACACGATCATGTTTTCAATTTTTCGATTCGTCAAGTTTTGGTGACGGTTAATTTTCCGGCGAGCTGACGAATTTTCCGGTGAGGTTCAAAACTGGTTTTTGTTGGCGAGGGTTTGTGCGGATTGAGATTCTGAACGTTTTGGTACTGATTTCGAGTTCTGGTTCAAAGAAACAAGGGAGTAATCTCGATTTTTCATTTCCCGGCGAGATGGAAAGATGGAAAAGACAAAAAAAAAAAATGGGTTGGACGGCTTCTGGTATAGCTCTAGCAAGATCCTTTAACATGCTAGTAAGCTGCTATCTATAGATTCATCAATTATTTTATAGCTCAATTTTTTTATCAATTATTGTTAACTCTCCGTTTGTTGCTACCACGGTGAATGTGAATAGATGCAAAAGACAATTGGTGGTGGGCGGTGGATTTGGATATCTAGCTGTTGGGTGACCCATCACCGCCGGAGCTAACTAATCTACCGCCGCCATCACGATCTCGTATTCTATACCTATCTAGATCTATCTGTCTATAAATCAAAACACCAAACATAAAAACCCTAAATCTAATCACAAGAATAGATCAATCTAAAAGTTAATAAAGCAGGAGTGATTTGGGTTTTTTTTTGGAGTAAATGGGGTATTTGATCTTATGTTTGAAATGGATGGATGAAGTGGTGTTATATGGGGATATTAATTGTGGTTCGGATTAGAAGGCTGGAGCTTGGATTTGGTTTTTGCCTCTTTTTTTCCTTCTGAAAAGAGAATCAAAGATGAAGAGTTTTGTGTATGTGTGTTTGTGGGTATAATCTTTAGTATGATGTATATCGACTGGTTAAAAAGAAGATGGTAGACTTGGTAGGTGATGTAAATCGAAAATGAGAAAATTTCATTTTTTTGTATTACCATGAATGGACGAAAATACCCTCATGTGCATTGCAGGTGAGGGGGTTAACGGATGACAACAAACGGACGTTACGGGGAGGGGTAGGTAATGATACAAAAAATCACCATATGGGTATGTAATGATAAAAAAAAATGAGAGGGGTGAAACTTGATAATATGGTATACCACAGGGGTATGTAATGAAATTTTCTCTTATATTTATGTCGCACACTAGCTACCTGAGAGATGATAAGACCCACAAACTATATAAAAAAAATAAGACCCGAGAAAAAGCCCATCAAGCTTAACCAAGATATTGGACACAAATCTATACCCCCTTATAAAGAGTATTGGATCTCTTAAAATTCAACACTTTTTTTCTTCCCGAAATACCCCTACTTAAACATAAAACCCTTATATACCCTCCTTTCCCTCATTCTCTCTAATCATTACACACTCTCATCGACTTTCTATCACCCTCCGCCGCCGCCCTCCTTCTCCACCGAGTCCCTCGATCTCCACCACCGCCTCCCTTTTATATTGTCATCACCTTTTAGCCGTCGCAACGCGCGGGCACTATGCTCGTTAATGTAGTATATATGGATCTGATTTGTTGAAAGTTTGAAACTTTAATTACCATATATACGAATTGAATTGGTTGTTTTGTTAACTACAAAAAATTGCGATTTGGAACGGTTATTTGCATTTATTGTAACGTTTTCTCACCCGTTCCAAAAGATGGCGTTCCAAAAAATAAAATGGATTTTGGAACGGTTCCAAAACCGTAACAAAATAATGGATTTTTTTGTCACGGACGTCTATCAAACCGTTCCAAAATTGAGCTTAAAAGTCAAATATAAAACAAAGATTTGGAACGGTTGTAAAAGAACCGTTTCACTTAACACATGCATATATACAAGTATTAGGTATTAGCCCACACAATAATTATGTGGATGTTGTGTTCATGTCTCTTAGCGACAACAATTATATATCAAAACGAACGAGTTTGACATATGGATATACCAGAAATGAGGGTACCACAAGAACCCGGTGACAAAACCCGAGATCGAGCAGCAAAGAATTTATATAGTAGCAACCGCAATTCCAAGAATCCGACATTCATCTGCCACCATTACACAAAACAACTCCCTTAGGATAATTTGGAGGTCGAAAAAAGTTAGAAACAACAAGCTTCCACATCCTGATAATTTTTAATCATTTGAGTTTAATTAATTTGAATCTCATCTAATTAACTCCTCATACTGAGCCAAATCTCTAAGAATTGTTCTCAAGAATATAACAAGAACCACCGCATCAAGAAACTAAATCACCATATAATGAATTCATGATTGAAAACAATGAAGTATGTGTGACCCATGTCCCTGATCACAATCACACCAACAACATTATCAAGATTCAACTTTAGCTTGATATTTCATATATACATGTCATAAATTCTTTTTCTCGGTGTCTTGAACTCATCTTTTGATGACAAAGGATTCGATTTACACAAAACTATCTCACTTTTATTTCCTAAACTAAACCCGGATACATGCAGTGAGTTTCAGTTTAAGCTCCCATGAGCTCTACTATTTTATGCCTTCAAGAGGCAAGCAAAAGGGTAAAAGAATGTGTATCTAGCTAGTACCCCTATGGAATTTCCTCTGTATCTATATATAGATGTCAATGAATTCACTTATATATAGATAATCTATCACCCACATTATATTTATGTCGCACACTAGCTACCTGAGAGATAAGACCACAAACTATATCAAAAAAATAAGACCAGAAATGTGTTGAAATACCAAATTAATTGCTTACTTAAAATGTTGTTTTTTGCTAGAGTATGGACCATGGATGGATGCATTACCAGGATGAGGGACTGAAGCTGGACAATTTGAGCTTGTTTCTGCGGTATGGACTGAAGATGCTAAAAGACATAGAGTTTGGGCTAGAGATGTAAAAGATATGAAGACCAAGGGATTGTAATTTTTTGTGTATAAAAGAAAGAGATAGGGCACTGTAGCCTCACCTCTTCGATGCAGCCTTTTTTACTGTTATTAAAACCCTAAAACTATTTCGATGTAATCGTTTATGTTCTTAGCTTGTTTGTGTAATTAAACCCAGATTTATCAATGTTTAGTTCATTCTCCATATGCTGCTTTGAAGAGTGTCTATATTTTATCTATATCAAAAAAATAAGACCAGAAATGAAAAGAAATTATTGTATTCATGGAAAAAGCCCATCAAGCTTCACCAAGATATTGGACACAAATTTATGTAGTATGGATCTGATTTGTTGAAAGTCTGAAACTTTACCAGATATTGGTTATTTTGTTAACAGAAAAAATAAAATTAATCGTTCAAATTAGAGCAAAAAAGATTAGATCTTTAATTAGAAGAGAACTACAAAATAGATAATGTGTCATCTTATTCATATCTAGAGAGCCCACGTATATATAGTTTACCTGATCCCTTATCAACCCAATTGAATTTCAAATCGATCAAATATATCCATTGTGTTTGGTTCTGGCCCGTTTACTCGTTTAGAATACCTCATGGGAAAACATTATATATACCCTTACTAAACACCAAAAGTAAGATCAGATCTATACTTTTCTACTTACGCGGTCACATGCATCTTTCCTTGAACCTGCCTCAACTCAAATGATACACAAATCTCAAAAGATGTGTTTGGTTAATTTGTTGGAATGAAAATGAAAAAATGAATTTCATTTGCATTCAGATTGTTTGGTTCATCATAGGATTGGATTTATGCAACTTTAGGTTTAAAGATAAATCTTTCGTTTGGTTTATTTTAGTAGTGTAATATTTGTGACGAAGTATCTTTATTGTATCTTTTGGTTATGTATGTACGGATATATCCAAAGAATTTTATCTCATTTCATTGCATTTCTAATCAGCAAATTGTTAACAAGAAAAGTAAAGATGATTATCAAACATCTAACTGATGCATCACAGTACTTCTCATTATAGCTCAGTGGTTGAGAACCAGCTTTACATGGTGGAGGTCTCGAGTTCGAGACATGGGAAAGACATTTAAAGGATTTTCACAATAAACAGTGAAGCAGGTTTGATTGTATAATGGTTTGATTTGTATATATGTGTTTCTAGAAAACAAATATCAGATATATATTAAAGATATATATATTTATAACAGAAACAACTTTTTTTATATATAAATAAAAGTTTTGTTCTTTTTTCATGATTACCCAAACAGTGATGCTAGCAAGTTTTGTAATCATTTGTAGTTATTTGTTGTCATTCTAAATGGTGGTTGATGTTGATGATGATAAGAGAATATAGATATATAAGAAAGAAGATGAATACGGGAGAGATAAGAAGGTAAAAAAAAGAGTTTTGATCTGAAAAAGAGAATGAGAAAGGAGAAAGTGTTTTAGAGGTGAAAAGTACGAAAATACCCTCATGTGCGCTGCACATGAGGGGGATAACGGAGGGAGATAAACGGCGTATGGACGGAGGGTGATGTATTGATACAAAAAGTCACCTTAGGGTGATCTATAAATAAAAAAAAAGCACAGGGGCAAAAAATGATAAAATGGCAAACCACAAGGTGATGTAATGAAATTTTCTCTAGATTAAAAGAAACCCTAGGAATTTAGGTGTGAAAGAATTTGGGGGAAATGAAAGAAGCGCCAAACGATTCATATGTGTTTGGGATTTATAGGTGGGAAATGACTCAATGAGGCGGTTACACGAGAGTAAAATTCCGGTGTGACGCAGTTTATGTTTATAAAGGTGGAAATCTATTTACTTATTGTATCTATCTATCTTGGTTTGATAATTTGACCTGTCTTTATGATGATGTTTGACTGATCATATTTATACTTCTATACTTTTTTATAAAACAAACTCTCCCTCCCGATCTTAAAATGACACATTTACCATCCATCTTAATAAATCCTTATTTCTATTTTATAGATTGTAACTAAAATGCCCTTAAAAAAAATTGAACATCTATCTCTCCCTCACGCAAAAACACATAACAAAATCCTCAACTCAAAATTCGTCCCCCTGTGTAGAGATATGTATATAGTTAGAGGACTAATTCTGTAATTAGTTTATAGTTTATATTAACCTAGGTTTATAAATACATTGTTTGTATTCACTTAATAGTTGAGATCAATGAAATAATTCTTTCACTTTCACATGGTATCAGAGTCACCATTGATCTCCAATTCTAACTTTCAAATCCAATTCTTACTTTCAAATCCGCGACGGTTTTAATCTTTTCTAGATCAGATTCGCGACGGTTGTTCTTCATCTTCGTTCAATTCATTCATTCATATTCAATCCTCAATTAATTACACCGTTCATGTTTTGTTGATTGTTCTTTTCAATTTCTTTGTTCTTAATTTTATTCTTCCCAGTATTGTTGCTGCTGTTCTTTATCTTATTCTAAATTCGGTTTACAAATCTAAAACAAATTAATTCATTGCCTGTTTTCTTAATTGCTAGCCGCCATTCAGATTGTTTCGAGAACTGCTTTCAAATATATCTATACGAATTGTTTTCCATTCTTTCTTTGTTCTACTAGTGCGGCTATTATTTTTTAAGGCCAACATTGATCTCCAATCTTCACTTCAATTTCAATCACAATCCTTTATCCATTTTGTTTATCTGTTCTTGATAAAATTCGTGTTTCAATATATTGATCACATCATTCGTGTTTCTATTTGTTGTGCCAGATTCATTCGGTGATATAAAATCAAATCAATTTGGTTGTTCAATAAGCGTTTCTACTCATCTATTTGTGTGCCTTATTTTAATTCATTTGCAACATCTATTTAATTATTAAGGCTTCATTAATATCGGGTTAATTCATTTGCAATAGGTAGTGGATCACATCGGTCACTTAAATTGATTTAATTCCATTGCTACTTAATTGTTTCATTAATCCGTTGTTTCAGTTTTCCTAAAGTTAGTTGCTTTCATTTGTTAGATGCCATCTCGTTTTAATTTTCATTCAACCTATATGTGTATTCTTTTTCTTTCTTATCATCACAATTCATATATTATATCTGTATGTTCTTCGATTGAATGGTTTCTTGACTGGTGTACTCTCTTTCTTTCAATTCCGTGACGGTTTTGATCCTTTTTCGATTAGATCCGCGGAGGTTTTTGGTTCGCATCAGTCTCTTTCTTTGATCCTTGATTTCATACGATCCATTAGTGTTTCAGTTTGGTTGCTATTTTTTTGGTAATTTATTTCTTTACAAAAAAATCAAAAAAAAATACTCAAAAATCGAAAAATCAAAAATTGATTGTGTTTTCTTTTTCATTCTTCTCCGTTGTTTCTTTCAATCGTATATATTTCAGTCAACCGATTCAACGTATTAACCTATTCTCGGTATTTACTTGTTTTCGGTAATTTCCATAACCCTTTATTGATGATCGTATCCTCGACGATGTATCTTGCATGTTTCCTAGTGACGCTATTCTTGGTCATTATTTTCTAGAGGATTTTTGGATTTAATACTATACTTTGTTGCTCACTCTCCCGTTTTTCACAAGGCATTAAGTTATGGAGGGATTATTTGAGCAAAGAAGATCTTATTATCAACTGGGTGAAGAACTTACTAAGAAGCTTTCATTGTCGCGTCTATTTCTCCAGTTGTTTACATGTTTGTCCAAGTTGGAGATGTAAAACCCGACATTTAAAAACATGGGTTTTCAAAAACTTTCACCTAACGGTGTCAAATTACGGAAGAAAAGACTTTAAAAGTCAAAACCGATAAACTGTTCGGTTTCTGCATTTATTGGTGTTACATGCAATACCATCGTATAGTTTAAAATGAAAACCCAACGGTTGCCCAACACAAAACAACCGTTCATCAATACTACATAAATTCGACATCAAGTACGAAATGTAAATAAATGTCTAAAGAGATAAATCGTCTATGGGTAGCTAAGTTCACCCGCATGCATCTACCCAATTCTCACTCTTCCTGCATCAACTAGTCCTTCAAGCTAAACCTGAGGGAACAACCACATTTAAGAAACAAGTGTTAGCTAACGAATTAGCTAAGTAAGATAACACTACATTATTAAAACATTTGTCCAATTAAACAATCTTCATTATTAGACAAGTTCGTTTAGGCACAATACCCATCACACGCTCACACATAACTGCATATCAACTTCATATCAATTAGGATGAATCCCCCTAATTGTGCCTATCCTTCATTTTATTCACACATTATCACACGTATCTTCGTTAACTGCATATAAGTGTAACATAAGTCACACCCGACTAGATGCTTCACCAAAAGGCGAGTCATACTTCGTCGTTAAGGAATGGCAAGCCAATCCAAGAGTAATTCGTATGTGGAGGTTGGTCAAACCCCTCGTATTACTCGCCCTGCATTATAATGACCATGTTACAAGGATCCACCCAAGCAACAACTACGTTAACGCACTCGTCCGGCTAAGACCAGTACGGGTTAAGCTTAACACTTTCCTGCATTATATTTACGAGCTCGGTTTCACACATATGGTTTAGGTAACACACATTCCTAAACCGTCACACACATATAGTCTAGGTAACACACATTCCTAGACATCCACACACTTTATCTTCATTACGTTTGGATCCTTAAACGTGCAAGTGACATGTCAACCTAATAAGTCTAGTGAGCTAGGTGTACAAGCCATGTAAACATGCATATATCACACATCGACTTAATTTCTACATTTCATGCATAATGAGATACTTCGTAATACTACATAAACTGCATAGCAATACACTACATTAAACAATACTTCATTTCACTACATTAGGGACTGCATTTCAGGTCTCATGCATAACCCATAATACCTCCCGTGTAACCCCATATGCCAGCATGCAATATAAAGATACCAAATGGAAGTATTTATGATTTGAAACCAGCTTTTCGTTGAATCCCCCAGCGTGTCAAAGTAGTGTATTTTACCTCGGCGTAGTCCACAACAATCAACAACTAGTCACTGTGTAAAGCAACTATGCTCGTCTACCTATAATTAGTAAACGATTATTAGACAACTACATACTCACGTCATTAAAGCCAATAGCTAGACCCACACACATTAATGACTCACTTTAGTTTCAGGTCTAATCTACAAGTCAAACGACGTTACGGTTCAAAGTATAACATTTTCTGCAAACAGTTGAGTTGCGCCGCAACATAGAGTTGCGCCGCAACTCACGCCTATCGTTGCGCCGCAATGCTTCCCATTGCGCCGCAACTTATCTTCTGGAAACCAGTTGCGCCGCAACTGGCCCCGATTCTGCACTAGTTTGATCGATTACACCCCAAACCAGGTCCAAACAATTCTAAATCAAATACATGACTTTCATACATCAAAATCCTTCATATACAAATCATTATAAATCAATTCAACCATTACTTACACCATATATGAATTTAATCCATCAAAACCACCATTAATCTTCGTTAAACGATTCCCCCATAATCCAATAATTAATCCTAATGACTCATAATATCAAAAGGACCTGAAAACAATGAAATTATACCTGCTCTACCTGTAGATATCAAATAGGATGCAAAACTCTTGACAATACACACTCGAATCACACGTAAGGAAGCTTTTCGGCTTGCAATTTGATGGAGGAACTATGTGGGGCGGTTAGGGCTTGTTTAGGAGGAAGGAAATCTGCAACTAATGACCTAATGACACTCCCTAAACTCCTTAACCCGTTTTTGACTTTGCCTCTATGTCAAAACTAGTCCCTAAGCTTCCTAATCCTTCATTATTAGTCACAAACTACTCTATGGACCATATACAACATAATTACTTCATTAAATACCACTACATAGGCATTATTCATATTACACACATTTATACTACATTAACATTTAGGCTTTCAAGCCTCACACATAACACACATTAACTACACATATGCATAAAATCTAAAATAAACTTAACGACACACACAATATTGACTTAACGGCATTAGTCAACTAGTAAAGAAAGTTTGGGATGTTACAATTACCTCCCCCTTAAGAGGATTCCGTCCCCAGAATCTCATCAGTAAGGAACATCTCCAGATACTTCTCCTTCATTACTGCTTCAGTTTTCCACGTTAAGCTTTCTCCATGGTTATGCTTCCACTTTATCAACACAAGGTCAATCACTTTTCGGCGTAACTTCTTTTGCTTCCTTCCAAGTATCGCTACCGGTTCATCTACTATTCTCTTCATTGGGTCAATACTCACATCTTCAATGAGAATCACACTTGACTCGTCGGCTAATCATTTCCTCAAGTAGGATACATGAAAGGGTTGTGAATTCCATCCAATTCTGGAGGTAATTCCAACTGATATGCCACATCTTTAATGCGCTTCAGAACTTTAAATGGTCCAATGAATCTCAGACTCAACTTACCTTTCTTTCCAAAGCGAATGACTCCTTTCCATGGTGAGACTTTCAGCATAACTAAATCCCCAACATTGAATTCAATCGGTCTCCTTTTCTTATCTGCATATGTTTTCTGTCTTTCTCTAGCCACACGTAAAGCTTCTTTAGCTACATTAACTTTCTCCGCTGAGATCTCTATAAATTCAGGACCTGTGATTTGCTTTTCACCGGGCTCATCCAACAACTTGGAGTCCTACATCTCCTACCATAGAGCATTTCAAATGGTGGCATTCCAATACTTGCATGGTGACTATTGTTGTAAGCAAACTCAATCAACTTCAAGTGTTCATCCCATGCTCCACCATACTCTAGTACACACGTTCTCAACATATCCTCCAAGTTTGAATGGTTCTCTCACTTTGCCCATCGGTTTGAGGGATGATAGGCGGTACTCAAATTTATTCTACTACCCAACTCCCGTTGAAGACCCTTCCAAAAGTTAGACACAAATCTCGAGTCTCGATCCGAAACAATAGATAAAGGAACTCCATGTTTCGCAACTACTTCATCAATGTACATCTTTGCCATCTTCGTTAAAGGCACATCTTGTCGGGTAGCTAGAAAATGGGCACTCTTCGTCAATCTATCTACAATCACCCATATCATATCATTCCCTTTCGGCGTTTTAGGTTTCGTTACAAAGTCCATGGTAATATGATCCCATTTCCACTCGGGAATGTCTAATTGATGCAACAAACCATACGGCTTTGATGGTCCGTTTTCACACGTGCACACGTCAAACACTTTGCTACAAAATGAGCTACTTCTCCTTTAATATCCGGCCACCAATAAATCGGCTTCAAATCTGCATACATTTTGGTGACACCGGGATGAACCGAATATCTACTTCTATGGGCTTCCTCAAGGATCAATTCTCGGTTACCACCAAGTAATGGCACCCAAATTCGACCCTTGTATGTTTTGAACCCACGGCTATTAGTCTCCATCACAAGACGTTTCTTCTTTCCAATGCTTTCTTTGTCAATGTTATCCTTCATTAATGCCCTCGCTTGTGCTTCTTTAATTCGATCAAGTAGCCCCGACTTGGCTTGAACTTGCATGCTCATCAACTTACAAGAAGAACTTTGCACCTTTCTACTTAGTGCATCCGCCACTACATTGGCTTTACCCGGATGGTATTTGATTTCACAATCATAATCCTTAAGTAATTCCATCCACCTCCTTTGTCTCAACTTCATCTCCTTTTGATTAAAGACATACTGCAAACTTTTATGATCGGTAAACAAAGTGCATTTTGTACCATAAAGGTAATGTCTCCACAATTTCAATGCAAATACAACTGCTGCCAACTCAAGATCATGGGTAGGGTAATTCTTCTCATGTGGCTTCAACTGGAGTGAAGCATAGGCGATCACCTTGTCCCTCTGCATCAGGACACAACCCAAACCCGTAATAGATGCATCACTATACACAACCAAATCATCAGTACCTTCAGGCAAGGCAAGTATAGGAGCTTCACACAACTTCTTTTTCAATGTTTGAAATGCATTTTCCTGCTTATCGGCCCACTCAAACTTTACTCCTTTCTTCGTTAGTTCAGTCATAGGCTTGGCTAATCGGGAGAAATCCTGAATGAATCTTCTATAATATCCAGCCAAACCAAGAAAACTTTTAATCTCAGTAGGAGTCTTTGGCTGCTCCCACTTTGAAACAGCTTCAATCTTTGAAGGATCTACTTTAATACCTTCTGATGAAATGACATGAACCAAGAAACTGCACTTCTCGAAGCCAAAACTCACATTTAGAAAACTTTGCGTACAACTTCTTCTCCCTCAACACCTCCAAAACTGCTTTCAAAGTGCTCACGGTGCTCATCTTCTGACTTAGAATAGATCAAATTATCGTCAATAAACACAATAACAAAATGATCTAGAAAGGGACGGCATACCCGATTCATTAAGTCCATAAACGCGGCTGGAGCATTAGTCAACCCAAATGGCATGACAAGAACTCATAATGCCCATATCTAGTCCGGAAAGCTGTCTTTGCTACATCCTCCTTCTTAACCTTCAATTGATGATAGCCGGACCGCAAATCTATCTTTGAAAAATATGAAGCACCATGTAGTTGATCAAAGAGATCATCAATTCGTGGGAGAGGATATTTATTCTTAACCGTTCTCTTATTCAGCTCACGGTAGTCTTTGCACATGCGCATAGATCCATCCTTCTTTTTAACAAAGAGAACCGGAGCTCCCCAAGGCGAGGAACTAGGTTGTATGAACCCTTTGTCAAGTAATTCCTGCAGTTGAGCCATTAACTCCTTCATTTCTGTAGGAGCTAATCGGTATGGTGTTTT
>CM067167.1:107632674-107666083 GCA_034093135.1 Erigeron breviscapus | reverse complement strand
TCTTGGCACATGCAAATGTGGTGAGGGTGCCTTATCAATGCTATACCCATCAACACATGGGAGAGCAAACCCTTTAGAGCATTGCCAAGATTCGAACCCAGCGTGCGCGCATCAAGGTTGGGGGTATTAGCCATTTATCCGTTCTGCCTTTTAAAAAAAAGGATAGATTAAGAATTTTAATTTGTTAAAAGTAGAATCCTCTTAAGTGTATGTACGTATAGAATTGGTGTTGATATTGATAATTGGCTCATGTTTGTCGAATATTGATTGTTGGTTCATGTTCATCGCATTGTGATTGTTGAGTTACGATTGATGCATTTTCGATTAATTGTAAGCATGCATACATTGTTGATAATCCCTCGGTTGAGGATTGCATACATCCAAGTGTATAGATGTATACACTAATCTGATGGATGTTGAGTTCATGATCCCGAGTATATAGACATATATATCTCGATGTTTTTGAGATGTAGCATGTGTCATTGCTATGACAGGCGGGTATCGTTGCATATGTGACTGAGTTCACACGCACCCCCAAGCTATGGGAAACGTGAGCGGGAACATACGCACCCCTTTTGTAAGGGAAACGTGTGCGAGGTTGTTCGCTCCCCGGGGAATTGGTACACTTTTGATGATTGTTGAGGGACACATGATATACACTCATGCATTGCTTGATCATGCCGCATTCACATATACTTTATGCATCCTTATTGCTTCGTATACTCATTGATGTTGGTATTACTTATGCATAATCGTGACACGCATCCCTCATTCTCGTTGATACACTATTGGCTTGTTATGTGACGAGGTTTACTATCGGTTTACCTATTTGCTTGACTTTGTGCCTTATAAAGGCTACTTGTAAGACATTACTTACTCTTCCTTATACATATTGTGATTGCTGACGATGGTTCCTTGTGATCCATTACTACGAACTCACCAACCTTGTGTTCACTATGCTTAGTACACTTTTCAGGTAATCAGGTTATCCCCGGACGTGGAGTTTGATGTTGCTTGCTGTAAAACCCGGGCTTTGGACTTTATGGATCAAGGATTCATTGGCCTTCCTTTTGCATTATACTTAGGATCGATTTGCCATCTTCTGGATGTTATTTTGTTAACCTTGATGGTTATTTGCTCCTTATGTATTTTGGTACTTGTTCGTATTGTAATGGATTCACTGAATCTTTAATTGCATTTAGTTCTGTTCTATTGTAATTCCACCTTGTGCTATATGATTTCCGTGATTTCGAGCCTCGGCTTGGGGTGTTACAGAATGGTGGCCCATGCGTGGTCGTAGAGAATTAGGCGGTTTGACCTAGACTACGGCTTAAGTTAAAACTCTTCATATAGCATGCATGGTTAGGAAATTTGTGTGCAACGTGAATTTTGTGAACCCTAGAAGGTGTATATAGCGAGTTCGTAGTTAAGACCACTTATGTGATGGCTTGAATTCAACGTGATGAATGTGGAATGGGTACAATGTGGTTAATGTGTGCATTGATTAAATTTGATTGTCATTGATATGGATTGTTGTTACTGATTGATGTTTGTTGGATGCTTTAGAGCAAAATGAAGTTATGTTATTAACTTAGTATAATATTGTGGCAACCCTAAAAGAACCCGATCAACTCTTTTATGGTCACCCAATATTATACAAGTTAATAACATCATGGATTGCGCATGCATGGCTTAGAGTATAATAAGGAACCGATATGCTTAATGGAAGTTGATTAGGTGGAGGGTTAGCCATTGGTACACCCTGTATACATACCCGGTCAATAACTAGAGGGCATATCGAATTCGGATTATACTTTAAACCACTTGTGTTAGTTGACCTGTTTTAGTTGCTTGTAATGAGATGTGTGGAACACGAGTATTTGGTTTGATGGTGGACAATTGTTGTGAACTTAGCACGAGAACATGATAGATAACGATTACTTGAGAACTTTGATATGTTGTCCTTAGCGTAGTGATATGAAACACGTATGATAGGTTGGTATGATAGCACAATATATGACAGTTAGTTGAGAATATTTATATGTCGGCTTTAGTAAAAGACAGTGAACGTTTGTAGTGTGTCGGCGTTAAAACTTTGACTACTAATGCGGCTAACCTGAGAGAAATTGTGAAGCAAACCCCCGGGTCATAAACGTTAGAACTATTACTATGATTGGATTTGGTAGTGGAATGACATGTTGTCTAGTATGATTAACATATAGATTATGCATGTGTCCAGGTAATTCTCAACCACTTAATAATCCACTGATTATCTCAAGTTTGCCTTTGACAAGACTTGAACCCAAGACCTCCCCTGGAAAGTGGCGGCTGGTGGTCACTGGGCTATCATCCAATGATTATTAGCTATTAATCTATTAAAGGGTTAATAATGTTTAATTAATTAAAAGAGGAGGATTTAAGTGAAAATTAGGAGTTATGGAAACTTCCTAATTTCCACCATAGGGCCGAAAATTCTCAAAGGCTTAGGCCTTGAGATTAGTTGCCCATCAAGGTAAAAACCCTTGTGTTTAAGCCTATAAATAGAATGCAAGGCTTAAGGGTTTTTCCACACACAATTACACAAGCAAAACCTCTCCTCTCTCTCTCTCTCTCTCTCCCTTTTCTCTCGTTCGACCGAAGCAAGAAAACCCCAAGGGGTTTCGGGTTTTAGGGTTTCGACATTAAGGGGTATAAACAAAGGGTTGTTTGGTTCGTGATCGGGGTACTAGCATACGGTATAGGGGTGTCTAGTGTGCGATCGTAGAGGGGTTTTACTTTAAACCCTAATTCATAATAATAATAATATTAATTAATATTATTGGAAGCTTTGCGCAAAGGTACACGTTTCGATTCCTTTCTTTGTTAATTAATTTGATTGCATATTTGTTTCGATTCTTCCGTTGCGCTTTACTCGTGATTAGATGTTCATATTCTAACAGTGGTATCACGAGCCACATATGTGATCTATTAATTACAAAGATCAAAACTTGAAGGGGGGTTAAGGGTTGGTTTGTTTTAATTAATTGTTAAATAATTAAAAGAGTTTTCTTATTTTTAATTAATTAAAATCGATTTTAATTAAATAAAATTAGGGTTTTGTTTAATTAATTCAACCTAATTTAATTGAAACCCTCTAAGCAAGTTTTGATTATAAGAATTGGCATGTTTATTAGATTAAAATCGATTTTAATTAGGTATTTTAATTAATTAAAATATTTTCTTTATTTTTTTTAATTAATTAAAATCGATTTTAATTAAATAAAATCTTTTTGTTAATTAATTTGATTGCATATTTGTTTCGATTCTTCCGTTGCGCTTTACTCGTGATTAGATGTTCATATTCTAACAGTGGTATCACGAGCCACATATGTGATCTATTAATTACAAAGATCAAAACTTGAAGGGGGGTTAAGGGTTGGTTGATTTTTAATTAATTGTTAAATAATTAAAAGTTGTTTTCTTATTTTTTTTAATTAAAATGGTTATTTTAATTAATTGTTTAAATAATTAAAAGAGTTTTCTTATTTTTAATTAATTAAAATCGATTTTAATTAAATAAAATCTAGGGTTTTGTTTAATTAATTCAAATGTTTAATTAATTGTTTAAATAATTAAAAGAGTTTTCTTATTTTTAATTAATTAAAATCGATTTTAATTAAATAAAATCTAGGGTTTTGTTTAATTAATTTGATTGCATATTTGTTTCGATTCTTCCGTTGCGCTTTACTCGTGATTAGATGTTCATATTCTAACAGTGGTATCACGAGCCACATATGTGATCTATTAATTACAAAGATCAAAACTTGAAGGGGGGTTAAGGGTTGGTTTATTTTTAATTAATTGTTTAAATAATTAAAAGAGTTTTCTTATTTTTAATTAATTAAAATCGATTTAAATAATTAAAAGAGTTTTCTTATTTTTAATTAATTAAAATCGGTTTTAATTAAATAAAATCATTTTAATTAATTGTTTAAATAATTAAAAGGTTTTTTATTTTTAATTAATTGTTTAAATAATTAAAAGAGTTTTCTTATTTTTAATTAATTAAAATCGATTTTAATTAAATAAAATTAAGGTTTTCTTTTTTTAATTAATTTGATTGCATATTTGTTTCGATTCTTCCGTTGCGCTTTACTCGTGATTAGATGTTCATATTCTAACAGTGGTATCACGAGCCACATATGTGATCTATTAATTACAAAGATCAAAACTTGAAGGGGGGTTAAGGGTTGGTTATTTTTTAATTAATGATTTAATAATTAAATAAAATTAGGGTTTTGTTTAATTAATTAAAATTTAATTAATTAAATGGTTATTTTAATTAATTGTTTAAATAATTAAAAGAGTTTTCTTATTTTTAATTAATTAAAATCGATTTTAATTAAATAAAATCTAGGGTTTTGTTTAATTAATTTGATTGCATATTTGTTTCGATTCTTCCGTTGCGCTTTACTCGTGATTAGATGTTCATATTCTAACAGTGGTATCACGAGCCACATATGTGATCTATTAATTACAAAGATCAAAACTTGAAGGGGGGTTAAGGGTTGGTTTATTTTAATTAATGATTTAATAATTAAAAGGTTAATAATGTTTAATTAATTAAAAGAGGAGGATTTAAGTGAAAATTAGGAGTTATGGAAACTTCCTAATTTCCACCATAGGGCCGAAAATTCTCAAAGGCTTAGGCCTTGAGATTACTTGCCCATCAAGGTTAAAACCCTTGTGTTTAAGCCTATAAATAGAATGCAAGGCTTAAGGGTTTTCACACACACAATTACACAAGCAAAACCTCTCCTCTCTCTCTCTCTCTCTCTCCCTTTTCTCTCGTTCGACCGAAGCAAGAAAACCCCAAGGGGTTTCGGGTTTTAGGGTTTCGACATTAAGGGGTATAAACAAAGGGTTGTTTGGTTCGTGATCGGGGTACTAGCAATGGAGCTACCGAGCTCTCTTGTGTTGTTAAGACTATACAAATGATTTTATTAAATATTATGTTATGAAGATTATGCATGAGTCTTCATACATAAACTTTTGATTCACATCAAATGCATTACCCATTTAAAGTTAAGTCATTGCCACCCACTTTGATTAGAACACTTGCCAGTGCTTTTCGCTCCTACGTGAGACCGTAGGTGAATTGTATCTCTTCAAGGTAGATTACCACTCCGTTGTGAGACCAGCAGTGGACTATCTACATGTTCTTAATTGGGTGACTTAAAACGAGTTAAGAGGTGAGATCCTTGACCCGTGGCATAAGATGAGACAAAACATGTTTACAAAACACTTAATACCCCTTTAAAGTGTTGTTGTAAGTCCCATAACTCTAGGAGTTGCATGAATGCAATTATCGTTTTCACGATTACCTTTTGAATACCGTCATTTCTAGCAGATCAACTGATGAAATGATTGTATGTCAAGTTGGATCCTAGCCTTAGTGAAAGTATTTTGTTAGATGAATCTAACAAGGGTAAATTACATTTCTTAAGGATTAATTATCGAAAATACCGATAAATTGAACTTTTGTCTGTTTTGAAGATGGCAACAACAAATCCTTCTCAAAACATACACCAATCAGCTTTCAGGTCGATGCTATAAAGGGAAAGACTTTCTGGAGCCAAACTTCAATAACTGGTTTCAAGTCATTGATGAGCAGACACCGTTGTTCCGGGAGCGAATGATTCAACTGGAGAGTTGGTTGTATACCATGCACAGTACGATAGACATAATGAGGTTGCTTATTTAATGTTGGGAAGCATGAATGCTGAACTTCAAAAGCAATTTGAGAATTCATTTCCATGTGATATGCTTACTGAACTCAAGTCTATGTATGAAAAGCAAGCCGGAGTGGAGTTTTTTGACCTCGTTGATCAACTTCATGACTTGCGACACGAGCAAGGAGTATCGGTTAGTCCTCATGTACTCAAGTAGAGGAGGTACTTTGGGCAATTGGAAAGGTTGCACTATGCTTATCATCTGCTTATTACTATTGGCATGAACCTAAAAAGGGGATTTTTTAGGAGTTCGTGCGCAATTATAATATGCATAGCATGAGTAAAACCACAGCTAAACTTCATGTCATGTTAATTGAGTATGAGAAAGAGCTTCCAAAGAAATCTGCTACACCCCAAGTTCTTATGATCAAGGGGGGAAATGTTCAGAAAGCAAAACAACCGTAAGCTAAGGGCAAGAATTTTGGTAAGAGAAAACAAGTTGTGTTTGTCTCAAAACCTTAAAGGACCCTTTCAGAAAAAGGAGCATACGGCTAAAGTATCTAGCTGGGTTGAATGCGAAGAAGAAGCAAGATGGTTCGGCCAGTGCTTCAAGTATCTTCACAATTGAATTATATGTGTTGTTATACAAATAATAATGCAATAGCAAAAGAGGCAAGTTTAACTTGGACTCTAACTATCTTTGACATTGTCATCCTGTTTAACTTTGTCAAGAAAGGCATTTAAAGACTTCAAACGGACGGTGTCTTACAATCAAATGATGAATCATTTGATAAATGCATGTTTTTGACATTATCATTAGCAAGAAACACATTGGAAATCTTCGGTATGAAGAGATATTGCAATCAAATGATGAATCATTTGATAAAATGCGTGTTTTTGGAATTGTCGTTAGCAAGAAATGCGTTGAAAGTTTTCAAAGTGAAGAAATCTTACAATCAAATGATGAATCATTTGATAAATGCGTTGTCGTTAGCAAGAATTGCATACTTCAAATTGAAGGGATCTTAAAACCAAATGATGAATCATTTGATGAGAGATCGTTAAATCAAATGATGAATCATTTGACAAATGCATGCCTTGTGTTTTCGGCAAGATGACAAGAATACCTTTTCCGCATAAAACCGGAGAGGGCTAAGGAATTACTTGGACTAATACATTCGGGTGTATGTAGCCCATTTAGGCATATGTCAAGGAAAGGTGCTAGCTACTTCATCATTTTTATGAATGATTTCATTATGGTTATGTTTGCTTGCTTAAACATAAACATGATATCTTCGAAACATTCAAGGTGTTTAAAAATGAAGTAGGAAATCAACTCGATAAAACCATCAAGATTCTTCGTTTGGATCGAGGTGGGAAATACTTAAGCCAAAAGTTTAAGGAACATCTAAAAGCTTGTGGATTTATCCAAGAGCTTACTCCTATATAAGAGTATATTTGAAAGGAGAAATCAAACCTTGTTAAACATGGTGAGCAAAATGATGAACCTTAAGAATTTCCCATTTCATTTTTGGATTATGCTCTAGAGATTGCTGCATGCATTGTCAATATGGTTCCAACCAAGAAGGTTGACAAGACACCGCATGAATTATGGTGTTAAAAGCATCTTAGTATGACACCCAAAGGAAACAATGGGTTACTACTTCTACTTTCCTACCGGAAACACTGTCAAAGTATTTTTTTGATTTGTTAAGTTCCTTGAAAGGAAACTCATATCTCAAGAGGACAGTGGGAGGATTGTTGAACTTGATGAGGCTCAAGAAGATGTGTCAACTTCTGAAAATACTAGCAATCATCAACTTGGGGGGGAAAATGTTCAAAGAGATGAATCTCTAGATGAACTACAAGTTGAAGATTATAAGATGAAGCGATTCCAATTCGTAGGTCCTCAAGGACAATACGTGCTCGTGAAAGATTAAATCTTATGTTTGAATTTGAAGAACACGTATTAGGAGATTTGAATGAACCTCTTAATTTCAATGCTGCATTATCGGATCCGGAATCTGACAAATGGCTTGAAGCTGCGAATGTGGAAATGAAATCCATGAAAGATAATCAAGTATGGAGTTTGGTTGATCTTCCACCAAATGGTAGAACCGTTGGGTGTAAATGGATCTTCAAGAAGAAGACCGACATGGATGGAAATGTACACACCTATAAAGCTCGTCTTGTGGCAAAAGGTTATACTCAACTTTATGGAGTTGATTATGAGGAAACCTTTTCTCCCGTTTCAGACATTAGAGCTATTAGGATCATCTTAGCCATAGCAGCGTACTATGACTATGAGATATGGCAAATGGATGTCAAAACCGCTTTCTTGAATGGTTTTCTAGACAAGGAAGTCTATATGGTACAACCAGAAGGTTTTGTCGATCCAAAACATTCCGACAAAGTGTGCAAACTTCAAAGGTCCATTTATGGATTGAAGCAAGCATCAAGAAGTTGGAATAAAAGGTTTGATGAGGAAATCAAGAAGTTTGGTTTTGCTCAAAATCCTGATGAGCCATGTGTATATCGCAAAGCTAGTGGGAGTAATGTTACTTTCCTTGTCTTGTATGTAGATGACATATTGATAATAGGAAATCACATTCCAATGTTGAAAGACGTTAAATCTTATCTTGGAAAGTGTTTTGCTATGAAAGACTTGGGTGAAGCGGCATTTATACTTGGAATCAAGATCTATAGAGATAGAAGTAAACGGTTGATTGGATTAAGTCAAAGTGCTTATATAGATAAGATCTTGAGGAGATTCAAGATGGAAAATTCTAAGCGCGGGAATTTGCCGATGCAAGAAGGACTTAATTTATCTAGCAAGAACGGTGCTTCTACACCTAAAGAGGTGGAGCGTATGAAAAAAATCCCTTATGCTTCAGTGGTGGGATCTATCATGTATGCGGTGAGATGCACTAGACCTGATGTTGTGTTCGCTCAAAATTTTGTTAGCCGATATCAGCAAAATCCCGGAGTGGATCAGTGAACTGCTATGAAAAATATTCTTAAGTACATGCGGGCTACTAAAGAATTATTCTTGGTGTATGGTTGAAATCCTGATCAAATATTCAATGGTAATAGATATTGTGATGTTGGATTTCATGACTGATGAAGATAATTCAAAATATCAGTCGGGATACGTCTTCATGAAGACACAGTGGAATGCTTTGAGCTTAAAGCAAACCACAGTTGCTATGTATGTAACAGAATCTGAGTATATTGCCGTCTTAGAGAAGACGACATGAAGGTTGTCTGGATTAGAAAGTTTATTTTTGGATTTTAACATGATAATCCTCAAATAACACACCTATGGATCTGTACTGTGATAATTCGGGAGCAATTATCATTGCCAATGAACCTGGGGTTCAAAAAGGTGCCAGACATTACCAAAGAAGATATCACTACGTTCGTGAGCAAATCGAATCGCGTGAAATCAAATTACTCAAAGTTCACACAGATTATAACTTAGCGGATCCTTTTACAAAGGCATTGTCAAAAGGAAAGCTCAATAAGCATGCCGAGGGCATAGGTCTTAGATATTGCTAGTTATATCATGTAAATCTGTGATTGGTATTTGGATAATGGGATGTTAAACAATTGTTATTTTCAATAAATGAATTTTTATACGCGGTATAAGTGGTTTCATTTTATAATAATTGTGTCCTATATTTGCATGTTTAGATCCATGAATATTTAAAATATTCTAAATGTCTATTGTCGATTAATTATATGGGAATATGATTAAAGTAAGACAATTGTGAGAGATTGGTGAAAATATTTAAGGAATATTTTGAAGATGGTGGATTTCGTACCAAACTCACATGATATTCAAAAGGGAATATTGGACTTACCCCACATAACGAATTACCATTTTATGGATCGACGTCATTAAATGAAATTCGTGAAATGGTTACTTTATTTATCATTTGACTTGAGATACAAGTGAGTTATGCATGTGTGGATTGCATTTTTAGATATAGTTCCTAACTGTCCTGAACAAGGTAGTAATAAAGGGCTATTTTCAGAAATGTTAAGAAATGACATGGCCAGACACTTGTAGTCAATATAGGATTTGTTCCTTCAATTTGCAACTGAAGTATGATACCATTTGGCGCCCTCATTAATTAATTAAAGATGTTTGTGTGGCCACACCCAAATGAACTCAAGAGGAGGTCTTGACTAATTTGGTAATCTTGATTAATTGTAGAAATGAGAAACATAATCGTTAATTTATGAAATGACATTGATCCATATTCATAATTAACAAGGGTATCTGAACAAAGGGATATTAAAGACTAAATCATTTCAAATTGGCAAATTAAGAAACTATTCTTAAATATTTCCGGGAGCATTGGCGTGTTGCTAGACGCTAACCAATGTTATTACTTTTATAAATAACATGCTCAAGTGGGAGCTGTTGGAGTGTGATCATGTTAAATATAAACGTATGTCCGGAAATAATTTAAGCCTACGGGGTCACACGAAATGACACGGTAACTCTATATTATTAATTAGTATATTAAAGTAATATATTAATTAATATAATCACGAAATAAATAATTAAACTATATTAAAGGGTTAATAATGTTTAATTAATTAAAAGAGGAGGATTTAAGTGAAAATTAGGAGTTATGGAAACTTCCTAATTTCCACCATAGGGCCGAAAATTCTCAAAGGCTTAGGCCTTGAGATTACTTGCCCATCAAGGTAAAAACCCTTGTGTTTAAGCCTATAAATAGAATGCAAGGCTTAAGGGTTTTTACACACACAATTACACAAGCAAAACCTCTCCCCCCTCTCTATCCCTTTTCTCTAGTTCGATCGATGCAAGAAAACCCCAAGGGGTTTCGGGTTTTAGGGTTTCGACATTAAGGGGTATAAACAAAGGGTTGTTTGGTTCGTGATCGGGGTACTAGCATACGGTATAGGGGTGTCTAGTGTGCGATCGTAGAGGGGTTTTACTTTAAACCCTAATTCATAATAATAATAATATTAATTAATATTATTGGAAGCTTTGCGCAAAGGTACACGTTTCGATTCCTTTCTTTGTTAATTAATTTGATTGCATATTTGTTTCGATTCTTCCGTTGCGCTTTACTCGTGATTAGATGTTCATATTCTAACAAAAAGTTCAACAACAGACCTGGATATCGTAAGGGATTTGGCATTATGAAAAGTCCAAAACATTCGTATCATATCTTCAAAACTTTGCTTCCATTCTCTTGATCCTTGATAATCAAAGACAACCTCATCAAGAACATCAGGTAGATCAGCTTGAGTCGTTCTTACGAACACTGGGAAGCAACCACCTGCTCGAAACTTAAAGATTTTAAGTTTTGGAGTCGAAAGCAACAACGATCGAAGTTATTACGATTGCACTTGATGGTTAATGCTAAAAGTAGTGAAGCACGTATATTCAATGTGGGATCTTCATAACGACAATCGTACAACGATAACTTCTCTAATGCCGGGAAACTTGAGAATGGATCTGCATCCATAATAATTGCCTTTCTTAGATATAGGTTAGTCAGATTCTTGAACAGACCTGCCGATTTTTGTCCCAAAAACTGACAAGTTATATAGTGTTCGCTTTTTAATTTTAAGCGTGTCAATGATGTAACAACCCTACTTTTTAACATTATATATGTTCTAGTTATGTTGTCTATGATCCCACAAGCCATAGTTATACTTGAAGCTAGTAGATAATGCCCCTAAATTAGCAATCCAAAGCTATTGTTCAGTTCTAAATTCAATTTATAAAATGCATTGAACAAAAATTTTATTGATGATCAATCAGGTTATAAATGATAAATTGAGCCTCACAAGTTGAGATATCAATAAAAAATTCTTATAAAGGTCCAACAAACCAATCACCAAACCAATTTAAGTAAATATGACATGAGAATAAAGATTTCTATCTCAAAGTATATTTATAAATTAATATGTACATAAAAGTGTTTAAATAATAATAAGTATATGTATATGTGTTTAAAATAAATACAAGTTTATAAATAAAGGCTTATGTAACAAATTAAAAACACAAAAATATATACATACCTATGTACATATACAAGAATAAATAACTAACTTACACTATGAATAAATACAAATCACCTTTACAAAATACATACATACAACCTATACATATACACAAATATACCTACACTTTATAAAAAAAAAAGAAGGGAAAAACTCTTCAAAACCCCCCTTTGAGGCCCCCCCCTTCACACCCACACACACCCATTTCAAATTATACTTACACTCTCTTTTGCCTTGGAACTCACCACTTCAACACACACTCTTCACTCATTTCAAACACACAACATCTTTTCTCTCAAAAACACTCCCTCCCCCTTCTTTCTTCTTAAATTCGGCCAAGCAAAAAAACAAGGCAAAAACAAGGCTAAATCTCATCTAAACTTATATCAATAATAAGGGTTTTAAGTTAGATTAATAAAGGGTTAAACCAAGCAAGGTTCAAGGGTTGTTTTAGGCTTAGATTAAGGGTTGTTTGAGGGTTTGGAGGCCACGAAAATTCTGCCCATTTTCACCATCAAAAACCAAGTTCAAGAGGGTATAATCTTCATCCTTTTTGTTAGATCTAATCTTGTTCTTGTTTATATTCAAAGGTTTTATCAAAAACTCATACTTTCTTCTTGTTTTCTTTGTAATACACACTTAATGAGGGCAAAGTTGATAGGATCTTTCTTTCCATGCTCATGCATGTCGAATCTAAGAAGAAAAATCCAAGGATTCAACAAGTTTAAGACCCAAAAGTGTTGTTATAGATTAATAGCTTTTAAAGTGATTTTCCTTTTGATAGATCTATATGTTTTTGTATATTTTTGAAGAATATATTCTGAGATTTTTCATTAAAAAGATGTTTTTATGTTGTTGAATGTTAGATCTATAAAAGTTGGTATTAAAAAAGTGTTGATTTGAATGCATGTATGCTAGATTAAAGAAAGTTGGATCTTTTGTTGGATTATGAGATGAATATGGACTTGTCATAACTAAAAAATATGTTAATCTTGATGATAATATTCTGGAAAAAATTGATAAAATATCAAGGATATAAAGCTTGAATCAAAACATGTTAAAATAAGCTAGAAATCATAAACCGAAAACAAGCAAAAATGCATTTTGAGCACACACATGCACCACAATCTTATGACCAAGAAAATATGATAAACCTACTAGAAATAAGCTATGTCAAAAGTATAAAACTCAACTCACTTGATACATGGCAAGAATAAGCTCAAAAATCACCTTTTCGGGTCAAATAATCACTAACCGAAAGCACTAAATTGCACATATCACACCACCACCAATATCACGAATTTGGAAACCAAAATATACCGAGCTTTCTGGAAATAATGAAACAAGAATGAAAACCCCTTTTAAAGCACTTTAATTGCTTAAGAAATGAGGCTAAAATCACTATTTCGGTAAACGATTTTTAAGCTTAAAATCCTCAAAATAAGCAAGACACAAGAGAGGTTGAATTGATATAAATTTTTATTGATAAAAGTTGCCTAAAAGGCCTGGGATTTTTGGCTAAAATGTTTAGTGGTGATTTCTAAGAATTCCCATGAATTATTGAATTTAAAATGGTAATTAAAAGACATATAAATCAATAAATAAATTATGTAAATCAAGAATGTGGTTAAATCATCATAACCAATGGTAAAAATAACTTAAACCTACTGGAGAAAAATAATTAAAAGATAACAAACAAGTGTTACATGATTTAAAGGTAAATAATTATGTAAAAATCACTAATTAATCACTACTATTAAATTAATGGAAAAATACACAAATAAATATATAAAACATAAAATTCTAAGTCAAAAAGCATAAAAGTCAGTATATAACTCAATTATAATCATTCATAATTTATAAAGATAAATATGGAACTTAAAAGCATTTTTAAGGAATTATTTAATTAATAAATCAATAAAATGAATAAATAATTAATTAAATAATATTAAATTAAATAAAAACTTATAAATCAGAAAATAATCATAAACACCAATATTATAAGGTAACTAATGTCAAATATTATGATTAAACAAAGTATACAATGGAAATCGTATAAATCAAAACCAAACTACCGAAATTCCAATAAACGTACAAAACGTATAGCGAGAAAATGGCTTTCTCCACCAAATATCTTCCAACCAAATATTATGAACAATGTAACACACTTCAACTCCATAATTATATACCAACCAAAGATGGGCAAAGTCTACTAGTATACATCTCATGATCTAGCTCACTAGTTCATGTCACGCGAACTTACGTCGTGAATATATACGTTATGGTTTAGGCTTGCTTGAGGCGCAACAAATCTAGGCGAAGGAATTGCGTTTGATCAGCCCATTTCACTCCCTAATCAAGTGAGTCATAGCCCCCTTTCAAACTCTTTTATATGTTTTACTTGCGGGGTGAAAAACATGATTAATTAAAAGGACTTTCTCTTATGAAATGATTCTTGAAAGAATGATTATGAAATGGAATATATTGTATGTTCAATGTGTTATAAGTTATACGATGAGCTTGAGTTATGTCAAACTGTATTACTTCGGTACACTACTATTAACTCCGAAAGGGGAGGCCTGTAGTTAGAGGGTTGCGCAACTAGGAGTCGTCCACTCACCCACTAAATAGGTAACGGTGGAATGTTTGATCTGCCTTTGTAGCCACCTTCATTGCCAGTCCGACCCGAGCAGTGCTCTAACTATCTTTAAATTTAAATGGTCGTCTCCATGGCATGACCCAAATTGTGATTAAAGCACTTGATTGACAGCTTGTGCTATGAAATGAAATATTATGTTGTTTGGGACATGAAAATGGTCTTAGTAGTGGCTCAAGCATATACTCATCGAATTATGCCTTTGGCAGAATGGAAATTATTATTATTATGGATGGAAATTATTGATTGAACATACGGTTTGGGTACGGATATTATGAACGATATTCTTGGAAACTATATGATTTACTACTTCATAATTTGAATTGGTTGTACGTATATTTGGTAGAATAAACCTATGAACTCACTCAACTTTCGTAGTTGACACTTTTTCTCCATGCTTTTCAGGTCTAGAGCAGTAAGTTAGCACTATGGACCGCCTCATGGATGATGTGTTTATTTGTTGCATGTTGGACTAGTAATGCGAACATTTGATCTTTTGATAATGAATTTGGTTATGTAATGTTTATTAAACGTCAACTTGAACTTGTAACCTTTTGAATTTGAATGGCATTTGAAACTTTATGGTGATGTTTTATATTTAAATCTTTTGTACCATGTCGTTCTGTGACATCTCGTGTTTCCGCCTTAGTCGGGGTGTTACAGAAAAATGGTATCAGAGACAAGGTTATAGGGAATTTTTGCTATAACCTACGTATTTTCAAACGAGTCGGATATTTCTTAAACAATTGAGTCGATCATAAAGTATTCTTGTTTTACTTATGCATAGCCTGATCAACTATGCCTAACTAAAAATTCAATATGGAATGATTGAAATGGTTGTCTAAGGAATATTCAAAATGAGTCTTTTGAAAATAAGCTTTAAAAACGATTCTTGGTGCAAAAGATACATAACCAAATCCAATGTTTGCATTACCTATTAGAACCCTTAGTTAATACCCCCACTTGGCTAGTATTACTTTGTCCATTTAGATATAATACATGAGAGCTATGCACAAGTTGAATCCAGTCATTACTTTAATTATAAATGGTTATGTTGGTCGTGCGAGTCGAGTTGGTCGTCGGTTGTGAATGGTCATGTCGTTGTTTGGTTGTTAAGCTTGTGAGTCGTTGGTCGAGTTGGTTGGTTGCTTGTCGAATGGTTAAGGTCGTCTCATGGTCCGTCAAGTCGTCTTGCTGTCCGTAAGTTGTCACGTGGGTCGTCAATGGTCAAGTCAGTTGTCCATGGTTGTCTAAGCATCGAGTCAAGTCGTCATCTCATGCCTTGTGAAACTTGTGTAGGAACATCATGTCGCAAGCAAGTGGAACTTCCGGATCAGCCCCTAGGCCAAGGAACTTGTATGGATTCATGGACCACATGGAAGAGGAAGAAAGGAGACGCCTAGAACAAGAGCAACCTCCCCAACCACTCCAAGAAGAAGAAGAAGAAGAGACCGAGCCAATGGAAGACCCATCGAAAAGCGATAATGCTAGAAGTGTTGCCTCTAGCCAACCCGGACGCCGCTCACCCTCGCCACCACCATCACCACCAGCCCCTAGAGCACCCGCTCCGCCAAGGCAAGATGCACCCATGAACCTAAGTGACGGGCGATTTCTAGCCCAAGACCCATACTTTCAGCCGCGCCTTCCTCGTGATCATCCCTGGTACCATCTCGGACATATGCGTCAAGGAGAAGAACCACATCGCCCAGTCTATGGGGTACCCCCTCCACCTCCCATTGGTATGACTCGTGAAGAAAGGGAGAGGGTGTGGGGAATAGCAAATGGATTAAGGGATGCTAGACTAAGGGTAAGGACTCAAGAGGTGATGATGGAAAGGGCCTTGGGAGTTATGGATCGAACGGGGGATTATGCGAGGTTGGCGATATCAGAAGTTCGTCGAGTTAATGAGGTGATATTTATGATGGGATGTGTGCTCACGGCTGTTTGCACTCTCGTGGTAGCTCTCATGCTTAGGAAGTGAACCTAAGGACTTCTTTATTTATGAACTTATTCGATGTATGAACGTTTGTACTTTGTTTCAATTTCTTGAACTTTCTAGCTTATATGTGACGATGATCACATCGTATTTGGCATGTAGCAATTTTGTAAACTTATCTTGAATGATATATATGTATGCTTAATGCCTCTCTATGGTTACATGATGTGTTATCCTTCTTGCGTTATGGTTATCCCTATTATAAAGATTATAGTTACAACAGGAAATCAGTTCTGACCACTTTTGGTAGAACGGCCATATCTGGAGTTCTATTTCGTCTTTTGACCTGATTCCAGTTGTAGGTGAAACATAATTCATAGGGCTACGTTTTATATTTTATGAGTTTTTCCCAGATCGTCCATCTTAAGCCACTTTTACGCGCTCCAAGTTCGTACACAGATTCTGTAACTCTCTTAGCTAACCTTGAAAGCATGATTGATAAATTTCAGAATTTTACCTAGCCATTTATTCGCTCATAATGACAAATGTGTCGTGATTAAGAAAAAGAATATGAATCGGGATATACATATACATATGGGTGCGAACGAGCCCTTTATGCACTAAATAACTTTAGATATACCCGTGTGAGATCAAGAAGTCGTGAGTCGAGTTTATGTCATATGATTCAATACACGAATGACTAAACTATATTATCCTTTGTAGAGACATGGCACCACGAAGGACCGGCGGAGAAACAAGTGAAGAGGCCCAGCGAAGAGCCGAGTTAGCTGAGCTTATCTCCCAACAAATCAATGCCGCCATGCCAAACATTGCCACCCAAATTGCGGAGAATGTGACCGCTACACTTAACACGGCTAGGAGACAAGATGGAGGAGGCAATGCTAATGAAAGGAATGCTTACAAGACTTTCACGTCTTGCAATCCCAAGGAGTTTTATGGGACGGAAGGTCCTGTTGGATTCTCCCCCCCCCCCCCCCCCTGTTTGAATTGCGCCCCCTTTCCCAAGAACAGAAGGTCCTGTTGGATTGCTCACATGGTTCCAAAGCATGGAAGCCACTTTGAACATCATCGATTGCGCACCGGCCGACCGTGTCAAGTTTGTGGATAGCATGCTCCAAGGAAGGGCACTCACTTGGTGGAACCTCTGAGTCACTACGAGAGGTCGCGCCGTAATGAATGCTTTGACTTAAGAGCAACTCAAGGAGGAAATGAAGCAGGAATACTGTCCCCGCCCAGCGGTGCAAAAGTTGGAGATTGAGTTTTGGGGCCATGCTATGAAAGGAATGGAGCTGGAGGCATATGCCATTCGCTTCCACGAGTTGTGTGTGCTAGTACCTGAGATGGTGAACACTGAGGCTAAGAAGGTTGAAAGGTTTATCTATGGATTAGTACCTGAGATCAGATTGATGGTCACGGCCGAACCCCACCACAATTGAAGAAGCTATAAGCTTGGCAACCAAGTTAGTAAATGACTTGGTTAGGAGTGGAAGATACTCGCGTGGTGAATCAAGCTCAAGGCAAGGAGGAGGAAATCGATTTGGTGATAGGAAAGGTAATGGGCCAGATAAAAGACAAAAAGTAGTGAGAAACTATGGAATTGCCGATGCTAACCCCAACCCAAACGCTCCAACTCTTGCTCCACTCCGGCAATAGACAGCAAGGTGTCCAAATCGATTGCAAGTCGTGCACTGCCTACATTCTCCTCGATGGGGGTTGCCACAACGATTACATCTTGGCGGCATGCCACCGTTTGGGTTGGGGTTAACATCAGCAAGTTCAATTAGATTCCATTCTGATTGGAGAACATGTAGGTCAGTGCACGATTGCAATTTGACTGGATCTTTTCCTGTGTTTGCCTATTGCCGAAGTGGAGCAAGAGTTGGAGGAAACCCCGGAGCATGTCGTGAATGTGGAGCCATGGATCATTGGAGGAATGCCTGCCCTATACTCCTCCCGCTGATGACACTAAGTTGGCTGTAGAGTTCACCACGGGAGATATTCACTTCCATTACCATCGTGCTCAGATGTAGGTCGTGGAAACATTTGAAAATACTATCTGTGGCGCCCAAATATTTACGATACACTAGTTGTTCATCGTGCATTACCAAGAATAACGAAAAGGGGAAAAATAATCCTGTGTGTGAATCTGTAGTTGCAACAACACGTTTGTAAGTCGCGGTTCGCGAAGTTCCCAGAAGCTAACTTAGTTGGAGGGATAGCACAGCACAATCGGTTGGGAAGCGGGAATGGCAATATGCTTCCAGGCTCCATTCCTTTCATACGAGTGTCGCCCAACGTAGAAACTCAATCGAGGACACAAGGTCGCAGAATCCTATGCTTAGCAGGACACCGTCGTATCGTGGTCGATGCGCGGAGCAAATATGGCACGTGATGACCTAAATGTCATCGTAGGTAGGTTTCCATTAAATAATGTCTATGCCTCTATGTTGTTTGATTCTGGAGCCGAGCGAAGTTTCATTTTCCTGACCTCTCTGGGTGAGAGTACTCTTCAGATCTAATTGAATGAGATGGATACCTAGTTCTGTTACCGGTGGGAGCATGCTATCGGCACAAAGCTTTTGGACACGGCTCCGGCTTTTGAAAAGGGCAACGGACTTGCGACTTAATGATTTTGCAGATGAGTCTCTATGGAAAAGCGCGTAGTATACGACTAAGGAAATTATTGCTGATTGTAAGTTAACTTTAGATGAGAAGGACTATAGTATAGACTTGATTCCCATAGAAATAGGAAGTTTTGATGTGATAATAGGAATGGATTGGTTGTCGAAAATGCGTGCTGATATACTTTGCCATGAAAAGATCATTAAAATTCCTTTAGATAACGGTGAGGTGCTAATAGTTCAAGGCCATAAGGCGGGAGTCCAACCCAAGATAGTGTCGTCTATGAAAGTGAGGAAGTATTTACGCAAGGAATACCACACATACTTGGCACAAGTAGTGGATAAGCGAGTGAAAGATAAGGATCCTCTCAAGGTAACAGTGGTTAGAGATTTTCTAGATGTATTTCCGGACTAACTACCTGGACTTCCCCCAGCGAGACAAGTAGAGTTTACTATCGATTTAGTTCCCGGGGCAGCCCCCGTAGCTAAAGCACCGTATAGGCTAGCGCCCTCCGAAATGCGAGAACTCTCGGAGCAATTGCAAGAATTGCTTGATAAAGGTTTAATCCAACCTAGTTCTTCGCCATGGGGTGCGCCAATTCTGTTTGTCAAGAAGAAGGATGGATCTTTGAGAATGTGCATCGACTATAGAGAGTTGAATAAATTGACGATCAAGAATAGGTATCCGCTGCCGCGAATAGACGATTTGTTCGATCAACTGCAAGGAGCGTCGCATTTCTCAAAAATTGACCTTAGGTCCGGCTATCATCAGTTGAGGGTACGAGAAGAAGATGTACCTAAAACGGCTTTAGAACTCGCTATGGGCATTATGAGTTTCTAGTGATGCCATTTGGTCTCACAAATGCGCCAGCCGTTTTCATGGACCTAATGAATAGGATTTGTAGGCCATACTTGGACAAATTCGTCATAGTGTTCATCGATGACATTTTGATATACTCTAGAAGTAAGGAGGAGCACGAGAAGCACCTGAGGATAATCTTGCAGCTACTTAGAGACGAGAAGCTATATGCTAAGTTTTCTAAGTGTGAATTTTGGCTCATCAAGTCCAATTTCTGGGGCACGTTGTGAACGAAGAAGGGATCCATGTAGATCCGTCTAAGATAGAAGCAATCAAGAAATGGGAGACACCCAAGACACCAACGGAAGTGCGTAGCTTCCTAGGTTTGACGGGTTATTATAGGAGGTTCATTCAAGGATTCTCTAAGATTGCGGTACCTTTAACCCAATTGACCCAAAAGTTCAAGAGAGTTCGAATGGGGTGAAAAACAAGAGCAAGCGTTCCAAACGCTTAAGAACATGTTGTGTGAAGCACCAATACTAGCATTGCCGGATGGAATGGAAGGATTTGTAGTGTATTGTGATGCGTCGAATAAAGGGCTAGGGTGCGTACTAATTCAAAGAGACAAGGTTATTGCATACGCATCTAGGCAATTGAAGCCACATGAGAAGAATTATTCGACACACGATTTGGAGCTAGGAGCCGTAGTATTTGCCTTGAAGATATGAAGACATTATCTTTATGGCACCAAGTGCACCATATTTACCGATCACAAGAGCTTGCAACACATCTTCGATCAGAAGATGTTGAACATGAGGCAAAGGAGGTGGATGGAGCTGCTTAACGATTACGAGTGCGAAATTAAGTACCACCCCGGAAAGGCAAATGTTGTTGCTGACGCTCTTAGTAGGAAGGTGAGCACTAGGGTGTCGAGGACAAGAATTAATCACCTACGAGTGAGAATGTCTCTAAGAGACCGATTCTTAGAAGATCAAGCAAAGGCCTTTGAAGGTAAGAATATTGAGGAAGAAGCCTTAAGCGGAGTAGAAACAAGGTTCGATAGGGATGATGAAGGCATCTTGTATTTCAAGGGAAGAGCTTGGGTCCCAAAGATCAATGGGCTGAGAGAGGTATTAATGAATGAAGCTCACAATTCAAAATACTCGATTCATCCGGGAGCGGATAAGATGTACCAAGTCTAAAAAGGGACTTTTGGTGGCCTGGGATGAAAGGTGATGTAGCCCTATATGTGAGCCGATGCATGACTTGTGCGATGGTCAAAGCTGAGCACCAAAAACCAGCTGGACTTTTAAAGCAGCCGGAAATTCCCGAGTGGAAGTGGGAGCAAATAGCAATGGACCTAGTGACGAAATTGCCTCGGACAAAGAAAGGTCATGATGCTATATGGGTGATTGTTGATCGTCTTACAAAATCAGCCCATTTCATCCCCATCAAAGAAGATTGGAACACTGAGCGTTTAGCTCGTCTGTATGTTGAAAAGATTGTGATATTACATGGTGTACCTCTGTCCATAATATCCGATAGGGATGGTAGGTTTACCTCACGTTTCTGGGGTCTTGTGCAAGAAGCAATGGGCACTACGTTAGCATTAAGCACGGCTTACCACCCACAAACGGATGGGCAAAGTGAGCGTACGATACAAACGCTGGAGGATATGCTAAGGGCTTGCGCATTAGAATTTAGTGGAAGTTGGGATGAACACTTGCCATACGCGGAATTTACTTACAAAAATAGTTATCACTCCAGCATACAATGTGTGCCGTTTGAAGCTCTATACGGGCGTAAATGTAGATCACCCATGTGTTGGGTAGAGGCGGGTGAAAGAAGCCCAGCTACCGTTGATTTTGTCCAAGAGACAACGGACAAAGTAGCGATCATTAAAGAAAAGCTTAAGGCTGCAAGAGATCGGCAAAAGAGTTATGCGGATCAAAGGAGGAAGCCCCTAGAATTTGAGGTTGGCGACAAGGTACTATTAAAGGTGTTGCCATGGAAGGGAACCGTAAGATTCGGCAAAAGAGGAAAGTTGAGCCCCCGATACATTGGGCCATTTGAAATTGTTGCTAGAATAGGCCCCGTAGCCTATAAGTTGAAATTACCCCAAGAATTGGGAGATGTTCATGACACATTCCATGTGCCGAACTTGAAGAAATGTGTGGCGGATGATTCGAAAGTGGTCCCACTTGAAGAACTACGAGTGGAAGATAAGCTCCAATTTCGTGAAGAGCCAATAGAAGTTCTCGATCGCAATGAGAAACGCCTTAAGAGAAGCAAGATCCCTATCGTTAAAGTTAAATGGGATACGAAACGCGGACCCGAGTTTACATGGGAGCGCGAGGACTTTATACGCGAGAAGTATCCGCACTTACTCCCTAAGCAAATTCAAATTCCGAGACGGAATTCTTCTAAGGGGGTAAGGATGTAACAACCCTACTTTTTAACATTATATATGTTCTAGTTATGTTGTCTATGATCCCGCAAGCCATAGTTATACTTGAAGCTAGTAGATAATGCCCCTAAATTAGCAATCCAAAGCTATTGTTCAGTTCTAAATTCAATTTATAAAATGCATTGAACAAAAATTTTATTGATGATCAATCAGGTTATAAATGATAAATTGAGCCTCACAAGTTGAGATATCAATCAAAAATTCTTATAAAGGTCCAACAAACCAATCACCAAACCAATTTAAGTAAATATGACATGAGAATAAAGATTTCTATCTCAAAGTATATTTATAAATTAATATGTACATAAAAGTGTTTAAATAACAATAAGTATATATATATGCTTAAAATAAATACAAGTTTATAAATAAAGGCTTATGTAACAAATTAAAAACACAAAAATATATACATACCTATGTACATATACAAGAATAAATAACTAACTTACACTATGAATAAATACAAATCACCTTTACAAAATACATACATACAACCTATACATATACACAAATATACCTACACTTTATAAAAAAAAAAAGAAAGGGAAAAACTCTTCAAAACCCCCCTTTGAGGCCGGCCCCCCCTTCACACCCACACACACCCATTTCAAATTATACTTACACTCTCTTTTGCCTTGGAACTCACCACTTCAACACACACTCTTCACTCATTTCACACACACAACATCTTTTCTCTCAAAAACTCTCCCTCCCCCCTTCTTTCTTCTTCAATTCGGCCAAGCAAAAAACAAGGCAAAAACAAGGCTAAATCTCATCTAAACTTATATCAATAATAAGGGTTTTAAGTTAGATTAATAAAGGGTTAAACCAAGCAAGGTTCAAGGGTTGTTTTAGGCTTAGATTAAGGGTTGTTTAAGGGTTTGGAGGCCACGAAAATTCTGCCCATTTTCACCATCAAAAACCAAGTTCAAGAGGGTATAATCTTCATCCTTTTTGTTAGATCTAATCTTGTTCTTGTTTATATTCAAAGGTTTTATCAAAAACTCATACTTTCTTCTTGTTTTCTTTGTAATATACACTTAATGAGGGCAAAGTTGATAGGATCTTTCTTTCCATGCTCATGCATGTCGAATCTAAGAAGAAAAATCCAAGGATTCAACAAGTTTAAGACCCAAAAGTGTTGTTATAGATTAGTAGCTTTTAAAGTGATTTCCTTTTGATAGATCTATATGTTTTTGTATATTTTTGAAGAATATATTCTGAGATTTTTCATTAAAAAGATGTTTTTATGTTGTTGAATGTTAGATCTATAAAAGTTGGTATTAAAAAAGTGTTGATTTGAATGCATGTATGCTAGATTTAAGAAAGTTGGATCTTTTGTTGGATTATGAGATGAATATGGACTTGTCATAACTGAAAAATATGTTAATCTTGATGATAATATTCTGGAAAAAATTGATAAAATATCAAGGATATAAAGCTTGAATCAAAACATGTTAAAATAAGCTAGAAATCATAAACCGAAAACACGCAAAAATGCATTTTGAGCACACACATGCACCACAATCTTATGACCAAGAAAATATGATAAACCTACTGGAAATAAGCTATTTCAAAAGTATAAAACTCAACTCACTTGATACATGGCAAGAATAAGCTCAAAAATCACCTTTTCGGGTCAAATAATCACTAACCGAAAGCACTAAATTGCACATATCAAACCACCACCACTATCACGACTTTGGACACCAAAATATGATGAATTTTCTGGAAATAATGAAACAAGAATGAAAACCCCTTTTGAAGCACTTTAATTGCTTAAGAAATGAGGCTAAAATCACTATTTCGGTAAACGATTTTTAAGCTTAAAATCCTCAAAATAAGCAAGACACAAGAGAGGTTGAATTGATATAAATTTTTATTGATAAAAGTTGCCTAAAAGGCCTGGGATTTTTGGCTAAAATGTTTAGTGGTGATTTCTAAGAATTCCCATGAATTATTGAATTTAAATGGTAATTAAAAGACATATAAATCAATAAATAAATTATGTAAATCAAGAATGTGGTTAAATCATCATAACCAATGGTAAAAATAACTTAAACCTACTGGAGAAAAATAATTAAAAGATAACAAACAAGTGTTACATGATTTAAAGGTAAATAATTATGTAAAAAAAATCACTAATTAATCACTACTATTAAATTAATGGAAAAATGCACAAATAAATATATAAAACATAAAATTCTAAGTCGAAAAGCATAAAAGTCAGTATATAACTCAATTATAATCATTCATAATTTATAAAGATAAATATGGAACTTAAAAGCATTTCTAAGTGTTGAGTCCCAATGTTTGTTGTAAATTTAATGATGACAAATCTGATCTATAAACACTTGTAATCTTTTGGTTCTTGTATTCGGATCTGGGTCAGACTAAGCTGACACAGCTTGCGATCTGTAACTGACCCAGATCACGCTTCATGTTCGTAATTGTAATACTATATGGAAGCAAATGTTATTCAAGCTGCATCAACAACGTTAAAGCATTCAATCCAAGTCGAAGAGGAGGATTGAAGATAGAGGAACAAACTGTTAGTGGAAGACAGATTGGAACTAGCAGTCAGCTTGGAAACACTTAGGCAGATTGGTGCCGTGACAAACCGCCCAATCTGTGTCAACAATCAAAGTGAAGATAACAACCTGGATTGAAGATAAGGACAATGACGTGACTAGGAATATTCCTAGTATCCAGGTTGGTGGTTGTTTACATATGCGTGTCCACACTCTTATTGGACGATGAAGAATGTGCTGCAGTACGTGGGGGACCACAAGTACGAGGAAGGCACGATTGTTTATTCTTTTGATCGTCCAATACAAGAAGACTACGTGGTTAATTTGGACACCAAGTGACGAGGAGCTTTCGCCTATAAAAGCAACACTCCTTGTATGCATATGTGTGACATTCCTGAGAATCATTCTTCACACAAAGTTTCTATGCTCTTACACACAGCTTAGTCTGTACGAAATCAGCTTGGGCTGATTCTCTTGAGCTGAAACTTATTGATTGTAGTTTGTCATTTCATAGGGTTGTTTAGATATTTGTAGGCTATCTTTATTCCGCAACAACCCTGTAATTCTTTGTATAGATTATTTCTTAATAAAGAGTTACATTTGAAAACCACAATCTGTGTTCAAGAATGCTTTTATTCTCTACTGCTTTACTGTTTTAATGATTCTTGTTCTTTACATGCATTAAGTATTTTGGGTCTTAAAACGTTGCTTAAAAAGGTTGTAAAGTTCGAGAAAAGTTGTATTCACCCCCCTCTACAACTATCCCGTGTACAATATACTTTGGTATATTGATACACCGTGGGACCTAACAATTGGTATCAGAGCGGTGGTTGAGAATTAACTTGACTTGATCCTTGCATATTTTCATTATAGTAAAGCATTATGTCATCTTATATTGATAATGGTTCTTCAACCAGACCACCCATGTTTGACAAAGATGATTTCAGTGGGTGGAAAGGTCGAATGTCTTTGTTCCTTGAATCCATCGATAACAATATGCCTGACATCCTTCAGGATGGTCCTTATGTTCCTACACAAACTGTAGTGGTTGAAGCTGTGGTTAGGGAAGGTCATCCAACCATTCCTGCCACAGTTAAATCCATAGTAAAGGACAGGGCAGATTGGGGGGATGAGGATAGGAGATTGGCTAACTTGGACGTGAAGGCCAGAAATTTCATTGTCCAGGCTGTGCCCAAAGACCTTTATCATTCAATAAAAATGTGTTCTACAGCAAAGAAAATGTGGGGTACATTGACTGTCATGTTTGAGGGTTGTTCTACTTCCATGGAGTCCACCATAACTACCTTAACAAGGAAGTATGAAAGATTCTTCTCTTTGAGAAATGAATCCTTAACTGACACTCATACCCGCTTTAATGCTTTGGTTAATGATTTAGCTGCTGTTGGAATAAATAAGAGTAATAGTGTTTTAAAGAGCAAATTTCTTGATTCTTTACCTCCTAAATGGAACAATTATATTTCATCCGTTAAATTAAGTGCTGTTTACCATGATCTTGATCTCCCTGGACTCTTTGGTTTGCTTCATAACCAAGAGTGTTCAGAGGCAGAAAAATTAATAGCTATGGGTGATTCTTATAGTCAGCCTGCTGCTGCATTTGTTGCTTCAATGACTGAACACCCTAATTCTGTTAGCAATGAGATCATTCCATATGTAAACGATGATATTCCTGTGATGTCTAACCATAATTCTGTTTGTGCTGAATCTGAATATGAGAAATCTGATGGTGATGAACTGGCTAATGAGGTAGCTATGTTGGCTGAAAGGATCAGAAGGAGATCCTTTAACAAGTTTAAAGGAAAGGAAAGAAGTGGCCAAGCTGATAGAGCCAAGAAGCCTTTTGATATGTCCAAAGTCACTTGTTACAAGTGTGGCAAAACTGGACATATGGCTGGTGATTGTAGATCCAAAGAAACTGCTCAAGCTGTGCCAGCCAAAGGTGGAAGAGGTGAAAAATACTCAAAGCTCAAGACGAAGTACAAAGCCTTGAAAGCTCAAATAGCTGAGCTGACTGAAAAGGTGAACAAAAATGAGAAAAGTCTGGTAGCCAAAGACTGGGCTGAAAGTGCTACTTCATCTGATGATGAGTTGTACAAAGATGCTACATGTTACATGGCTAAAGAAGCTACTCAACGATTTGCTGAAGATCTGGCAAGTATGCAAAAGCAGTCAGAGTCAGCTCACCAGGCATCCACCAGTCAGACTGCTCCACCTGAGGTAACTTCTTTCTCTAATCTGTCTGATTATGATAATCTGTCCAGACTGAACAAACTTGGTGATGAGGTCCTTTTGCAAAAACACTTTAATCAAGAACTTAAGAAGGAAATTCATTTGTTGAAACTTGATGTCAGTGCCAAAAGTCACACCATTGAAAAACTTGAGTCTGAAGTCAAAGCACAAAAGCAATTGAACTCTATTTTAGTAAAAGAAGCTAAGACTGCAGAAGAAAAGTTTTTTAAAATTAAACAAATTACTGAATCATGGTGTATTGCTTCAAAAAGAGTTGCAAAGTGTGTCAATGTCCAAATACCTCATCAGATCCAAGCTATTTTTGATGGTGATTATGACAGGGCCATAGCCATAGCTGAAGTATGTGCTATGGAGCCTTGTTATCAGCCTCCTTCACCACCCAAAGTCCAAACCAAAGGTACGAACTCTAAACCAATCAAGTTGGTTCAGAAATCTGGTATTGGGTTTAGTGATCCTGAAATTGTTGGCCAAACTATTGCTGAAGCTGTGTATGAGACTGATAAGGTTATTGAGTTAAAACCTGAAGAAAGTCTTGACTTGACCAAACTGACCATTACCCAGTCTGTGTCAGATTCCAATATTAAAACAAACAAGAACTCTAGGAGAATGAAAAGGAAAGTTAGAGATCACAGTGTTCCAAAACAAAAGGTTAAGTTGTTAAAGAATGAGAAGTCTGGTTCTCAAGGAAGTGTGTCACAAACCAAATCTGAGTCTATTTCAAATAACACTAAATCTGACTCTGACAAAATGATTTCCAAATATGTTGAGTCCAGAATTGGTGAGGTTTCAATTGATGCAAATTTTCTTAAAGATGTTTCTGATCCCAAAAATGTTGATCAAAGAAAATTAAGAACTGAATGTCAGAAATCTGGTATTGGGTTTAGTGATCCTGAAATTGTTGGCCAAACTATTGCTGAAGCTGTGTATGAGACTGATAAGGTTATTGAGTTAAAACCTGAAGAAAGTCTTGACTTGACCAAACTGACCATTACCCAGTCTGTGTCAGATTCCAATATTAAAACAAACAAGAACTCTAGGAGAATGAAAAGGAAAGTTAGAGATCACAGTGTTCCAAAACAAAAGGTTAAGTTGTTAAAGAATGAGAAGTCTGGTTCTCAAGGAAGTGTGTCACAAACCAAATCTGAGTCTATTTCAAATAACACTAAATCTGACTCTGACAAAATGATTTCCAAATATGTTGAGTCCAGAATTGGTGAGGTTTCAATTGATGCAAATTTTCTTAAAGATGTTTCTGATCCCAAAAATGTTGATCAAAGAAAATTAAGAACTGAATGTCAGAAATCTGGAATAGGCAAAGGTTTTATTCAAAAGGAAACCTTAGTTGTTGCTAAAAAGAATTTCAAATCTGGTAAGGGACAGATCAAGCAACAATGGGTATCCAAATGTGATAAGAGTCAAAGTTCTACGACCCAATCTGAGTCAGACCCCTTGGTCAGCTCTGGTGAACCCATCTCCAGATGGGTTCCCAGAATGAACTAATCTCTTATTGCAAATGCAGGGCAGTCATGATGATAACAACTGGCACTTGGACAGTGGTTGTTCCAAGCATATGACCGGATGTAAGTCCCTGCTATGTAACTTTAGGATTCGCGCTGGTCCTAATGTTACTTTTGGAGATGATTCTCAAGGAAAGACAGAAGGTGTTGGTGTTCTTTCGAATGGTCCTCTTACTTTCAGAAGAGTCTCTTATGTTAATGGTTTGAAGCACAATCTGATTAGTGTGAGTCAGTTGTGTGATGCTGGTTATGAGGTGAGATTCAGGTCTGATAAGGGGATTGTTCTTGATTTAGAAGGCAATGTGGTTTTGATTGCAAAGAGGGATGAGTCTTTGTATTCTTTTGACATGAGAAATCCAACTGTCACAAGAGAAGTATGCTTCATGTCAAAGTCTCAAGATGAGCTGAATTGGTTGTGGCATAAAAGGTTGTCTCATATGAATTTCAAAGACATCAACAAGCTGTGTAAGAAAGAGTTGGTGTCTGGTCTTCCAGTGATCAAGTATGAGAAGGACAAGCTGTGTGGTGCTTGTGAGAAAGGCAAGCAACATAAAGCTACCTTTAAGTCTAAAACCTGCTCAACCATTGATAATTGTTTGGATCTGCTTCATATGGACTTGTTTGGACCAATTAGTACTCCATCATTCACTGGAATGAGGTACTCCTTGGTCATTGTTGATGAGTATTCAAGATACACCTGGAAGAAGAAGAAGAAGAAGAAGAAGAAGAAGAAGAAGAAGAAGAAGAACAACAACAAGAGAAGAAGGAGAAGAAGAAGAAGAACAAGAAGAAGAAGAAGAAGAAGAAGAAGAAGAAGAAGAAGAAGAAGAAGAAGAAGAAGAAGAAGAAGAAGAAGAAGAAGAAGAAGAAGAAGAAGAAGAAGAAGAAGAAGAAGAAGAAGAAGAAGAAGAAGAAGAAGAAGAAGAAGAAGAAGAAGAAGAAGAAGAAGAAGAAGAAGAAGAAGAAGAAGAAGAAGAAGAAGAAGAAGAAGAAGAAGAAGAAGAAGAAGAAGAAGAAGAAGAAGAAGAAGAAGAAGAAGAAGAAGAAGAAGAAGAAGAAGAAGAAGAAGAAGAAGAAGAAGAAGAAGAAGAAGAAGAAGAAGAAGAAGAAGAAGAAGAAGAAGAAGAAGAAGAAGAAGAAGAAGAAGAAGAAGAAGAAGAAGAAGAAGAAGAAGAAGAAGAAGAAGAAGAAGAAGAAGAAGAAGAAGAAGAAGAAGAAGAAGAAGAAGAAGAAGAAGAAGAAGAAGAAGAAGAAGAAGAAGAAGAAGAAGAAGAAGAAGAAGAAGAAGAAGAAGAAGAAGAAGAAGAAGAAGAAGAAGAAGAAGAAGAAGAAGAAGAAGAAGAAGAAGAAGAAGAAGAAGAAGAAGAAGAAGAAGAAGAAGAAGAAGAAGAAGAAGAAGAAGAAGAAGAAGAAGAAGAAGAAGAAGAAGAAGAAGAAGAAGAAGAAGAAGAAGAAGAAGAAGAAGAAGAAGAAGAAGAAGAAGAAGAAGAAGAAGAAGAAGAAGAAGAAGAAGAAGAAGAAGAAGAAGAAGAAGAAGAAGAAGAAGAAGAAGAAGAAGAAGAAGAAGAAGAAGAAGAAGAAGAAGAAGAAGAAGAAGAAGAAGAAGAAGAAGAAGAAGAAGAAGAAGAAGAAGAAGAAGAAGAAGAAGAAGAAGAAGAAGAAGAAGAAGAAGAAGAAGAAGAAGAAGAAGAAGAAGAAGAAGAAGAAGAAGAAGAAGAAGAAGAAGAAGAAGAAGAAGAAGAAGAAGAAGAAGAAGAAGAAGAAGAAGAAGAAGAAGAAGAAGAAGAAGAAGAAGAAGAAGAAGAAGAAGAAGAAGAAGAAGAAGAAGAAGAAGAAGAAGAAGAAGAAGAAGAAGAAGAAGAAGAAGAAGAAGAAGAAGAAGAAGAAGAAGAAGAAGAAGAAGAAGAAGAAGAAGAAGAAGAAGAAGAAGAAGAAGAAGAAGAAGAAGAAGAAGAAGAAGAAGAAGAAGAAGAAGAAGAAGAAGAAGAAGAAGAAGAAGAAGAAGAAGAAGAAGAAGAAGAAGAAGAAGAAGAAGAAGAAGAAGAAGAAGAAGAAGAAGAAGAAGAAGAAGAAGAAGAAGAAGAAGAAGAAGAAGAAGAAGAAGAAGAAGAAGAAGAAGAAGAAGAAGAAGAAGAAGAAGAAGAAGAAGAAGAAGAAGAAGAAGAAGAAGAAGAAGAAGAAGAAGAAGAAGAAGAAGAAGAAGAAGAAGAAGAAGAAGAAGAAGAAGAAGAAGAAGAAGAAGAAGAAGAAGAAGAAGAAGAAGAAGAAGAAGAAGAAGAAGAAGAAGAAGAAGAAGAAGAAGAAGAAGAAGAAGAAGAAGAAGAAGAAGAAGAAGAAGAAGAAGAAGAAGAAGAAGAAGAAGAAGAAGAAGAAGAAGAAGAAGAAGAAGAAGAAGAAGAAGAAGAAGAAGAAGAAGAAGAAGAAGAAGAAGAAGAAGAAGAAGAAGAAGAAGAAGAAGAAGAAGAAGAAGAAGAAGAAGAAGAAGAAGAAGAAGAAGAAGAAGAAGAAGAAGAAGAAGAAGAAGAAGAAGAAGAAGAAGAAGAAGAAGAAGAAGAAGAAGAAGAAGAAGAAGAAGAAGAAGAAGAAGAAGAAGAACTTATTGAATTAGAAGAAGAAGAAGAAGTTCCAATCTTTGAAGATGCTCAAGCTGATCCTACTCCTACTGAAGTAATAGTTCAGAATCCATTCAATGACTCTCCAACTGGTTCAGACTCCTCCATTCCTGTCCAAGCTGATCAGCCTCTTCCTCAAACTGATCATGCTGGACCATCAAATCTGAATCAGTCCATTGTCCCTGTTACTAGATGGACAAAGAGTCATCCAATTGACCAAATCATTGGTGATCCACTCTCTGGTGTGAAAACAAAAAGAAAGGCAACAGGCAACTTTTGCATGTTTGTCAACTTTGTAAGTAAGATGGAACCAACTGAGGTTAATGAAGCTCTGGAAGATCCCTCTTGGGTTAATGCAATGCAAGATGAGCTAACACAGTTTGAAAGAAACAAGGTTTGGGAACTTGTTCCAAGACCTCATCACAAGACTGTGATTGGAACCAAGTGGGTCTACAGAAACAAAATGGATGAAAGGGGAGTTGTGACCAGAAACAAAGCAAGATTGGTAGCTCTTGGTTACAGACAAGAGGATGGAATTGATTATGATGAGACTTTTGCACCCGTGGCAAGATTAGAGGCAATCAGAATGTTCTTGGCCTTCTCTGCTCACAAGGGTTTCAAGGTCTATCAAATGGATGTGAAGAGTGCTTTTCTCAATGGAAAGTTGGAAGAAGAAGTCTATGTTGAACAGCCTCCAGGTTTTGAAAATTCAAAGTTTCCTGACCATGTATTCAAGCTTGACAAGGCTCTCTATGGGTTAAAGCAAGCTCCAAGGGCATGGTATGATACTTTGTCTAAGTTCTTATTGGCTAATAAATTCAAAAGAGGTAATGTTGACAAGACTTTATTTGTGAAAAAGTATAATGGTGATATTCTGCTGGTACAAATATATGTAGATGATATAATATTTGGTTCTAGCAGTGAAAGACTTTGCAAAAAGTTTTCAGAATTAATGTCTAAAAAGTATGAAATGAGCATGATAGGAGAACTAAACTATTTTCTGGGTTTACAAGTTAAACAGACTAAAAATGGAATTTTTATAAACCAAGGAAAGTATGTTAAAGATCTCTTAAACAAATTTGGTTTTAGTGATTGCTCACCTATGAAAACTCCTATGGGAACTGGTGAAAAGCTGGATGAAGATAAAAATGGAAAATCTGTTGACATCACAGCTTATAGGGGTATGATAGGATCATTACTTTATTTAACTGCTAGTAGACCAGATATTATGTTTGCTACATGTCTTTGTGCAAGATATCAGGCTAGTCCTAAGGAATCTCATCTTAAGGCTGTAAAGAGAATCTTTAGATACCTTAAAGGTAGTCCCAATCTGGGTCTTTGGTATCCCAAAGACTCAGGGTTTGATCTAATTGGCTATTCAGATTCTGACTTTGCAGGCTGCAAGATTGATAGAAAAAGTACTTCAGGAGCTTGTCAAATGCTAGGTAATAGACTTGTAAGCTAGTCCAGTAAGAAACAACATTCAGTTTCCATTTCAACTGCAGAAGCTGAGTATGTTGCTGCTGGAAGCTGTTGCTCTCAAATCCTTTGGATGCAATATCAGCTTCAAGACTATGGTGTCACTGCAACAAAAACTCCAATCTTTTGTGACAGTACCAGTGCCATAGCAATCTCAAACAATCCTGTACTTCATTCAAGGACCAAGCACATTGATATAAGATATCATTTCATTAGGGATCATGTGATGAAAGAAGATGTTGAACTCCATTTCATTCCAACAGACAATCAGCTTGCTGACTTGTTCACAAAGCCATTGGATGAATCAAGGTTCAACTACCTCATAAGTAAGCTAGGTATGCTTAATTTTGTAAAATGTAGTGAGCTAAGTAATAGCAAATCTGACCCCTTAGAGTTTTACTAAAATTTTGAGGGCAAGCTGTGTCTGACACAGACTACTCTTTTATACTTGATGTTTATCAAGTAAAAGTGAGTAAGCTGAGTCTGACCCAGCTTCGTCGTTATTTTTGCTATTAAATATCTCAGTGCGTTTTATTTGTTTCATTATTTTATTTAGCTTACGTATTGATCCTATTGGGATGTGACACGTGTAGTGGACCATACCGGTTACTGAAAAAGTACCACCACTACTTGTTGTTCATCCAATCAAAATCTTTCTCTCTCCACTTCTTCCAAATTAGATATTTTGGGTTTGAATAAAACAATCTTTCTAACCTAAATTTCAAATCACTTATTCATATTTT